>JADLZK010012274.1:0-269852 GCA_015847255.1 Hyparrhenia diplandra | reverse complement strand
AAAGAAGCTAAAATTTTTATTTTGCATTGATACTTTCATGCTATTCGAATCACATAAACCTTTGCAAATGTTGGATGCTTCATATCACTTAGTAATTTGAGGACCCTCTAGATCTTTGATTCGTTATTGCACCTGCATACCTTTTATTGATCATAGGTAGTGGTTTTATACACTCGTGGTGACTATAGTTGACATATTTGGTGTGATCTCTTGCCTCATTGATGCACTTGCTTTAGATTGAATCTGCTAATATCTACTAGAGAGTATGAGGTGGTTATTTGTAACCATTAACTTAGTTAACAATATATACATATTATATTTTTGGTTGACCTAAATGTCTCGATTGTTAAATTTGTTTTTCTTCTGCACATTCTCTGCAGTCTTAATCCACTTTTGCTTTCAAGCTAACTAGTATTTCGACTATTTTGAACATTTAAGAGGCTCTCGGGTGTAGCCCCTGCAGTCGAACTCACAGCATTCTTTTGTATGTATGTCTGCAATGGTAGTTCATTATACAATCGTGAGTGGATTCTGGATGTGTGTTCTTCTGTTGCTATTTGGTTATTTATACCGCTTTTAGAATGGTGCTTTGTATTACATTCTGTTTCTAAGTGTTGCTGTAAGTTGAATGGTAACTATACCTTGTGCCTCTATCGTAACATGTTTTGTTGCTATGTTCAGATGGAGATTTCTGTGAAGACCCTAACTGGCAAGCATCATCATAGTCGAAGTGGAGTCCTCGTGACACTATTGGCAAGGTCAAGCAAAAGGTCCAGGGAGAGAGAGTGCATTTGCCCGCGTACGACCAGCGCCTCAAGCTTTGCTGGCAAGCCAGCTTGAGGATGGATGCACAGTCGCCGACTACAATATTCAGGAGAAGTCCACCGCGCATCTTGCTTTTATACAGCCTATGCTTTCGTTGTGAAGATTACCGCCGTCGACGCATATTCATCTGAAATTGCTCGCTAGTACGTGCCATCACCATTGAGGTGGAGCGCATCCCACGCTAACGAAAATGTGCGTCAGAGAGAAGATTCGTGGTCATCAGAGGCTCGGTCTTTGCTGGCAAGCATCTTGTGAGGAGATGGACGGACACTTGACGACCGGCTACACAAAAATCCAAAATGGCTCTCTACCCTGCGCCTTGACTTTCCTTGGCATGCTGGATTTTCGTGAAGACCAGTCTCTTGGTGAGACAATCACTGTGGGAGGTGGGAGCCATCTGGATACGCATCGGGTGATGTCCAGTGAAAAGATACGCAGCACCAGAGGATCATGCTACGATGGCCAGCAGCTGAAGCGTGCCGGGCAAAGCTCGCCGATTACAACATCTGCCAAAAGGAGTCAACCCCTGGACCTCTGACCTCAGCCATCAGGGTGGCATGCAGAAGTTTCGTGAAGGCACCTCCCTAAGCAAGCACTCGTCGCACCTGACGCTCAGCTCATCTGACACGATCGGCACATGTGAAAGGCAATGATCCAGGACGAGCAGAGGGCTCTTCTTTGACGGCAAAGCAGCTTGAGGATGGGCGGACACTTGCCGATTACAATGTGCAGAAGAGGACTCCACTCTGCGACCTTTGACTTTGGCATGTGCAGATTCTTTTGTGGAATGCTTTCACCGGCTGCGACCCTATCACTCTCGAGGTGAGCCATCTGATACTATTGACTATATATTAAGGAAAGATTAAGAAGCATCAGATTCTGTTTCTTAATGGCAAAGAGCTCGAGAATGAGTGTACACTTGGAGATTACAATATCCAGAACGAGTCCACACTGCACCTTAATCTGGACATCGAGGCAACTCAGTGATATGACAGCTGGGATGGTTATTTCCTCGATCTTGACTCCTTTGATGACTGATAACATGCATGATGTGCCCATTCCCTGCAATCGACACGTTATTATTATTTGTTTCCAAGCAGCGTGTGAGGGCTTATGCGTTCATTATCTTCAATGTAATTGTAGTTGTCAGTGTCTGTGTTTAATCGATGACTTTTTCTCAGTGTCTGTTTAATCGTATGGTAATACTCCTTTCCAGAATTTCAGTTTGAAAAATCAAGCCTAAATTAGGAACTCTTGACGTAACTGTAGTTGTCAGTATCAACTTATCTTAAAGTATTGTACTGTCTGTGTTTAATCGTATGATGCTTCCTCAGTGTCTATGTTTAATCATATATGATGATACTTAGTTTTCAGAGTTTGAGCTTGAAAAAAAAAAACAAAGCCTAAAATTAGGAACTCTGAACTTGATTTTAGTTTTAAATTTCCATGTTTAGTTGTATGATACTTTCCTTTAAAATTTTGGTTTGAAAAACTAAGTTCATATTATGAACTTTTCGGAACAAAAACTGT
Organism: Hyparrhenia diplandra; assembly: GCA_015847255.1. Lineage (NCBI taxonomy): Eukaryota > Viridiplantae > Streptophyta > Magnoliopsida > Poales > Poaceae > Hyparrhenia > Hyparrhenia diplandra. The sequence continues at coordinate 267,497 of JADLZK010012274.1, read as the reverse complement.
GAAACTTAAAAGAACACAAACTGTGAAACTTGAAATATCAGGAGCCCTGCCGTATAATTTTCTTTCAGAATTTCGGCTTATACAAAACTAATAAGCTCAAATGATGAGGAACTTAAATAACACAAAACTGTGACTTTGGAATGTCAGGAGCCCAAATTTTTGGACTTTCGGATCAACACAAACTGAACTTGGAATGACAGACGCCTTCACCGGGCGAGCGAGAGAGCATCGTCGCCCGGTCCATCTCGTACCCACACATCTCCCCAAACGACGACTCGCCACCGGCTGCGGCCGCCACCACCGGAACTCCTCCGTCTCCACGTCCAGCGTGTAGAAGTGAGTGTACATGTCAGAGTTATTCCTGGCCGTGAAGATGACAAGGCCGCTCTTCTCGCAGAGCCACCGCAGCCTCACCGTGTGCACCATCATCAGCGCCTGCTTCATCGTCCACCTCCACCTCAATGTTCCCATGCGCGACCTCAAGCAGCCGCCGTCGACGATGTCTCCGTCACCGTCTGATGCGTCTCTGTCTTTGCTGCGTCCTCCCCCAGTAGGCCCGTATCGTCTCGCCGTCCGCTTCCACCGGAGCAATCCACCGCCAGGCATAAACAACCGTTGTGTCACGCTCGAGTGCTGCAGCTGCGTACCAGTGGAGAAGCCCGCCACGGTGTACCGTGGCGTCGTCGTCGTCTTGCCGTTGCTCTTCGCCGCGGACGACACGGCAGGCGGCGGCGGCTGCAGTAAAGAGTCGAGTCGCAGAGCCAGCCCGAGGTGATGCCAGAGCACGACCCGCGGTACACCGTGGCGGCGTGCGGTCCGACGGCGAGCTGGTTCCTGCCGATCTGGCGCCGGTCACCTCCGCTTCTGGGCCCCAGCTCCCCGCGTCCGGGTAGCAGCACCGGTGCCGTGAAGCTGCGGCGGTTGTAGAGGAGGAGCACGCGGTAGGAAGTACCGCGTCATCATACCCCGGTCGCTGCCGCCGCGTTCGTCGGCGGCGGTGATCACCGTGCACGCGTAGGGTCCGGCGGGCTGTCCTTGCCGCGCAGCTGCGGGAGGAAGTCGATGCCGCCGCCTCCGTCGCCGTTGGCGGTGTTCACCGGGTTGCAGACGGCCAGCCTGACGGCGTGGGTGACCTTAGTGTTGGCGCGGCAGCGAAGGTCCATCACGAGGCGGCCGTTCCGCCGACGCCACGACGCGTGACGCGCCGCCGCCGTCCACGATCGCGGCGAACGAGGGCTGGAGACGCGAGGCGGCGGCGGCGGAGAGGGCACGAACCGCGGCTGCTGCTGCGCGACGCCGGCGCCGGTCATGCGCGAGTGGAAGAAGCCGAACGCCAGGCTCCGGATGTGCAGGTCGGATCGCGGGATCGCGCGCAGGACGATGAAGGCGGCGTCGGTGGACACGAGGCGGCGCCAGCGCCGGCATGCGGCGGCGCAGCGGACGAGGTCGGCGGTCGTGAACGAGAGCGACGAGAAGACGAGGAGAGGGCCTCGTCGCTCAGCGGCAGCCCGTGTCGTCGTCGTTCCCCCGCCGCGCCGCCAGGCCCTTCCGCTGGCCTTGAACGACTCGCCGTGCCATCGACAGCCGGCGGTTGCCTCGCACGGCGCGTGATGAGGACTCCGGCGGCGGCGGCGGTGGCGGATCGGCGACGCGCTGCTTTCTCCGTGGCGGCGGCATGGTCAGTAGCGTGGGAGCAACGCTGTGGTTGGGGGCAAGGGCAGCGAAACGAACGATCCGACGGTGGTGAATCGATGAGGAACAGAGAAGGCTGCTTGGATGGGATCCGCGTGGCCTCGGTGAGTAGCTAGCTGGTTGGGTCTTGTGAATTTGTGATCACGAGAACCGAATGCCAAAATGGACGGACTCTTGACAAAAGACTAAAAATTTCAGGGAAAACAAACATCAAGAGAAAAAGCCTACTACTAGTGCATTTTCATTTTCTCCAAGCTATAATTTCATTGCAAATTGACTTGTCCTCAACAAGATTTAGAGTCAACAACAACTTATTTGTACCAGAACATGCTCCCGTGATTCTTCTTTACATTTTTAAACATGATGTGAAAATATATTTGTTATTATTGAAGGAAGTGTATTATTCCTTTTTAACACTATTATGTATTGTGTCTAAAATCTGAATCTGAATTATTAAAAGAGTTGACAATTTGGGTCTTCATTCATGGTCAGTATAAAAGGGAGGGAGAATTGCCAAAAAAACCTATATAAGCCATGGAATTTAAAACTAGACCGTTGAAAAAAAAAAGTACAATGAGAATTGGTTAATAGTGGGACTGATTCTTCAGGACAGGGATATATTTGGGAAAACATATTAAGAGACTGAATCTGGACATTATATGTGCTAGACAAAGCGAGTAAACAACATGAGCTGTTGTGTATGATCTGATTAGGATGAGAAAAATGTTAACAAACCTGGGATGAGAAACATAAACATTGCATTCTACGACTTAAGATCCCAATTGCAGAGAATGGACACTCAACAATTTTGAAACAAAAACAATAGAGGCAGTAGGTCACAACCCCGACGAAATTTGGCAAATGAACCAAGAAACCCCAACTTGAAACAGGGAGATTCAGTTTCTTTCAAAGAAAACATGGGAGGTTCCAGTTCGGAATAGAGTTGCGGAAGGTTGTTTGAAAGATGCACACTGGACTGAATCGAGTCTAAACTTTCACCCTATTTGCTAAAAATATCAAGAAACAAAGAGAAGGATGTCCTTCAGACACAAAATGATGCAACCACGATTTTCAGTCCATGACTAAAGCTGAAGCGTTCACATGTATTCTCTTTGTTTTGATGTGTCGGGATCAAGGTAGGGGTAAAATCAGCCACATGTATTCTTTTGCCATCAGTCCATCACCATCGCCGCTCTTTACGTGGTGCCGGATACCGTGATTCCAAAACCGACCCTAAAGAACAAGAAAAATCAATGAGACAACCGGGCATCATATCATGGGTCTTGCAAAGATTGAGAAGTAGTAATCAATAGTGTACAAAATAGATAAGAGTAATAATGCAAGATAAACACTATTGGCTAACAATTTGGAGATCACATTAGGGAACAAACAATTCAGAAAACTTACCACCATGTTTTTCTTTTTTATGAAACAGCGCAGAGCCTACCGGAAAAACATATATTAAAAAAGGAAGCCATGGTAGAAATGCAATCGGACAATTTGGACCAAGTTAAGAATCTGTCAAAGGACTGTTAAACCTATGAAAAGCACTCTTGAACACTGCAGACAGAATGGGGTTTCCATTCGAGTGCCTCTTCTATGTACATCATGTTTTAGATTAGTCCTAGGTCCTAGCCAAACTGAAGTAAACCATTACCACAAAGCACAAGTGGAGTAAACTGTAGAACCCCAAAAGCCATAAAGAGGGACACTACACACAACTCCTATCCAACAAAACCCAAACGACAAAGTTTCTCTGAACATCAGGACTAAAGAAAACAACAGGCAAGTTGCATTTCCTATTGTCGCATGACACTATGCTCTACTCAAAATCTGTCATGCGATATATTTTTACTCGATGTATTTGCATAACAAATTCAGAACTCAGAACCAAACTTGAGCTACAGGTGTAAACATTGAATATCTCACGCCGAACCCGTGAGAGCCACAAGCAGATAACAAGGCGTTGGCCGCATTACATCTGATGAGAAATCTGCGGAGGTCACACCGGGTAATGGGGTCTTGAAGACACGCATGTTCATGGACTCTAAGCTGCCACTTGCCAGGCAGGGCGTAGGTGACCAGCGGCATTAGCCGCCTACGATGTGCCGGGCCGTATGTACATTATGTAGGGCCCGTGCTTCCCTCCCAATCCGACGGCCCTCGCAGCTCGTTCATCAGGCTCATCACGGGTTGCGCGAGGCGAATGAGGACCACTTGTGATGGTCCTCGTCGAACTTCCCCAGCGGTCGCCCGGACGCGTGCGGATCGTCCGCCGGATGGTTCTCGATCGAACATCCAACTTTCGAGCTTCACGTGTTTGTTTTGAAAGAAGTCAAACTACTGGAAAATAGCGGTAATCGAATGAACATGTCTGAATATGACATTGTACATCTGCATTCCTCACAGCGTAATGTTCGGAGAGACCAAATTCTTTCAGAATGTCTCACGTAAATCAGTAAAACAAAAGCCATTGCAATCGATCCGGCATGAAATGGGAAGACCAAATAGCGCAAATCTTTCAAGTATACATCGTAACAACGAACTCCAATGTTTCTACGCAGATTTAACTAATGACAGTTAAAAAAAACGGGAAGGCGAACACCAGATAGCGCAAATCATTCGAGTAGACATTGTAACGAAGTGCTCCAAAATCCAATGGAGTCCACACCATGAACCATGATTCCACCCAAGAATAACGGATGACATATAATTTGTGGATTTTAAAGTGCTCAGGAACAGCTCCATTAAGCGAACTAGATGCAGAGGCTACTGAATTAAAACTCGTCAGGAAGAATTGCGATGCAGTAATCAGATCAGAGTTTTGGGGAACTAACTAGGACGAACTAGATGCAGAGGCTACTGAATTAAAACTCGTCAGGAAGACTTGCGATGCAGTAATCAGAGGTTTGGGAACTAACTAGGAAGGCGAAAACCAAAACCAACGCGCATCCATGCCATGATTGGTGTTCAAGCTAGCCGACCGAGGACAGTTGCATAACTTGCCATTCCAACGCAACGCAAGGGAAGGAGAAAGGATGGGGGAAGCCATGTCACGCACGCACCTCATGATCCCGTGTAAGCGTTAGGACTTGCTGTACCGGGCTCGACGCGACTCGGTGGACCCTCCAGTGCATCACGGTGTCGACGATGGGGGCGTTGTCGTTGAGGGGTCGTGGTCGTCGACTGTATCGGTGGTGACGCCGATGTTCCCAGTGTTCCAGGACCAGAAGATGCCCTTGCCCTTGCTGTTGTTGGCGCGGAGGAAGAAGATGAAGTGGCGCAGGCTGACGTAGTCCTGGTCGGGTTCCGGCCGCCTCTCGGCCACCCACATCCACGGGTACCTGCTGAGGTCCTGCACAGCCGCAGCGCCGTCGGAGGGCTCGGGCTCGTCGCGGTTCATCTGGGTGACGCGGTAGCCGCGGTGGCCGTGCTGCGCCGGCTTCATGGTCAGGAGAGGTAGCGGCCGTAGGCGGCGTTCTGGAAGGCGACGTAGGTGATCCGTCCACCGGATCCAGCCAGTGCTGCACCCGCCACACCGCGTTCAGGGCTGGGACTTGGAAGTTGGGGTGCAGGGAGATCCCCTCCCAGTCCGCGTCGGCGTGGACGTACTTGCCTTTCACCTCGCGGCTCTCCAGCCGCACGAAGGCCCCTCGGGGAAGAACTCCGCCAGCGCCTCCGCCACCGCTCCCGCCATCGCCCGGTGGTGGTGGTGGTGGTGGGGGTGGGGCAGATGATCGCCGGGTTTTTGCGGTGGAGGGGATTCGAAATGGGAGGAGAGGAGCGGCGAGAGCAGAGCAGGTGGTTCGTTGGCAGGACGGTTGCGTTTGGGGAGCACGCCAAGGCGGCGGAGGGAGGCGGGGTATTTCAAGGCCATGGCGTCGGGCTCGCAGCGTGAGCGTGAGCGTGGGAGGCGGTTGCGCTCGGCCTCCTTCCGCTGACATGCGGGCCCGTTTGCTGGGCGAGGGGACGAGGGCGGCCAGCTGGCGCTCCAACGAATCTTCCTGTCCAGCTGGCGATACGGCCTCTGCTGCTGCGTGCTCTCTGCCTGCTGCGAAGTGTGCGAACTCGGTTGGGGATCTATTGCGACGGCAATTCTGAGCCCGGCCCACTATCGCAAGCGGCCGCACGAGTAACCAAGCCCACGGGCGTCCATCTAGCAGACTAGCACGAGTGGATCCACTGTCGTGAGCAGCAAGCCAACAAGTTTTTTAGCGACGCCACCAACGGCTATGACATTGGATGTTTACATGTCCTGCCATCGTGCAACCGGTGGCCGCATTTCCATTTACTTTTTTTTTACTACATCAGTAGCGATTTACTTTTGGGTGAATTCCCTCACAGCAATTATAAAAGTTCTCAATGTCCTGAGTGTCACCAAAAAGTTATCATATCCGATGAGTCACCGCTCCAAATTTGTGTAGCCCTTTATGCCATTGCCGCAGCTAACAACAACTTAAAATGACCCTTTTGGCCCTCTTATAGTTGGGTCTCGCCGCGTCAGCCTTCCTCACCTCCCCACTCTCGTCAGCTCGCGTAGCCCACCCGCTCCCTCCCTCCGTCGCTCCCCTCACCCGCTTTAGTGCAACTTGCGCCTCAGCCCTTGCATCACCATCGCCACAAGCGCAGCACCCTACCTCGGTACTGGTAGGGCCCACGTCCCGCGGTGCGTCATGGGCGTCGTTAGGTGCGGCAGCTGCCCTCGCCAACCACCCCACCGCCTCCTCCCGCCCGCTCCGCCGCCACTAGACCCGCACCATCACGTTGCCGCTCCGGGATGAGCCCGAGTGAAGGTGCCCGTGGCCGCCCGGTGATTGGTCGCCGCTTCCTCGCCGTGCGCGCGTGCGCCCCGGCTGTTGTGCTCCGGATTTGTACGGGCCGAGCCTTGGGGCGGATTAAATCGTGGCCTCGGGACGCTCTCGCCCCTCCTCCTCATCTATTGTGGTCGAGCTGGGCTGGAGTGGCCAGCCTTGATGGTTCTATGTGTTTGCGATTTGGGAGTGAAGTAGGAACCTCGGGGAGAAGGAGAAGTTCAGGAGAGTCTACAATTGTTCCATTGAAAGAGGGGCAGAATGAACATTGCGTCCTCCGCTTAACGCAGCGTTAGCGGAAAAAGTTCACGACAATGGCTTGTAGGGAATGGAATTTGTGAACTGTGATGTACATGGGAGACAAACTTTTCTGGTGTCATACAAGGTACTCAAACTTTTATAATGTCTGTGAGGGAATTCTCCCATTTACTTTCTTTTGTTCCCCCAAGTGGTGTTTGTTCATTTGTTTTTCCTTTAGGTTTTTTCTATCACTTTGGGTGATGTTCGAGCAGGACTGAGGCCAGCATAGGCTCGCCATTGTAATTCTGTAATATTGCTTTTTTCTTTTCTCCGTTTAACCAAAGTCCGGCAAAAAGCCTTTCCCACCTTAATTTCGAGGAAAAAAGCGCTACAAATAAAGCCATTTGGCAAGAAACGGCCAAACTCGACAAAACACACACAAAAAAAAAAAAAAAGACAAATCAGCAAACCGCCTTAAACTTGACCATCTAAGCTTTAGCAATCTTGTACAGTAACTTTTGTTGTACGCCGTAGATATCTTCATTCTCATGTGTTTTCTATTGAGATGAATAGTAAACAGTAGTACTCAGTAGATAACTGAGTTGGTCCGGGGCCAGGAATTGGCCCCACTTGTCGCTGGAAGCGTGCAACCGACATACGCGCTCGGGGGACTTCAAATACCCGCCGCCGCCTTGCCGTGGCTCGAAACGTAACCGCCAAACAACCGAACACCTGCTCGCTCTCGCCGCGCGCCCTCCCCTCCTCGCAACAGCCCCCGTCCACCCGCCCCGCCATCGCCGCCGCACCACCACCACCTCCACCACCGCCATCACCAGCGACGATGGACCTCTTCCCGATGGGGCCTTCGTGCGGACTGAGAGCCGCGAGATGACGGGCAAGAAGTACGCCCACGCCGACGGACCGGGTGGGGGTCTCCCTGGCGGCGCGCGGCTCCCCATCCCCCCGAGCCGGAAGCGGTGTGGCGGGTGGAGCACCGGGTTCACCAGGGGCGCCGCTCGTCCGCCTCGGAACGCCGCCACGGCGCTACCTCACGCCGTCGAGACGCGGCGCCGCCGGCCATCGCGGCCTCCTCGCCGTCCAGCGCGACCTCGACACGCCCGGCATGGTGAACTTCCTCCCGTGGAGGTGGATCGGCCGAGGGCGCGCCGCGCGCCAGACTACGCCCGCGCGCCGCCACTTCAACCGCGACCGCGCGCCAACGGCAAGTTCCTCGTGGAACAAGGCGTCACCGTCTTCGACAACGGAGGGCCGCAGCTCACCAAGATGATGCAAAGTGGACGGTCCACCTCGTCGGGGCGACCCGGTACGAGCCCCTTCCCGCCGCACCTCAACCGCCTCGGGGTGCGTGGTCGGGTTCCCCATCCCTTTCATTCCTTGCATTGCGTTGGAATGGAACTTCGCCTCGATCGGCTTTGCTCAAACACCAATCGCGGATGCGTTGGTTTTGATTTTGGCCTTCCCAAAACTCGATTACTGCATTGCTATCTTTGCGTTTATCCTTGCTAAGTCCGAAACTGTTCGTTTCTTCGATACAAGACCATCGAATGTGTTAATTTAATTGCGTCGGTTTTGATTCGATTCCTTCCCAAAATATCGATTATTGCATCGCAATCTTTGCGTTCGCCTTGTCTAAGTCTTAAACTGTTCAATTCTTTTCGATAGAGTACAAGACACCTCTGAACCATGTTAATTTTGCATTCTTCGTTTACTAATTGTTAAAAGTTAAAACAGCTTAAATCATCGTACGGAAGGAGTCCTAGTTCAGGTCAACATTGGAGTTCTTTGTTACGATATGCACTTAAATCATTTGCGCTATTTGATCTTTCATCGATCTCAATGGTTCTTTTCGATTTCGATTGTACTCGACAAGAATTTGGTCTCGAACATTCCGTTGTCGACTCATGTGTATTCGTTCAGATATGTTCATTCGCTTAAGCGCCGTTTGATTTCTTTTTCCTAAACACAACAAGTGTTCCATTGCAACATTCGGGAGGGCGCCGAGGCTGTTGTTCGAGGCGCACCAGCGCGGGGCGGGGTGGATCAGTTCCCGAGCGGATGATCCGTATGTGCGAGGGCGAGCAATGAAGGAACCGACCAACCATCACAACCGCCATCGCTCAATTTCAACGACCACTCCGTGTTCAACCCGAGGATCCGCCGGGGCAACTTCGGGCGACCGGAAAGGGGACATGTTCGGTTTCACATTGTGCATGCGGCCCGGCTTGCATGGCCGGCTAATGCCGCCGATCACCGACCCGCTCGCAGCCTAGATCCCATGTACATCGTCGTCTTCAAGACCACATCATCGGTGACTACTCGCAACATTCTCACCGGTACGTGCAAAGACTTGTTAACTTCTTTGTGCTCTCAATGTTTCAAAGCACTTGAGATGTTTAAAGTTTTCGTGCTCAAGTTCGCTTAAATCACCGTGTCAATTTGTTATGCAAAGAGATCGATGAAGAATATATGCATTATGGATTTTGAGTAGATCATAGTGTCATACTGACAAAAGGAAATGTAACTTGGTCATTGTTTTCCATAGCCCTGATGTTTAGTGAAATTATGTAGTTTAATCTTGAATAGTTGTTGTCTGTAGTATCATACTACCATCTTCTTGGTTTTGGGGGTTTACTGTTAGTCAACTTATGCTTTAGGTAATGGTTTACATCATTTGTTTAAGACTAATCTACAACATGCTGTTGATGGCAAGAGCATTCGAATGGAAATAGCCTCATTCGAGGTTTTATTGTCTATAGTGCCACATACATAGGATTTATAGTCCTTTTGACAGATTTACTTGGTCCAAATTATCCGATTGCTTTTCTTACCAAGTTACCATGGTGTGGTCAGATAGAAATTCGCTTGTTCCCATAATCGATCTCCGCCTTCGCATAATTCAATTGTTCGCCTCGTTAGCCTTTAGTGTTTAGCTTGAGCTGTCTTATCTTATCTATTTTTTCCACTATTAATTTCTTCTCAATGCTGTAATGCCCATGATATGATGCCTAGTTATCTCATTGATTTTCTTGTTCTCTTGCGACTTCACCGCTGAATTGAGGTATCCAATATCAGAGGAGTACGAGGCGGAACTTGTGACAAGGTCAAAATTCATCTCTTCGAACCAAAAGCATTTAAGCATTGCTGCTCCCCGATACTGTGACATGAGAATCGGGCTTGCACTAGTTTGTAAAAATTCAGCATCTGTTGTGTAATGGTGATTAGATCTCGATGCGCTCTACCGACCGGTTTCAGCTTTCGAACTTAAAATTGCTGAAATTGTTATGTGGAAGTAATGATGAACGGTTCTCGCAAAGTAATATTGGTTTTAGTTACCATCTTCATCTCTGTTGGGTGGTGAACTGATGCCAATAATAGATTTTATTGATTTTGCCTGTACCTTGATTTTGACACATCAGAAAACAGAATACATGTTAATTGAGTTTAGCGTTTAATCATGGAATGAAAATATTGGTTGCATCATTTGTGTGCTGATAAAGCTAACAGGACATCATTCTCTTCATTTCTTGATACTTCAGCAAATGGGTGAAAGTTTAGGTTATAGAACGGTCAGTCCAATGTGCATCTTTGAAACAATCCTTCCTGCAACTCTGTTCCTGAACCTCCTTGTTTCGAGTCGTTTTTTCTTTGGTTCTGTTGCTAAGTTTTTGTCAGAATTGAGGCCTCCTGCCTGTATTTTTCTAAAGAGTAAAGTATGCTTAGCAAATATGCTGAAAATCATTGATGCTGTCTTGCAATTCTGGTTTACTAACAAATATGCTGAAAATCAAAGAGATTCCAATACAGTATATGGTTCAGTAGAACACTTTGTCATCCAGAAATTACATCATATAATAAACATTCAGCACTACAACTCGTTATCAACCAGAAATTACATCATGTAAACATTCAGCACTACAATTCGTTATCAACCAGAAATTACATCATGTAAACATTCAGGAATTCCTAACAAATATGCTGAAGATCCCCTTTCTTTGCTGGTCTTCCTCCTTCTTCTCCATGGTTCTTCCTTCTGCTTCTCTGCAGCTCCTGAATATTTCTCCTGCTTCTCTACAACTCCTGAAACCTCACGGATGCATCAGCAGGTCTTGTGGCATACACGGATGCAACAGGTCGGTGACTGAAAACACAACTACCAGCAGCAGTAGGTCGTCCAGTGCTACTGCTATGTACACGGATGCACCAGCTGCTGCTTGAGAAATGCAGTGCCAGCAGGTCCAGCGCGACAGAGCTGGACGGTCCGGGTCAACGCGACAGAGTTCGGTATGGAGGGAGCGACCTGGACGGCCAGGGCGACCGCGACGGAGCTGGGCGCGGAGGGCCCGAGCTGGACGGCGAGAGCGACCGCGATGGAGCTTGGCGGGGACGGCGCGAGCCGGGCGACGGCGAGCGCGTGGAGTTGGGCGGGGATGGCGTGAGCTGGACGACGAGGGCGAGCGCGCGGGACTTGGCTGGGGAGGGGCTGGGGCGAGCTGGACGGAGTTGGGCGGCGGCGGCGGCGGATGACAGGGTTTGGTTTGGGATTTGGAGGTGGCCTCCAGACTCGACTTTGACGCTGGGTCACGGGTTGCAACCAGTTTGACTGAAACGAAAACCCAAACAGTTTTTAGGGAGATATAAAAATACGATTTGATAGTTTGTGGACCAAATTGACACAGCTTAACAAGTGAACCGCTAGCCTACTTTTTGCTTTTTTTTCAAAGTGTACAACTTTCCATTTTTTTTTTTTTCAAAACTTGTAAGTGTCCATGCTTTATTACATACAGGATCTTAATTCCTACTACTTTAAGAAAATTTAATAGAATGCTCAAATAACACATGTAACGATAGATTAAATCCATGTTAACAAACTTTGTCAATTCAAGTTTTTTTTGAGTAATCACAGACCTTCCATTAATTCTAGGCAAAAGTACAATCATCGGCGGCTAGTTCCAATTCAGGATAACATCAAACCAAAACAAAGGAGCGATTGGTGCCACCAATTGGTTTTAGCCTCCATAGTGTGGTAAGATTCTATGGGATACAATTGTGCTAACATGAATCAGAGGAGCACTGTTCACCGATGAAAGATGCTGGACTGTTGTTTGCTGGATAGGCGACGACTGAGAAATGAGAGAGAAATCAAATGGTGGTAAAGGGTGTTTGATGTCACAGATAGCGACGGCGACGACTGAGAAATGAGAGAGAAATCAAATTGTCAGATCATTGGCCGCTGAAAAATTTGTGCCCTTGAGCACTTTGCTTGAAAACGCTGGTGCTCCGCTGCTGCCTCCGTCGGATCAAGATTTGGACGCTGGATGTGAAGGGAAAGCCACGGTCGACTCTGTACGGTCTGCAAAATCTGGACCGTTGAAGAGACGACTTTTCCCGGTGGGGCCTACTGACTTTCCCTGCTACTACCGCCCGCACAACCGCCAGCACACGTTCTTCATCTCCAGTCCAATCGGCGCTCGCTCCGCGTGGTTCCGGCCGGCCCGATCCCCTCACATAAATACCGGCTTCGGGTGGCCCGAACCAGAGGCAACAGAGTTAACCAAGGTGTGAGCGTGTGACCCTCTTTGCGTTGCATGTGACCTCACCGCTTCGTGACGCACAAAAAAAAAATAGAGGTATGTAGTATGATCGTCCCTTTTGGAACTAGAGCTTCATCTCTGGCTCTCTGCAAATCCTCTTGTTTTGGTCATTAAATTAAATCTGTATTTGATAGCATCCTATTTTGCAGGTACTAACTATGCTATGATACTCTATTTTGTTCTGCAAATACAGAAGAAACAAAATGGATGCTCGTGGTCCCATGTTCGGCTTATGCGTCGTCTCGGGCGGCCGTCGCTGTCGCCGTCGCCGCAGGTGCCGACGAGGCTCAGCTGCAGACAGGCCTCGCGCTGGCTCTCTGCGTCGTGTTCCACGCCGGAATTGTGCTCATACTTAACGGCGTCCGCCGTGCATGAGATCGAATCCGACACCAGCCGGCGCGGCGATGTTGTTCAGCAGCTCCGCCAGTAGCGATGCTGGATGAGACCGGATCAATTTAATGATGCTGAGACTGGGACCAGTATCATACATTTAATGGGTTGCTCTTGCTTTAAATTTGCTTTGAAGCTTTTTTCAGTATTGTCGCCTTAAAATAGTCAAATTTAAGTATTTTAAAAGAACTTTTATTACAGTATTGTATTTGCTTTGTTGTAAGATGAACTGTCAATCTCTCGTTGAAAAAGTGACCTGTTGTATACTCTGTATTGTATTTTTTGTGTACTGAATAATAACCTTACTTGACCTACTCTTATATATACTTTATTTTGTCTCTTCTTTTTTTATTTTGTCTCGCTGCATATGCATGGCAGAAACAGTCTTCTTTCATTCAGTAATTTGAAATGGGATCATATTGATTATGCTACTGCTTTGTCAGCAGCGCTAAGATGTTGAATTTGGCTAAAATTTGGCCCAGGATGCATGCAGATTCCAGAGTCCGCCAAACTTGCTTCAACCATTTTTTAGCTTTTTATGAAAAATACTATCATAATATACAACATATTCATATATTGTGAAACTGTAAAGATTTTTAAAAATGGTTGGTCAAAGGTTGCAATGTTTGACTTAGGACAAACTAAATGTGACACTTAAAAATAACAGAGGGAGTACACGTCAAATTAAATCTGAAAAGTACTTGTAAGAGTACATTGTGTTAAATAGTTTCTAAGCTCTAAGAGATTTATAACGTATTTTTATTATAGCTTTGTTGATTTGAAATTAGCTATCAATATGTGTGTTAGTTCGGTGATTAATTCTTCAATTAGGACAGTATTATTTAGTAAATATTATATGAACAATAATATACTCCCTCAGTCCTAAAAAGAGTAATTTTAGATTTTTTATGTATCATTTAGATTTTGTGATTTGTTTATCATTAGAGATACTTTAATATTGATTTATTTATTTTATAATTGACACCAAAATTTTGAATACTGACAGAGAGCGGTCAAACACGATTTCTGATGTTAAAAACGACACTATTGAGTAACAGTTAATGCCTAGATTAAGACTGGGGAGGTTGTTTGGTTCAAGAGACTAGGGACTAAATAAGACTAAAAATTAGTCTCTAGACTCTCCCAAGAGTCTGTTAAAATAAGAACTAAATAGGACTAAAATTAGTCCTTAGTCATCATGTTTGGTAATTTAGGGACTAAATGAGATTAAAAATTAGTCTCTAGTCCCTTGAAACGAAACGGACCTGAATTTGTACATTATATGTGCCAAAGCGATTACAAAACAAGTTTTGCAAAAAAAAAAAAAAAAAAAAAAAAAAGGAGGCAGGAGGTCACAACCCCCGACAGAAATTTGGCAACAGAACAAAAAAACGACATGAAACGTGAAGGTTCAGTGTGTTTAAAACAAAACAGGGGAGCTTTACGAGTAGAATTCCAGGAAAGATTGTTTGAAAGATGCACACTGGACTGACCGTTCTACAACCTAAACTTTCACTCGTTTGCTGAAATATCAAGAAACGACAAGAACGAGGTATTTTTTTTTTTTGAGGAGACAAGAACGAGGTCATGTTAGCACTTAGCTTTATCACAACACAAACGATGCAACCAACATTTTCAGTCCACGGGCAAGAGCTAAACTCTTTTTTTTTTTTGAACAATAAAAGCTAAACTCAAGGTAACGGCGGATTATGTTTGTGGACTCACGAGGGTGGGGTCGGTTGCGCTCGCGGCTCGTCCTTCTTTATACTGACATGTGGGTCCATTTGCAGGGCCCGGATATGAGGCGGCTGAGTCAGCCAGCGTTCCAACCAATTGAGTCCAGCTGGCGCCGGTTACTGGCGAATTCAGTTTTTTTTTTTTTTTGAGAATGACTGGCGAATTCAGTTGGAATTTGCAAAGATCCATTGCGGCGGCATCCGAGCCTAGCCCACTAGCCCAGCCGGCCGTACGAGCTCACCGAGCCCACCGGTGTCCAGCACGACTGGATCCACTGGTGTGACCGTGTGAGGAAGCCGGCGAGGTTTTCATGGTCCGCTGGCCGTGCTGGGGCAACACCGCCACCAACGGATTGACGACGCGTACCGGCGTGCCAACAAAATCGAAGCCTAGGACGCTGGGACTTGACGGCGATGTGGCCACGTGTCCGTATTAGACCGGGGTGTGCCCGGTCTAATCCCCTCACTACCTACCGTGCAGTTTAGAGCGCCATGCAGCCGATCGCCCAAAAAAAAAAACCCCCCGCTCATTTAATCAAGCGCTTCCCGATCCACGCCGAAAATAGCGGAGCGCCATAATGTAACAAAAACATCCCGCGCACATGCAGCCATAAATTTTGAGCACACCTGAAATCATATTTAATAAAGGCAAACAGGAAAAATTCTACACTAATAATCACTCCTTGGTATGCTAAATATTATTCTAAAAGTCATTTTTTACAAGTATGGAGGGAGTATCCAAACATCTCCTCTATAGCGCGTCGTTGTTACCTTCACTATTTTCTCATCTTAATACAAAAGATGTGCAAACCTTTTACGTATTCAAACATCACTAAAAGGTCTAAATTTCCAAGATCCTGCCGGATTGAGTTTCTATTTTCCTCCAAGGATGAACAATATTTGGCAAACTGCATGTGGCTTTAGGTTCACATTTCGCGCAACCTTGATGGTGCATTGTAGGCATGAAGTGATGCCACATGTTCTTACATGATAGAAAATTGAAGTTGATGTTTTAGTTTTGCATTCAAAGTTAGCTATCTTTCTCGAAAACTTATATAATATTGATTGGAACATCACAATTGTAGTATCTACTTTGAGTATGTAACTATCTAACACACGCTCATATATATGTTATCGTGATATTATGTGTACCAAGTTGTTCATATGAGCCTCATCGACAACCGGCCCCTCTTATTGGAGCACTGAACTCGTAGCCCTTTCTCGTAGCTTCATGCCTAATTAATCATTGTTTTTTTTTTCTTAATCACGTAAAATGTGTGCACGCCTTTGTATTAAGAAAGTAATTTTGTTACATCCACTACTACAGGATTGATTTTACATGGTGTTCGATTTTATTTTCCGTGGCGGGCATTTGAGAAACCGCCACGGAAAATAGGTGGCTCGCACCCTCCGGCCGAGAGAAAAACCGCCACGGTTATCGATTAACCGTGGGCGGGCATTGTAAAATAACCGCCACGGTTAATCAATTAACCGTGGCGGTTTTTTATAATCCGCCCGCCACGGAAAATCGCCCAACCCGCCAGCCAAAAGCCCATTTCAAGCACTTCATATATATACCTCGAGTCTAGGGTTTTAACTCACCTCCACACTTTCACACAACTCCCAAAGCCAGCCAGCCTCCTCCCATCCCCTCCTCTCTCCCCGCCCTTATCCTCGCCCCTCCCAAAGAAGAACCATGGATCGACGCCCACGCCGCGATTCGGACGGCCACGTCGCGCTGCAACGCTGGGCGCCCATGGCGCGTCCATGCGCGCCCCCTCTCCTCCCCTCGTCTCCTCCGGCGGCCGGCGGCGGGCTGAAGCGCCGCGACCGGGCGGAGCTTCCCATCCCGACGCGCGGGCGCGTTTCCAGCCGGGCGACGGCGAAGCGGCGACGGCGGAGCTTCCCATCCCGACGGATTCGCGGCTCCAAGCCGGGCGGCGAATGAAGCGCGGCGTGGAGCTTCGCGGCGGGCGGTTCCGACGGAGCTTCTGTCTCCTCCGGCGGAGCTACCCCACTGGCGGCTCGGGGCCATGACGGCGCGGCGGGCAGCGGATCCGACGTGGGAGCTCAAGCCAAGCGCCACGGAACGCTAACGGGCCCGGCGGCCCGTCTGCCCCAGATCCGCCGCCCCGATTTGGGCCGCCGGCCCGTTAGGTTTTCGGGATTCGATTTTTCTTTTTATATATTTTTTATTGTATTAACCGCGGGCGGGCATTTTGGTTTCCAAAACCGCCCGCGTAGTAAATCGTGTGATTTTCCGTGACCTTCCATTGGTGGTGGTTTTAAAAACCGCCACGGAAAAAAAAAAAATTCCGCCACGGAAAATCTGTTATGTAGTAGTGATCATCGGCGCCTTATAAACAAGTATTGAAGTATTGAAGCTTTGCGTCCTACATCACTCCCAGTGCTTAGCCTGTAACATCCATCATCGCTATAACCATAAAACGTACTCAGTACGTGGAAGGGGCCGACAAACTCACCCACATCTCCATAGGAGGGAGCCCATGGGGTTTCTTGTAAGAAAAATCACGTCACTTCAGCTTCGCACCGTAGGTAGGAGCTGTGACTTTATGGGAACTGATTCTAGTAGAAGATACTGACGGAACAAACTTGATTAGCAGCCATCACAAACTGATTCTAGTAGAAGATACTGACGGAACAAACTTGATTAGCATCTGTAACGAGCACAGCCGGTGAGGAGAGGGATTTGCCGGCGGATCGCACGGCATGAGCACGGCAGCGCCGCCTCGAGCAAGAATCGATACGAGGAAGAAGGAGAAGGTTGGGAAATGTTAATTTGATTCTTCGCTGTTCCACCCGGCCACCCACACAGCGAGTATATTGGTCTGGATACATGGGCCTTGGCCCAGACGCGCCATGCGGCTTAACCCGACTTACAGGACCAATACTTGAATATGTAAATGACTCAACGGCTACCAACTATGCGTCGTGACATTCTTCCCCCCTTAAGCAGCAACATGTCCTCATGGTGCCGTCGATGGCGACTTGGCCGTTGAAGTAGAGGTAGAGCAGTCAGCCGGGTACCCTTGGAGATGTCTTGCGGCTGACGACGCGCTTTCTTGAGTTTGCTCATCTTCTTGAGCACTTGTGGTGTCGCCTCCCAGGTTGCCCAATGTGGAGGACAATGAGCCCGCTGAACCAGCTCGACTTGCATCACATGGCCTCCCACCAATTCAAGTCGACGCGCCAAAACCTGTGTGACAGGAAAGCTAAAGCAAGAGTCAAGCAAATTGAGCTCATCATCACTAGAAACCACTGCATGAGCACGCAGAGCCTTCTTGAGTTGAGAGACGTGGATGACATTGTGAATTCTGCTGGAGCTTGGTAACTGAATCTTGTATGCCACCTTACCCACTTTCTGTATGATCAGATAGGGCCCAAAAAATTTGAAGCTCAGCTTGTGATTCACGCGGCGTTGGACTGACTGTTGTATGTGAGGCTGAAGCTTTACATACACCCAATCACCCACTTCAAAGGTTCTCTCCACTCGGTGTTTGTCAGCCTGGGATTTCATTCGTTGTTGAGCCCTGGTCAGATTCTGTTGAATGTGCTGCATCACTGTGTTTCTTTGGTCAAGCCATTCTTTCAGATCAGGATGGACAGCATCATGAACTGTGATGCCAAAGTGTCTGGGTGCATACCCATACAGTGCTTGAAATGGAGTATACCCATGAGCAGAATGGAAGGTGGAGTTATACCAAAACTCAGCTAAGGATAGCCAGCTGGCCCATTTAGTGGGACAAGAGTGGACCATGCATCTTAAATAATTTTCTAAGCATTGATTCAACTTCTCAGTTTGTCCATCAGACTGGGGGTGGTATGAAGAGGACAGATTAAGTTGGACATCGGCTAACTTGAATAACTCATTCCACACATCACTGGTAAACACTGGATCTCGGTCTGACACAATGTAAGTGGGAAATCCATGCAACTTATAAATGTTGTTAAGGAAGAGTTGAGCAACTGACAAGGCTATGTATGGATGAGATAACCCAATGAAGTGAGCATACTTTGTTAATTTATCTATTACCACCAAAATGGTGTCAAACCCTTTTGATTTTGGCAAGCCATCTATAAAATCCATGGTGACAGTATGCCAAGCACTTGGTGGAATAGGTAGAGGTTGAAGTAGACCAGGTAACTTACAGTGTTCAGCTTTAGCCTGTGCACACACCTCACAATTAGCAATGTAAGCCTAAATGTCTTGCTTCATTTTGGGCCAAGCAAAGAGAGCCTTCACTTTGTGGTAAGTGGCAGTGACACCACTATGGCCACCCAATCCACTGGAATGCAAAGCCAATAAGACAGCTTGTTGAGCTTCCTTGTGATTGCCCAACCATATCATGTTCTTGTACTTGATGACTCCATCCACTAAAGCATAGCCTTTGTCATTGGGGCTTGAGATAGCCAGTTCAGACAACAACTGCTTAGTGTCTGGATCCTGATTATAGCCCTCAACCACTACCTCCAACCACTTTGGTGTGATTGCAGAGATAGCTAAGATTTCTAGAGAATGATCTTGTCTAGATAAAGCATCTGCTGCCAGATTGGTGAACCCTTGCTTGTACTGTATTTTGTACTGTAATCCCAACAATTTGAGAAAGGCCTTCTGCTGCATACCTTCCAACAACTTTTGTTCACCGAGATGCACCAAACTTTTATGATCAGTGAGTATCAGAAACTCTTTATGCTGAATATAGGATTTCCATTTAGTGATTGCCATGATGAGGGCCAAACACTCCTTTTCATAGGTGGACAGGGCTTGAGCTTTGGTACCCAAGGCTTTACTAAGAAATGCAATGGGGCGCCCATCCTGTGATAGCACTGCTCCAATTCCCAGATTGGAAGCATCTGTTTCAATTGTGAAAACCCTGTTAAAGTTGGGCAGTGCTAATACAGGTGCTGAAATCAAAGATTGCTTGAGAGCATCAAAGCTAGCTTGCAGGTCAGAGGTCCAATGGAACAAAGTATTTTTCTTAAGCAAATCAGTGAGAGGTCTACTTATAGCGCCATAATGTTTGATGAACTACCTGTAATATCCAGAAAGACCCAAAAAGCCCCTTAACTGCTTAACATCAGTTGGGGTTGGCCAATCGGCCACTGCTTGAATTTTCATAGGATCAGTGGCCACTCCTTGGGCACTAATGATGTGTCCCAAGTATTCCAAGGATTGTTGGGCAAAGGAGCACTTGGACTTTTTCAAAAACAATTTGTGTTGCTCCAGGATTGCAAAGACCTGCTGCAACAGTTCCATGTGCTCTTGCAGAGACTTGGTATAGATAAGAATGTCATCCACAAAAACCAAAACACCCTTCCTCAACAATGGTTGGAAGATTGTGTTCATGAGAGCCTGAAATGTAGCTGGTGCATTGATCAAACCAAAGGGCATTACCCTAAATTCCCAATGTCCATGGTGGGTTTTAAATGCTGATTTCTGCTCATCTTCCATCAAGTTTGGTGAACCAAGTTGCGCCATGAAGTTCATCTAATAATTCATCAACCACTGGCATTGGGTACTTGTTCTTCACAGTGATATTGTTGAGTTGCCTGTAATCTACACACAACCTCCATGTACCATCCTTCTTTTTGACCAATATTACAGGAGAAGCAAAGGGGCTTTGACTTGGTTTGATAATGCCATTGAGGAGCATCTCCTTAATCTGTCTTTTAATTTCATCTTTCTGTGTGGGGGAGTACCTGTAGGGTTTGACATTAACAGGTTTGGCTCCAGGCACTAAGGTGATGTTATGGTCAAAATTCCTTGTTGGAGGTAAGGTATGGGGCTCCTGAAATGTCTGCTGATGACTGTCCAGGAACTGTTGGACTTCTGCAGGCAGACTAGAAGAGTCCCTGTCTGGTGTAATAGGGCACAATTGAATAACCTGAGCTACCCCACCTTTCTTCAGTAATCCTTTGAGCTTGCTGATTTTCAATTTTGGGCAGGTTGAGAGATTGTCCTTGACTCCTTTAATGCTAATTCTTTTGCCCTGATGATGGAATCTGAGTAATCTTCTTTTCCAATGGACCCACATGGGACTGAAGCTTTCCAGCCAATCCATTCCCAACACTACATCATAACAGTGGAGAGGCAGCACTCTAGCTTTGGTGGTGAATGTGTGACCCTGAGTCCACCAAGTTAGATTTTCCACCATAGTAGAACTTTCCATCTTCTGGCCATTGGCAACCTTAACTAAGATTGCAGGAGCTGGAGTGAGAGTACAGTTCAACTGTTGCAATGTTTTATCACTTATGAATGTGCATGTACTACCAAAATCCACCAAGATCAAGATTGGGTGGTCACCAATTAAGCCTTGTAGTGTGATAGTCTTCCTGCCTTGCACACCTTCTTCAGTTGAATGGGACAACTGAAAGTGTTCTTCTTCTATATCAGATGAGGCCTCAGACTGGTCATCAGAAGATTCTTCCAAAGGCATGGCAGCCAGAGTTTCTTCCATGACATGTAAGGAAACCTTGTCAGGACACTTATGCTGTCTGCCCCATTTTTCTCCACAAGTCATACATAGACCCTGAGCCCTTCTCTGTCTCCTGAGTGCTAACAACTTGTCATCCCATCTTGGCTTGTTCTCATCAGGCTTGGTTGGGACTGGGCCCATGATGCCTGGCTGAGGATTTGGTAGAGCCTTGTCTGTATACCTGTTGAAATCACGACCATTGCGCTTGTAGTATGGCTTGGGTTGTGCTTCCACCAAGTTTTCCTGCATTAAGGCCAACGATAACGCAGCATCAACTATTCGAGGCTTATGCAATACAAGAGCGGCGGCTCTAATCTCTGGTTTGAGACCCTGAAGGAACTTGCTCACAAAGAAAACATCATCTAATGTGTTGTTGTGAACTAGAACCTTATGCATTGCTGACTCAAACCTATTGTGATATTCCTGAATGTCTGAAGTCTGTTTAATGAGCAGCATATCATTCATAGAATTGACATATAGATCCCTACCAAACTTGGACTCTACAGCAATGCATAACTCTGGCCATGAACTAATAGGATGTTGTGCCTCATAAGTTTGTAACCATAATTCAGCTCCCCCCTGGAAGTGAATTGTAGCAAATTCGGACCAAAGATGATAAGGAACTTGGTACATGTTGAAGTACTTCTCACACTTCTCCTTCCACACCTTAGGATTAGACCCATCAAACTTAGGAAAAATTGCTTTAGGCAACCTAACCTCTCTATGGTGTGGCTGATACTGATGAGGCATGTAAGGTGCATTCAGATCTGGGATTAAGGGTGGAGGTGCATAAGCATACTGACCATTGGCCAGGGGTTGCTGGGGATGGAGCATCCCCACGACAGACCCCTGTGGAGTTGGTTCGACGCCGTGGCCCATGGCCCGCCCCGCTTCCTCGCGCGTAGGGGCCGTAGGTGGAGCCGTAGGCCGATTGGCCTCCATAGCGTCCACACGCGATGTGAGAGCTTGCAAATCCTTGCTGATGGCGGTGTTCGTTGAGTCCGTCTTCTCGACCAACGAGAGCAGAGTCTTCATCTGCTCCGAGAGAGACGCAATCGTCGACTCCACCGTCGCCATGCGAGATGATAAGGTTGGTTTCGGCGCCAGCGAATCTGTCTAGGAGTTGTTTGGTAGTGGGGCTGGTGGATCTGACGGAGTTGAGACAAATGGGCGAGATCGAGGAAACTCGAATCGAACCGCGACCGTGGGCGGCGGGGTTGGTGGTGGTGTGATGGTCGACGGCGGAATTTGTGAGAGTTGGCAGAGGTAGGTGGATGAGACGGCTCGATACCGATGTAACGAAAGCACGTACCGGTGAGGAGAGGGATTTGCCGGCGGATCGCACGGCGATGAGCACGGCAGCGCCACCTCGAGCAGGAATCGATACGAGGAAGAAGGAGAAGGTTGGGAAATGTTAATTTGATTCTTCGTTGTTCCACCCGGCCACCCACACAGCGAGTATATTGGTCTGGATACATGGGCCTTGGCTCAGACTCGCCATGCGGCTTAACCCGACTTACAGGCCCAATACTTGAATACGTAAATGACTCAACCGCTACCAACTAATTCTCAAAAAAAAAAAAAAACCGCTACCAACTATGCGTCGTGACAGCATCCATCACCCTGAGAGTGCACCAGTATTATGCATCACTGGGCCCACCAAACAGTAGGCGGAGACCGTTGACGAGCTGACCAACGACTCGGCGCCCACCCTTTTCACAGCTATAAATAGCCGCGCACGCACACCCAACACCCAGCCTCACTCCCCCCATCTCTACCCACCCTGCTATCCTCTAGTAGTACTACTCTGCTTCGCTCCCCGCCGCTCCCTCCAGTTCAACCGCCTCAAGGAATCAAGGATCCATCCATCGATTCGCTACGGTAAGAAATCTTTCCTTGGGTTGGGTGCATATGTTTGTTCTTCGTCTCAAATATGCGCACACAAGGCAGCAGTTTCTTGTTCTCCCACGTTCCAATGCCATCCGCCAAGCTTCAATCCTATGTCCTCATGTCCCCCTCTTCCTCATCCAATCGGTAGCCATCGCAGCAGCCTTCATGTTTGCTTGACCAGGCACACAAGCACCGCCAACCAAACTCACCAAATTGCAGACACATCTCTCCTATCTCTCAAGGCCGAGACAAATTGCAGCACAAGAATGAAATCCTCCTCACCGACCACCACCGCGCCCGGCTCTGTTTTCTGATCCCTGCAACTCAGCGCCGCGGTGCTGCAGGTCGATGCCAACCTTGCCATCGCATCGCAGAGGGAAACGCGGCGTCGGGAGTAGAGAGGACAGTGACGGGAGGACCAGGCATGAAATCCACGAACACTGCCATGAACTGTAGACAACCCAAGGGCAGAAGTGAGGGAATCAATATCCTCTCTTTTTTTTCCCCCTGGACTATCCAATATCGATTCTTGACTGTCCCTTTTTCGCGAGCACTCCGAATCCTGTATTCGATTTGATTGTTGCCTGTCATGCCCTTCTTTATGGAGTCTGCATTAATTTTTTTGTTTATGAAAGGCAAAGCAATTTTAACATGCTGCCTGAGACTGACTGCTTTCAACTTGTTTTTGATGCGATTCAGTTCAGGCGCCGAGGATGAACTCTGCTACACTTGGCCTGTGTGTCACCTCAACCGTGGTCGCAATCGCCGTCCACCTCACCACATCAGTCGACTCACTGTCCCTCGAACAAGATCCCCTCATGATGTGCTTCGCTCTAGCACTGTGTGTCGCTTTCCACGTCGGCACTGGGCTCATCGTCTGCGGCGTGCGCCGGCTGTGAGCCCGTGGCCGGCCACCACCGTCTGTTATTTTATTTGCTCTGTGTGTGTTTTCTACCATGTAACTTCCTCTATGCGATTTGTTTCGGTCTTTGTACTACGAAACAAGTGGTTATCATAAGACAGTTCTCATTTTATATATGTATGATGAGATGGATGCTGTCGGTTTGTCGTGCTCGATTGCCACAAGATCAGAGTGCTAGAGATAGGCCAAAGTCAGTTAAAAAGATATTAAATCTAACCACACATGCTAATTCCTCTTAATAAATCCAACATAAACAGTAATTAGGAAACTGTCGAGCTTAGATGAACCATCTTACAAGATGCCTCTAGGAAACTGATGATCTCAAGCCCAAGATGCCACGACATCTTTCACGCAGCTTTTGCCAAATAAGAAATTTATACTTTTCCAATTTTCCTTTTTAGAATCACACAATATTAATGCGGACGTATATACACATTTTCTCGTCATAATAATTGATCTGCAAAACACGTAGCACAAATTCACGCTCCAAACGTCACAAACCAAATGTGGCACTTGAAAAACAGAGGAAGTACACGTCAAATTAAATTTGGAAAGCACTTGTGAGAGTATATTGTGTTAAATAATTTCTAAGCTCTAAGAGATATACAACATATTTTTTATTATGGCTTTGTTCATTTGAAATTAGCTATCAGCATATGTGTTACTTTGGTGATTAATTCGTTCTTCAATTCATATCGTTATTATTTAGTAAATATTATATGTAAAAAATATAACAGTTAAAACCTGGATTAAGACTGAATTTGTTGATTTGTGCAAGAGTATATTGTTGATTTGGGTATGAATTAAGATCCCGTTGCAGACCAAGGACGCTCACCATGTTTTGCCCAAAAAAAAAAAGGAGGTCACAACCCTTGCAGAAATTTGGCAACAGAACAAAACAAAACAAAACAAAAAACAGAAACGACGGAAGATTCAGAGTGTTTAAAAAACACAGGGAGGTTCAGGAGTAGAATTGCAGGAAAGATTGTTTCAAATATGAACACTGGACTGACCGTTCTACAGCCTCACTCATTTGCTGAAAATATCAACAAACGACAAGAAAGATGTCATGTTAGCTTTATCAACACACAAATGATGCAACCAAGATTTTCGGTCCATGGCTAAAAGCTAAACTATATTTTTTTTACAAAAAGGTGAACTCTAGGTAACGGCGGCTTATGCTTCGACTCACGAGGGGTGGGGACAGTTGCGCTCGCGGCTCATCCTCCTTTCCACTGACATGTGCGGCCCGGATATGTGGGGGCCAAGCCAGCCAGCGTTCCAACCAATTCAGTCCAGCTGCTGCGAAATCAGTTTTTTTTTTTTTTTTTTTTTTTTTGAGAAAATGCTGCGAATTCAGTTGGAATTTGCAAAGATCCATTGCGGCGGCATCCTAAGCCCGGCCCACTAGCCCAGGCTGCCGCACGAGCTCACCAAGCCCACTGGCCTTCAGCACGACTGGATCCACTGGGGTGACCGTGTGAGGAAGCCGACGAGGTACGTCGTCCGCTGGCTGGGCCGTGCTGGGGGCAACAGTGCTGGGGGCAACACCGACGCCACCAACGGATTGACGACGCGCGCCGGCGTGCCAACAAAGGCGGTGTCTACGACGCTGGGACCTCGACGGCGATGTGGCCACGTGTCCGTATCTGTGGCCTCTCCAATGATTGTGATTCGGCCGTCCAAGCTTGTTGCCGAGTTCTGCAAAGGCTGTAGTCGATTTGTAGATCAATGGAACAACGAATGTAATGTTGCAGTGGTGTCAGCAAGGTGTTGTTTCAGGCCTTGTGCAGTTGACTGACGGGCTGTTCGGATCAGCAGTTTTTTTTAAGCAGTTATGTGGAAGTGGAACAGACGAACAGTTGCGACTCTGATTGAATTCGTTCGTCCAAATTCTTGCCTCTGTTACGATGGTAAATCTGTTTTTCAGTTGCGAGTTTTCAGACATCTTTGCTGAAGAAACTATTTTCAAACTGTTCTTGTGCTTGTTTACTTATCCGGTGTAATAAAAATTACGGCAAAGCCCTTGCCACCCTTTCACCAAGATATTGTAGTTCAAGATCGAGTGACTCATGCCATTACAATCTCACTAGAAAGGGGTATATAGAGCCATAGAGGCATAAAAGAGCACATGCTCACTCGACAATGTATTACAGTCATATAAGAACATGTTTCCCTGTTTCTTATCTATTTTTAAATACTGATGATATGAAAATATATTGGTTAATCTTGAAGGAAGTGTATTATTCTTTTTTCATGCTAGTATGCAATGTGTCCAAAATCTGAATGATTACAAGAGTTGAGAATTTTCATTCTCAAAGGTCTGTATCTAGTGAAGGGAGAATTGCAACAGAAACAATACAAGGCATGTAATTTAAAACTGGAAAATAGAAGGGCTTAAAGGGCAATGAGAATTCGACGATAGTGCGATAATTATTTTCCATGACAGAATTGCAACAGAAACAATACAAGGCATGTAAGACTGAATCTGTACATTATATGTGCTATACAAAGCGACTACACAACATTTGCAGTTTTGCGTGATCTGATTAAGGATTGAGAAAAACGTTAACCATCCTGGTAAGAGAAAAGTTGCATTCTAGTACTCAAGATCCCATTGCAGAGCAAGGACATTCACCATGTTTTGGAAAAACAAATAGAGACAGGAGGTCACATGCCTGAAAGAAATTTGGCAACAGAACCAAAAAGACCCGACATGAAACCTGGAGGTTAAGGAGTAGAGTTGTAGTAAATTTGGCAACAGAGCAAATTTTTTTTTTTAAAAACGGCAGGAAGTATATTGTTTCAAAGATGCACTCTGGACTGACTACCTAGACTTTCACCCATTTTCTGAAAAATCAAGAAACGAAGTGAACAATCAGGGGCGGATCCACGCCCCGGGCTAGGGGCCAGCCCGGGGTGCAGCCTAAATTATCTACATGCAAATCTTCCCTAGCCATGTAAATCCTTTAATTTTTAACCTAAAATAGCATGTTTCGTACTAATTAGTCCCCCCCTAATCTCAAAATAGTAGGTGCTTAACTAATTAGCCCTCCCTGACATGGTGTTTCGGATCCGCCACTGTGAACAATGTATGTTAGCTTTACAGCACACAAATGATGAAACCAAGATTTCAGTCTGTGACGAAAAAGCTAAACTCAACTAACATGCATATATTCTACTTTTGGATGTGTCGAATCAGGGTACAGGCAAAATCAACCAGATCTGTTCATGCTTGTTAGGACCGTTAGTTCATCAGCGAACAGAGAGATGAATATGGCAACTATAACCAATGCTACTTTGCGTAACCGTTCACCATTACACTTCCACATAACATTTTCAGCAGGTGTTATGCTTTGAAACCGAAAGGGTGTTTCAAAACGCCTCCGAAATGATAGAGCACATAAGATCTAACCACCATTACGAAAGAGCTGCTAAATTTTCAAAAATTATGAGCCAATTCTCATGTCACGCGATACCAGGTCGCAATGATTAAATGCTTCTGGTTTCGAAGAGATGAATTTCAATCTTGTCGGAAGTTCCTCTCTCGTAGTCCTCTACGGTGCTGGTGCATATATCACGGGATACACTAATTCCCGCGCAGCTGAATTCACAAGAGAAACAGGAAACAAATAGATAATTAGGCATCATATCATGGATAACAGTAGTGAGAATTAAGCATAGTGGACACAAAGAAGATAAGAGTTAGACAAATCGGCTCCAAGATTAACACTTGTTGGCTAGCAAGTAGAATAACCGAATTATCCGAACTGGAGATCAGATTGTGGGAATAACTGAATTATCTGAACGGAGATCAGATTGTGGTAAAGAAATGCAACCGACAGTTTGGACCATGTTAAGAATCTGCCAAAGCACCAACGCTAAATCCTATATGGCACTATAAACACTACAGATATGAGAGTGAGGCTGTTTCCAATTAATCGCTTCTACTATCTACAGCATGTTTTAGAGTCCAAACCAAACGGTAAACCATTACACCTCAAGAACAAGTTGCATGTAGTGAAATGTAAAACCACGTAAAGCCAAGAAGGCAACAACCGTTGAAAATTAAACTACAGGATCGATTTCTCTCGAACATCGTGGGCTATGAAAAAAAGCAGAAACATACATTTGATTTCCTATTGTCGATTATGACACTATGCTCGCTCAAAATCTATCATGCAGATATATTCTTTTTACTGAACTTTTTGCACAACAAATTCAGAAGTACATACGTAAGTAAACTTGAGCCTATAACTTCAACATTTCACATGCTGAAACCGTGAGAGCACAACAAAGAAAACAAGGGCTGCACAAACGGCCGCGAAACTTGCGGTAATCTCACCGGGTGTTCCGGTCCCGAGGACGACGATGTTCGGGGATCTCGGCCGCGAGGCGGTGGGTGACCAGCGGCATTAGCCGCCATGCGAGCCGTGCCGTATGCACAACGTGAAGTCAAGCATGTTGCCGGGCCGAGTCGCGGCCGGGTTTGCCGTAGCGCCACAGGGCGACAACGGCTAGGTCATGATCAACGAATGAGCGCCATTGGTTCTCTTCGGTTCCCTTGAGCATTCGCCCGCACGCATCGGTACTCATACTCATGCGGCACATCCTCATACACCCCGGCCGCACTGGCGCCGCCAGATGACCCCGAACAACCGCCATGGCGGTGTTCAGGGAATCTCGTAGAAGCCGAAAAGAAAAGAACACTTGTGCTTAGCAAAAAGAAAAGAAATCAAAAAAGAAAAAAACACCGCGATCGATCCGGTATGAAATGAGCAAGACCAAATAGCGCAAATCATTCAAGCATACACATCATAACAAAGGACTCCTCCAATGGTGACCTCAAAGACTCTGTCCCTGCATACCATGATTTGACGCCGTTTTCAAAGAAAAGTGACAGATAAATTCGCCAAGCGAAGGGATCGCTATCAAGAAATAGACAATCGTATGTGGATTGAGGATTTGCTGCCTATATCGAACCGCATGCGTAGGCACAAGAACGTAACACAAGAAACAACCATGAAACCCGACAGAAGAATTAACAAAGTTCAGTAGTGTTGTATCGGGAATCAAAACACTTTCGCATCTAAGAAGGATAAACGCAAGGCTGGCCGTTCCAAGAAAAGCTATCCGATCGAGGAGAATCCCATCCCAATGCAATACAAGGAAGGAGGATCGGAGGAAGGATGCACTCACCCACCCGAATAGCTTGTCTAACCGAGGAAGCAAATGGTAGCGGGTCGCCGCGACGGGGTGGACGGTCCACCGTGATCCCGACGAAGAGCTCGAGCCCAACCCGCCCAAATTCCTATAGAAGTCCCCGACGCGGGTCGACGGTGGTGCGGGCGCCCCACCCCTGTGAGGTGCCCGCCGCCATCGGGCGAGGAGGTTGTAATGGGGCGCAGCGCAGCGCGGGTCCTGGTCGGGGTACACCCCGTGCGCCCTCAATCTAAACAAGAAGGCGCCCACCAGTTGGGGTCGCCGAAGTCGCTACCGGACGACGCGCACGAGGTTGAAGAGTGGGGACGCCGCACCGCAGTGCGAGAAGGAGAGGTAGCGCCGAGGCGGCGTTTCCGAGGAGGACGTGGACTTGGCCCCGGTTGAGACCTGCTCCACCCGCCACACCGCCTCCAAATGATGGGGACGCGGCCGAGCGGGCGCAGGAGACCGCCTTCCAGCCTCTTGCCGGGCGTGGATGTACAAGCCGCTTCGCGCGGCTTTGCCGCACGGTTCCCCGTCGGCAAGAGTTGCTCCATCGGCGGTGATGGTGGTGGTGGTGGGCGCGCTGCGAGGAGGAAGGGGATTGGGAAGGGGGAGGGAACGGCGGCGAGCAGAAAGGTGTGTTCGTTGGGCTCGACGGGTTACGCTTGGGTGGCGGCGAGGCGCAGGCGGGGCATTTCAAGGCCTCGAGCGGTGCCTACGCCGGTTGTTTCCCCGCCGTTCCACCGACATGGGGACCGCTTTCATTTCCAGCAACCGAACACCCTTAACTCTGAAACAATTTTTCTTTTTTCTGATTATAGAAACAACCTTTCAGTGACATGTACTACGAAGCATCTAGAGCTTGGAGTAAGATTCAATACTGAAGAAATTTTAGATAATTAGAGAGGGCCATCAGTTTCCAAATGCTTATAAAAACAGTTTATTATCCAAAACTGACGTAGAGGCTTTGGCTGTAAGGCATCAGAGGCCGGAATGTAATTTCGTTATCTAAAAAAAGTATCCAAAACTATGCAATATCCAAATGTTGAACTAAACTGGTCATCAATGTCCTCTCGTTGGGCCGTTCCTGAAGATGATCTGGTACGGCACACACCTCAGCACCACTGAATAGTGAGTACTGATGCCAAAATGTTTGGGAGGATGACCATATAGAGTTTCAAATGGGGGACTTATTTACATTTGTATGGACAACAAGTGTTGTACTAGAATTCACGAGGGCCTGTTTGGGAACGCATCTAATCCAAAACATAGGAATAGGAAAAAACGCAGGAATAAGGAATGGTGAAAAGTAAAAACTACAAAATTTCAAAACACAGAAATAGAAAATTTAGGTTGTTTGGAAACACAGGAATTCATAACATAGGAATCATGATATGTTAGGCAAATCTGAGTGCTAATTATATTTTAGTGGTGATAAGTTATGATGAAACTTAGGTGATACTACTGTCTTGCATTCAACTTTCTTATCAAGTGCTCTGCTCGTTGCAAAAAAAAAGTGCGCTGCTTGCAGCAAATAGTAGTGAAGCTGAGCGCTAAGTGCAGGGGCCACACGAGGGCCGCCCTACTTCACGTGCATTACCTCGGGCTTCAGCGAAGGGAAACAAACCAATGGATCAGACTGGATTCTTTTGTTCTAGTGAAATTTCCTTCTAGCTGCAGTATTCCATAGGAATGGGTTGGGGCAATTCCTCCATTCCAAACGCTCGTTCCAGCTTCCTTTCCTCCATTTTCGATTCCTCCAAATTTCTATATGCTTGTAAATATTGATTAACTCTTTTCAAGCTCTAAACCCTTTCTGTTTCACCATCAGATTGAGGATGATATCTACTGTTCACTGTGTGTGTGAGAGAGAGTAAAAGAATTCTTCACACAAATTTCACTAGTACAGATTCTTTCTCGAGCAATAACAATAGACTGTGGGAGAACATGAATGAAGCTTATACATATGTGCATCTATGCTTGAGGTACTAACTGGGCAGATCGAGGATGCAGCAATGCTAAAAATTAGAATTTGTCCACAGCAATGCAAGAATACTGACCAGTTTTAGGCGAACCTTTGACGAAATAGAATGAAACACTTTACCAGGCATGTTCAGGGGTTGGTAACAGTTGAAGAAGTCCAGGGTACTTAGGTCGCTTAGGCTTAGTTTACTAACAAGTAGTGCACTGGGATACAAATGCTTCAATAGTCTTCATGGAGGGCCAAGTAAAAAGAAATTTGATTCTCTTGTAAGTAATTTAAAACCCAGAATAACCCATATACAGCACATAGAAATGCAATGATGCCAATACTTAGTTCAAAAGAGTGACATTGTTACCCAACCAAATATTGTTTTTCATGAGCAGAGGCTACTATTATTTAAGAGTAACGGGCCACCGATTGAACCACACAGCCAAGGCCAGCAATATGTCCTAAATGGCCCTCCGTGAATACCCCTAGCAAAGCCCAATTTTCTCCAAATTGAATCAACTACCCCACTGCTTTAGCACGACGCCACCAGCTTAGGCAGCTCACTCACTCTTTTTTATTTTTTTTGGTAATTGTCTTTTAATGAAACTTTTGGTAATTGTTGCTGGCGATTTGTCAGTAAATGAGTAATGAATTTACCTAGTTTCAAAAAAAAAAAGTTCCCGTCCAGTAGAACTCCCTTTGTAACGACCTGTGTATATAATTGTCCTCCTACACATTTAGCAAAGTTACATTTTTGATAGAGCTCCCTAGAAAACGACATCAACGTCCTACATCAAGAAAATATGAGGAACTCCCTTGAAAAATACCTCACTGACATGTCCAAATAGCAAAGAATCCTAGTGGAGGACTGGAGGTGGAGCTCCCTTGAAAACTACGCGCCACGTCAAATTATAGCAAAGGTTGGTCAAGGGTCGACGCCAAATTAGCAAAGGTTGGTCAAGGGGTCCACGTCAAATTAGCAAAGGTGCCTAGCTAGTAGTAGAGCTCTCCGATCCCCTGAAGTTGCATTGAACTTTGTGGCAAGGCCTAGGTCCCTCCCAAAAAGAGTGTCGCTTTTAGGTTTTTCAACAATCTCGCTTTGACGCCTTATTCAAAAAAAAAAAAATTATAAATATTATTTATTTTATTATGACATATTTTATCACTAGAGATACTTTAATAATAATTTATTTATTTTCTAATTTCTGTAATTTTTTTTGAATAAGACGCACGATCAAACACAATGTTTGAAAAACCTAAAAACGACGCTTTTTGAATAAGACGCTCAACAATCTCGTTTGACGCCACCAGCTTTTTTGTTTGAGCCGAATTATGCGTGTCAAGGAGCTCATAGCGTAATGGCAAAGATCATTGGTTGGGGGCTCACTAATACAAAATTTCTTCTACAAGGCACTTTGAAAAGATTAATGGTGGCGGCTATTTAGAAAACCGCCACGATAAATGACTTGATTTAACATGGTGGTTTTTTATTAACCGTGGCAGTTTTTTATTAACCGTGGTGGTTTTTAAAAACGCCACAAGAAATAGATTAACCGTGGCGATTTTTCTAATTGGCCCGCCATGGAAAATCGTGGCCTAACCCATCAGCCCAAACAACCCAGAAAAAACCCAAAACCTATCTGAAATCGGGCTTGTATATATAGAGAGGGGGGAAGTGAGTCATTTAGGTTTCCCAAATTTCCCTTCCTTTCAGCTGCACTAACTCCCTTTCTGTTCCCTGTCCCTCTCCCTTCCTCCCAAAGTCTCCCCGAACTCACTCCCTCTTCCTCCCCCTCTCCCCTCACTCCCAAACCGCCTCTCCTCGTCTCCAAACCTCAAATGACGACGACGATGAGCGGCGCGCGAGGTGGGGACGCAGAGCGCCTAGGGCGGGCGGTGTGTGCGTAGCGGCGCGGATGCAGCGGCGTCGGGCGGGAGGCGCATGGGCCGGTGGCTACCCTTTCGCGGGCCGTGGTGGTTTGATCCTCTCCTTTGGCCGGCTTGGCTCAGATGTGGGAGGCTCGATGCGGTGGCGCCCGGCAGATTCGGGCGATGATGCGGCACGGAAGCCACCATCAGCCGCGGATCCGACCCCTCCTCCGCTGCGGCGGGATCCTCCCGACGGCGAGGCGGCGCTACGGGGGCGTCCTCCTCTCCGTGCGCCGCCCGCTTTCTTGGCGGTGGCCCTCCCTCCTCATGTCGTGGATTCAGATCGGGATCCTTCTCCCCGTTGGCGGTCCAAACCCTAACCCTACCGGATCTAGGCCCATTAGGGTTAGGGTTTGGATTTTTTTTTTTCCTGGATTTACGGTGGCAAAGAATTTATTAAACACCGTGAATAAGACGAACGGTCAAACATAAATCTTAGAGGTCAAAGAATTACGTTTATTTGTGAGACGGATGGTGTATATGTTAAAAGTTAGTAATAAAATTTAATCCGAAGAGACCCCATCAGGCAGACGAAGGGTTTCAACCTCGCGACCTCCGCCCCTGCAAATTTGTTTTGGAACTGTCTACATACCATCCGGTTGTTTTAGCATCTTTCAACAACCGGATTTTATTCTAGACACTTAGATGGTCTTATAGCTATATTTACATTGCTTTACTACTATATTTACAATAACAACTTTAGTGTAATTAATTAAACAAAGTGATTTAATTAAGATATTCTATGGATTGTAAATGTAAAGAACATATATAACAAAATTTCCAAAAAAAACAACAAATTTACAAATCATTTTATGGATTGTAGATATAAAAAAATATACATCAAATTGTTCACATGTCAAATAAAAGGCACAACTCTAGCACCTACTGGTACATGTCGCGCTACTCTACTCCATCAGGCTTCAAGATGGACGGCTCCGTGTTCAGCTCTGCGCACGGCGCGGTGGACTCGGTGATCGGTCGCCTAGCTCACCACGCTCCTCGTGAGCGAGGCGCAGCTCACGTGGAAAGAAAATGCAACCCGATTAGACAGTCTGAAAAAGGAAAACAAGAACTGAAAACTATTCCTGTTGCTCCGGTTCGTCTATAACAGAGGCGTTGTTCGAGGCTTGTTGATACTGAAGGATGCCATCTTTGAACAATTGCGCCACTTGGTTGGGGCTTAGGGATTTCTGTTGGAATGTTCGTCGATTCCGTTCTTTCCATATATTCCACCAGAAGTAGATCATAATTCCATCAAAACGTCTCTGTTGTCTTTTTTGTCAATTTTCAATTTTGATTCGGCATCTGCACCAGTAAGCATGTATTGACCCATTTATGACCACCGAGTCCAACACCGAGAGATTGAACCAATTTATGATATATGACCATGTTTGTTGAGTGAACGTGCAATTCTTGCACAGGTGGTTGAGTGAACGTGCAATTAATTGTATTTTCATAGTACACTTATTTGATGTTATAAATTATTACTATTTTTTTTTTATTATATTAGTTAAACTTCAAATTATTTGATTTCCTAAAAAAAACTAGACTGACGTACGGAGTATTAGGTTGGAATGGAGGGAGTAATTGTGACTGGGGCCAGTTTAGAAGGTGTTAGGTGTCATGATCTGGTTTCAGGGAGTGAGGTCTCCACTGCATTTATTTCCCGCGCTGGTTGTCGACTGGCCTTCACATGGGCGTGCTCGGGCAGGGATTTTTTCGCCGGCAATCCCTGCTGCTCGGACTCCTATAGTTCTCTTCGATCACGTCAGTAGCACCTTGGTGCTGAGGGTGCGTGAGGTACTGAGGTGAGGCGGGCCGGGGGCGAGGCCGAGATGGATGGCTCCGTGTTCAGCTCCGCTCATGGCGCGGTGGACTCGGTGATCGGTCGCCTCACCTCCCTCCTCGTGAGCGAGGCGCAGCTCCTCGCCGGCGTTCGTGGCGACGTCGAGTTCATCAGCGACGAGATGGGGAGCATGAACGGCTTCGTGCTCCACGTCTCCGAGGCCGAGTACCCCGACCACCAGGTGCGGGCGTGGATGAAGCAGGTCCGGGATCTCGCCTACTCCTCCGAGGACTGCGTTGACCTCTACGCCCAGCACGTCAGCGCCGGGCCGGCTGTCGGGGGTAGCGGCCTGTTGGCCTACCTCCGCCAGCTCCCATGGATGCTGCGGACCATGCCCGTTCGGCACCAGCTCGCCACCCGCATCAAGGAGCTCAAGGTCCGGGCGCAGGTGGTTGGAGACCGCCGGCACAGGTACGGCGTCACTGTCCCCCTGCCAATGTAAAGCCAGCTCCAGCTCCGGCGCGGCCGGCCGGTAGTCTACTAGATCCACGACAAGGACCACCAGCAGCAGGTGATGCGGAAGATCTTTGGAGGATGAGGCTTGCTTTGGTCAACGAACCACCAGCCAACGCCAAGGAAGACGTCTATCAGTTGGTGGAATGGCTGCGTGAGGCATCGGAAGATTACCATGGTCCAAGAGTCATTCTTGTCTTTGGGGAACGTGGCGCCGGTAAAACCACACTTACGCGCAAAGTAATTCAACATCCCTATGTGACGAGCTGCTTCAACAAGGTGGTACGCTCCAGAGTTGTGGGTGAAATAATTGACAAGCTGTTTGATTTCTCGATCTTAATCAACGACCAATGCATTAAAAAAAGAAAAATCAGTGACCATCGTGATAGTATTCATAAAAATCCTGAGGATATTGATGACAGTTTAGTATCCAATCATCTCAGAGGGAAAAAGCACTTGATTGTTATTGATGATGTGCCGGATGTGCAAGAATGCCTCAATCTAATGAACAAATTGCGCCCGCTAACTTCTCATTCTGCTGGCAATGCTATCATACTCACCACATCCAAGGAGGAAGTGGTAAAGTCATGCAATTTTCCTCACAAACTCTTCCCCATCCTGAATTTCCGCTCTCATCCCCACTTCTACTTTGAGAGAGCAGCTGCCCTTGTCGGTGGCAAATCACATCTTATGCAGCCTATAGGGGCCATTCTACAGAAATGCTACACAGAAACAGATGCATTCACCATCAACATGTTCCTTAGACTCCTGTATGTTAATCCTGACAGGACCGTGAAAGAGCTAAAGGACATATCCAGAAACCTGGAGGATCACTACACCAGTAAGAATACTGATACCATGCTACTGTCCTGCTACAATGATTTACCAAGGCACTGCAAGAGTGCCTTGCTGTATCTGGCTATTTTCCCAGTGGGCTGCAACATCAAGAGGACAAGCTTAGTGAGGCGATGGGTGTTTGAAGGCTTCATAACCCAGGCAGATGTCTTTGGTCAATTCGATGCACTGCGTGAGGCCAATCGTTGCTTCCATGAGCTTGTTCTCCGAGGATTCCTTTCTGCAACTGACACCAGTGTTTCAGGCAAGGTCAAGAGCTGCACAGTGCACCCTCTGGTTCACCAATTCATTACAGGAATTGCTAGGAGTGTGCATTTTGTGGACCCAGGCTTGCCACCTGAATTGGCTTGCCACTTCTCCATCCGCAACCGGATAGGGCTGGAGGCATCTCGTACCAATCTTGCCTCGGCCTCGGGCAACAGTGCCATGCTCGCGCTGCTTGAGTCTCTAAGCACATCCTCACAGTGGCAGGTCCTAAGGGTGCTGGATCTTGAAGGCTGCAATGGCTTGAAGAAGCATCATTTGAAGAGCATTTGCAAGATAATCCTACTCAAGTACCTGAGCCTCAGGAACACAGATGTCACTGAATTGCCCAAGGAAATACAGAAGCTGAGGTGCTTGGAGACACTGGACATCCGGCAAACCAAGATACGAGCCTTTGCCTCAAAGCACCTCACACTTCCGATGCTGAAGCATCTACTTGTTGGCCACAAAGAATCTGCCGATGTCACAGTGCGTCTTCCCAAAGGCATTCGCAGAATGAAGAATCTGGAGGAACTCTGCCATGTCGATGCCTCTGACAACATTGATGATGTAGCTGACATTGGCCACTTGCTGCAACTGAGGAAGCTAGGCGTGGTGCTGCAAGGTAGGAAGTCCAGCCTGACCCTTCTGTTCCAACAGATTGACAAACTATGTGCATGCCTATGCTCCTTGTCGATTCGGGTCAACACCACAAGAGATATCACTCCTACAACGGAAGCGGTGCCAGATTTGTACTCACCTCCACTGCTTCTTGAAAGCCTAAATATCAGTGGCGTCATAGGTCGGCTTCCAAATTGGATTGAGAAGCTCAACAAACTTGGCAAGATAACACTGAGCAACACTCACCTCAGAGAAGATGCTATACTCATCATTGGAAATCTTGGATTCCTGCAATTTCTCAGGCTGCAGAACAAGTCATACACTGAAAGCAAGCTCACCTTCAGGAAAGAAAAGTTCCAAAGCCTCGAAGCTCTGGACGTTGAAGGCGACGACATCAGTGATATCAGCTTTGATAATGGAGCAGCACCTAAGCTCGAACGGATTGTTTGGTCTTTCACCACAATGCAGTCTCTTTCTGGTATTGAGCACCTCCTCAAGTTGAAGAAGATTCAGGTCAATGGTGATTGCATCCCTGATCCGGTTAAAGAAGACATTGAAAAGCATCCCAATCATCCTGTCCTGCAGCACAATCTTCCTGCCGAAACTACTACTGCACGTCCTTGAGCACTTGATTTCCCCCACTTCATTTCGCGATATCCCCTGCATGTTTTGTTTTGTGTTTGAAAGGGTGTTTTCTTTAAATAATCCTGAAACTAATGCACCAGAAGGAAGCCCTTTTTCCTTCCTGGGGAATTGGGCTCGTCTGTCTGTTGGATTTGCGCGCATTGATCAGTGTTGTAATGTTCCTTGTGTTAACATGTACTGTAACATGTATTTTCATGCATTCTTGTTGTTGTGATCTTGTGGACAGCTTCTGTAACATGTATTCTTGCACTCTTGTTGTTGTGATCTTGGACAAATTCTGTAACATGTATTCTTGCACTCTTGTTATTGTGATCTTGTGGACATATTCTGTAACATGTATTCTTGCATTGTTGCTGTGATGGTGTGGACAGATTCTCTAAGTATGCACAATTTCTAGCGTTGGTCCATCCATTGACTGCCCAATTAGTAGTTCAAGCATACGTGCGCATATATATATAAGCTTTGTAATCTCCCGCATTCCATTGTCACTAGAAAGTACACGTGGTGTTGCCGCGCTTTGTTCCCTGTGCGCATTACACGATGGATGTGGGGGGCAGGTTGTGCTTCTTCGCTGCTTGGATGATAAGAATGACTATCAATCAATAATATTGTTTTCTGAAATAGGAAAATACAGGGATGCAAAATGCTGATTATTGAAAATTTTAAATAATTACCTGTGACATTATGATGATAAGAATACGCAGTTTGCAACTTTGTAAAAATTGTAGCAAGTATAGATCTCACCTTGAGTGTGTAAACAAATAAACAATACAAAGGAAGAGTAGACCAAATTTCAAGAACGCATGGAATGTTCTGTATTCATCTTAACAATTGTAAACACAGATAAGCTGTTCACATCATATTCAAGCCTTTTAGTATGTTAACCCTAGTGTAAGTTGTTGTTGATTTCTACTAAAGTAGTTAAGTATGACAAATGATAGATATCAAAAACATGTTTTATGAGAGAATGATGATTTATTTTGGATTATGAATTTTATAGATTATTTTAGTTTTTCCTGGGTGAATTTTGAAGGAGAAAGCCTACTTTGTACAAGTCACTTTATGTTTTATAATTGTATCCAAAGCACTGAACAAACATAGTCAACTATCACATTCACTGCTCTCTAAATAGATTGAGATAATGTGGTGAAGTCGTCAGGGAAGGATAACTGAACATATAGACTCTTAAGTAGTTTTCCATCAATTGGCATCTACTGCAAAGGATTAAATGGAAATCCGTTACATCAACTAAGTAACGAAAATAATGGAAAGATGACAACAACGAATAATTAAAAAAGTTCCCTCCATTTACATAGCAAGTAGTGACTAAGTTTTTTAACAGGTGTCAAAGATATGATTTATTATTTCCATATCTCTCAGAAGTTTATAAAGCAGGAAGAGGAGTGCATCTGAATAAGTAAATGAGAAATTGATAAAGCGGGAAGAGTAATTGAAGGATAAGTTTCACTTCTAATCTATACTATAATTTAACAATAAATACATACATGAAAATCAACACAACCTTGGATTGCATAGAGTAGTTGCTGGATGGAGATAGCAACACCCTGCGAGAGGCACTATTAAGTACTGGTGGCTCCACAGTGAACTCTGGCATAGCAATGAGCTCATGTTCCAACACGATGGCTTCCTTTATAGCTAAAATATCAGGGGCACATGGAAGGTCTGTAGTTAGCCTATGTCAATGATCTAGTGTTCTCACTTGCACCCACAATGGCTAGGAAAGCATTACGATTTGATGTTAGACCTATAGAATAAGAATCTGCAGTAAGTATTGTTACATTTTTTTTTCAACAAAATTTATGAAACAAACATGCTGAGGCATTTCATCGAACGGCTGGGAGGCAAGAAAAGACACCGACAGCACTGGAGACACACACACGGAGTCGGAGAGACGAGAGAGCATGGACGGACCTGGAGCTAGAGAGTTCCGCCATGGATCCTGCTGCTTCCGGAGCTGTCATAAGCCAGCACCGCTGTGGGTGCGTTGGGAAGCAGCGCCGCCAGTCCACGACGCTTTGGCGAGGCCCCCGGCCATGGCAGGGCGGACCTGATCCCCAGCGTGGCGGCGTGATGGCCCTGGACGCCATCCATGGCAGTGCGAGGTGCCCCCGGCCACTGGCGCGGTGGCGCGGTGGTTCCCGTCGCGGCCATCGACTCGCTGGTGGCTTGGCTGGCGGCCGTGCCGCTGCTCGCTCGATGGACGAATTCTTCAGTGGTGCTGAAGTGTCTGCAGTACCTGATCTTCAGGAATGGATCAATGAGAGGAAACTGATGACTAGTTTAGTTCAGTAGCATCTGGATAGTGCACAGTTTTGGATACTAAACTGTTTTTACTAGCATCTGGAAACTGATGACCCGTCTCTAATTATCTAAAATTTCTTCAGTCTTGTATCTGAACTTTCAGGCTCTAGATGCTTGGTACATATTAAATTCAGACAGCTTCAAAATTAAATATGGGGTGATTTGGAGGGATCAAATCAAGCACAAGGTAAGCTCTGCTGTAAAAGATTGTTTCAGGGTTATGTTGCTCGGTTGCTAGGAAGCGAAAATTTCTCATGCTCTCTTGCAGGGTGTGCTGAATCTTTGAACCTGAGAGATGCTTCCATGATCTAAACAAGCAACCAAAGCAGCAGGCCGCCTGAAACTTGACCATCTCATGCTTTAACAATCTTTCACAGTAACACTGGTTCTAGTTATCTTCATTCTCATGTGTTTTCTATTGAGATGAGAAGCGTACACAGTTGATAACAGGCATAGGCTATGACTGAGCTGGCAGCAGCAGGCAAATGGACCCACATGTCAGTGGAAGCAGACACGAGCGCAACCGACGCACGCACGCTCCCGGGGACTTGAAATACCCCGCCTCCCCAAACGTAACCGTCGACCCAAATAATTGGGTGTTGTAGCAAGGGGGCTAGATAAGGTGAGTACAATTAATTGTATTGCACAAGTGTAGAAAAAGTGTCATAAGAGGCTAAAACATGGAAATTTTAGTGAAGTTTACCCAAACAACGAATTGGCCTTGCACACGGATGGGTAATTCTATACAGTAGTAGCAAAAAAAAAGTAGCGCCACCAGTGACACGATGGCAGGACTTGTAAACATTTCGGCAATATTAAGTGCCGACCGGTCGGCGCCGAGGCCGCGCCGACCACCCCTAGGTGGGCCGCCCACGGCCCGACCGGGCCGGGCGGCCCCGCTAGGCCCGCAAACGAGGACGCGAGGGCACCGCACCGCGCCGGCCGCCGCTCGCTGTCGCCGCCGACCACCGTCGCGAGGCGCCCGCCACTCGCCGGCGCTTTAGTGTCGACCCCTCCCCCCCTCCGGGCGACATCCCTCCCCCTCCGGCGACCTCCTCGGCTAGAAACGCCGGCCGGCCGCGGCCGGGCCGACACGCGCCGGGCGAGCGGGCTCGCCGGGCGGTGAGCTCGGCGGCGGGGCGCCGCCGAGCCCGGCCGTGAGAGCCCCATCCGGATGGGCATGGGCCGCGGCGGGGGCGCCAAGGTCGCTATGGTCGCTGGAGCTCCGAGCGGCAGGTTCATGGCGCTCGGGCGGAAGAAGAAGAAGGGGTGGGATCAGCCGCTACGGCCGTAGGGCTCGCGACAAAATGGAGCGCTGGGCGGGGCGGAGGTGGAAGACGCAGGCGAGGTTGAAGACGACGGCGAGCGGCGGGCGGGTTGCAGCCGGGCCGCCCACCTCTGGCGGGCGGCAAATAACACGCCCTAAACATTTGGTGGCGTCGACTAAAAACCTTGTTGGCTTGTCGCTTCACGACACCATTAGACGGACGCCCGTGGGCTTGCGAAGCCTCGCGGCGTCACGGCGATAGCGGGCCGGCCTAATGCCGTCGCACAGATCCCCAACCGAAATTCGCACTTCGCAGTTGTGCGTAGCAGAGCACGCAGCCAGCCAGAGGCCGACGCCACCGCACAGAAGATTCGTTGAGCGCCACCGTCGCCTCGCCTCTCGCGCCCGTGGCACGGGCCCACATGTCGGGAAAGGGAGGCTGCGCCGCAACCGCCTCCCACGCCTAGACGCCGCGAGCCCCGACGCCATGGCCTTGAAATACCCCCCCCCCCTCCGCCGCCTTGGCGTGCTCCCCAAACGCAACCGGGTCCCGCCAACGAACCACCCGCCCGCGCCCGCCCCTCCCATTTCAATCCTCCCTCCCTCCCGCAATGCCCGGCGCCGGCGACCACCACCCCGCCGCCGCCGCCACCACCACCACCATCATCGCGATGGAGCAACTCTTGCCCGGGTGGGGCTTCGCGGCGCGCGAGAGCCGCTCAACGGGTAGTACATCCACGCCAACTGGATCGCTCAAGGTCCCATGCGCCCGAGTAGCAGCGGCCCCATCATTGAGGCGGTGTGGCGGGTGGAGCACCGGGTCTCCAACCAGTACCAAGTCTACGCCCTCCTCCGCCACGCCGCCACGGCCGCTACCCCCCCCACGGACGAAGCGGTCGCCGAACGACCCATTCGCCACCGCAGCTATCCAAATACGACCACCGCGACCCCAACCATTTCGACGCCTTCTGTGGAGGTTCGTGGCGGGAGAGGGTGTACCCGACGAGAACCACGTCCGCCGCGCTTACTTCAACTTCCACCTCCTCCGCCGACGCCATCGGGCGGCAAAGAGGTTCACCGGGACAAGACTTCGCCACCGCCGACGACAGGGACTTGTTCAGCGCCGCCTTCATCATGATGCAAAGGGACCGCCCACCCCGCCGCGGCGACCCCGCTATCGCCGCCTCTTCCGGTTACACTAGCTTATCCGGGTGCGGCAAAGGGCTTCACCATCTTTCCTCCAATCCTCCTTCATTGTATTGCAATCGAATGGGATT
This sequence comes from Hyparrhenia diplandra, assembly GCA_015847255.1. Taxonomy (NCBI): domain Eukaryota; kingdom Viridiplantae; phylum Streptophyta; class Magnoliopsida; order Poales; family Poaceae; genus Hyparrhenia; species Hyparrhenia diplandra. The sequence goes on along the minus strand of JADLZK010012274.1, from coordinate 225,072 downwards.
CGATTGCTTAGCCGCCAATCATAGTCATAGATGCGCCGATTTTGATTTTCGCCCCGCCAAATTTTTGCGCTTATCCTGCCTAGGTCCAAATCGCTCACCGCCGCTTCTTCGATACTTTTTTTTTTAGAAGACCACGCCCGTTGCGCTGTATTTCATTAAGAAGAATAAAGTTCAAACAGTAAGGCGAGACGGTAACCACAATTACCGAATCGAGACCTAACAACCAATCGGATACAACCACAAAGATTACATTGGAGCGAATATGCAACACAAGGCCGATCCCGAGCGGAGCAGATCGCATCCTCCTCCAAGCCCCCGGTGTTGAGGTTCATGGCGGTGAGGTCAAAGGCACCGCCCAACGCCTTCTCGAATCGACGACGCTTGGACCGGGCAACCACCCCGAAGGCAGCCTTTCGCTCCTCAACAAAGAAGCCGGGCCTCGCCTTTGGTCCACGCCAATGCCCCACCTTTGCGCAACAACGGGCTTGAGGGGCTGGCGCTTGGTCGCCATGGCCGCCTCCCGCAATACGCCTACTACGACGCACGGAGCGGTTGAGGCCGGGTGCGCGCCCGACGCAGCCGCGGTCCCGACTTGATAAGAGGTGTACGCGGCAATACGTGATCATGGCTTCACTTCGCTCGCCGGACGCAAGGCTCAACGGATGTCCCCGATCACCCCTCGAAGACACCGGGCCGCATCTACTTCCCCAAGAGCATGCTCCCGCCCAACCCAAGATCGGACGAGACATCGAAAAGGCGCCCGCCATCTCCGAAGGCAACCGGGCCAGCCGCTAGGTGTCGATGGAGTACCCCTCCGGGGCCGCTGTCGCCCACCAAATTTCCAGACACAACCGCATCCACGTAGCCAAGTCGCCTCATGCGTTGGCGACGACGAAGGTCCGCCAACACCGCTGGGACCGCCAAAGAGGAGGGGGCGGGCGCACGACAAGGGAGGCCCCGAGCTCATCGAGCACGGGTCCGCCCCTAAGAGGGCCCCCAAGCAGCCCCGCCCGATGCCCCGCATGAGCGGGGAGGCCACACAAAGCCTCCCCGCGAGGCCCACCCCCCCCTCCCTCCGGCGAGCACCCGGCCGGAGGCTCCTCCCGCGGCGGTGGGGGCGAGTTGGCGGAGAGGACCGTCGCCGCCGCTGCCGGCGCGACCGACCAAGCGATGTCGACCACGACCGGGCCGATAGAGGCGCCGCCCGACCCCGCGGCCGCCGAACCAGGCCGGGCGGGAGACCCGAGGCGCCCGCGGAACGGCGAGCACAACTCGCAGCCCGTGAAGCCGAAGTGGCGGGATTTGCCCGCCCCAAGACTCGCCTCACGCCGGCAGCCGACGCTGGCTGATGCCCTCTCAGACGATGCCAGTGAGCATCGCGACGGGAGGTGCAGAGTGCATGGACGTGGTCGATGGAGAGGCAATTGAAGCAACGCCCCACAAGCCCCGGCGCACGGCCGAGGGCGGCGCGGCGACGGTGAGTCGAAGCCCGCGGCCGACGCCGAGGAAGGACCTCCCGCCAACCGCCGGGTCCGGGGGAGGCGCGCGGTGGGGGCCCAACCAAGGTGAACGGGATGCGCCGCCGCCGCGGCGGCCGCCGCGCGCCAGCGACTAAGGCGCCGTGGACGGGACGCCGTTGACCGGCTCGAGGGCGCCCACGATCGAAGCCGCGACGCCCCGCCCCGGCCGGGCGGCGTGAGCGAGGCCGGGTCGAACCGCCGCGCACGGCCGCGCCAAGCGCCGCCGCCGGTGGTCATCTTCCCGCGACGGGCGGAGTGGCGCCGCGCTTCTTTCATGGCGAGCCGCCGCCGCCCGGTGGCTCGAGCGAGGCGCCACGGGTGGCGGGGACAACACGCCGAGCGCCAATGCCGACCGAGGCCACACCCGGTGTGTCGACGGGTCCGCCACCGGGCTCGAAGGAGGACCTACGCCCCGTGGGCTACCGGGCGATGGTGGATGAAGGTAGCGGTGGGGTTAGCTCCCGAGCTCGTCGTCGGAGCAGCCGTACATGGGGAGATCGACCCAACGCTCCCTTGGTCCCGCCGAAAGAGGAGGGCAAGAAGGGGCGAGCATCGGCGTGGCGGTGCTTAAGGTGGAGGCCGTGCCTCGCGGATGGAGCGCCATCGCTGCCGAGGAAGCTCGCCTCTTCAAGCACCAATGAATGGGGGCCGGGCCCCGGCCGGGCGCGCCCACATCGAGGCCGTTGAAGGCGTGTGCCATCGACGCCGACACGGCAGATATGGCTCCCGGCAGAGCTCCCTACCCTCCTCCAAATGGGCGCGCCCACCTCCCTGCCTCGCGCGGCGCAAGAGAGGCAGCGGCACCGGCCGGCCGCTGCGCGCGCCCGCCGTGCACGGGAGAAGGCGACGACGGCGGCTGTCGGCGCGTAGCCGCCCGCGAGCGGGGGCTCGCCCAGGCCTCCCTCCACCGGCCGGTGGAGGTGGCCGCCGGGGAGGGAGGGCCTCCCGGCGGGCCGGGAGCCGGTGGCGCCCGAGGAGGCCTGGCCGGAGCCGGGGCGCCCCAACGGGTCGGGGGCGAACCTCCCGAGAGAGGCATGATCCGGAAGAGGAGAGGCCGGGGAGCTCGGATCCAAGCCGGAATGGAGGGGGAGGAGTGGGGAGGGAGATCGACGCTGGTGGGCGCCGCCGCCGCCGCCGCCCCGGTGAAGTCGGAGGTCAGAACGGCTCCATCCTAAAGCGCAAGGACTCACCACATATTGATCATTATGCTTGCCTCATAGATGTGCTTGCTTTTCGACATCGAACTCATCGCCAAATCTTCCCGACCGTCGTTTTTATGTTTGTTTCTTGTGCTGCGTTCTTCCGCCTCTCGCATGTGGTTCAATCTAGGCAAAGAATTCTTGAGCTCATTAATCCACGCCCACGCATTATTGTCTATTCGATCTTGATTGCGATCCCTTCGCTTCACGAATTTATCTCGCCATTTTTCTTTGAAAACGGCGGCGAATCATGGTATGCAGGGGACGTAGTCGCCGTTGAGGTCACCATTGGAGTTCTTTGCTATGATGTTTACTTGAATGATTTGGCGCTATTTGTTCTGCCCATTTCATGACGGATCGATCGAAATTCGAAAGAATTTGGTATCTCAACATTCGCTTGTCGGTCTGATGTTGATTTCTTTTCGCTTCCTAAGCACAAGTGTTCCGTGGTTCGCCCAAACTTCGGGTACGGCCCGGGGGTTCGTATCGACAGCCGCGGAGTACCGCACGCACGGGCGAACAACCAAGGGAACTTCAAGAGGACCAATGGCGCCATTCAATGCTAATGACTTACACGTTGTCGACCGAGGCGCTTCCGCAACCCTTCAAAGACGACTTCGACCGGGACATGCTTGACTTCACGCTGTGCATACGGCCCGCTCTCGCATGGCCGGCTAATGCCGCTGGTCACCCACCTGCCTCGCACCGAGATACCTTGTACATCGCCGTCCCGTGACCGGATCACCAGTGAGATTACTCCGCAAGTTTTACTGAGGTTTCGCAAAGACTTGTTACCTCGCCGTTGTGCTCTCACAGCCAGCATGTGACATGTTTGAAGTTTTCAGGCTCAAGTTTACCTCAGTATGTACTTCTGAATTTGTTGTGCAAAAATTCAAGAAAAGAATATTTGCATGATAGATTTTGAACAGAGCATAGTGTCATACTGACAATAGGAAATCAAATGTATGTTTCCTGCTTTTTTTCATAGCACCGATGTTCGAGAGAAATCCTGATCCTGTAGTTTAATTTCAACCGTTGTTGTCTTCTTTGGCTTTCTGTGGTTTTACATTTCACTAGAGGCAACTTGTTCTTGAGGTGTAATGGTTGACTTTGTTTGGTTTGGACTCTAAAACATGTTGTAGATAGTAGAAGCAGTTAATTGGAAATAGTCTCATTCTCATATCTGTAGTGTTCATAGTGCCACATTGGATTTAGCAGTCCTTTGACAGATTCTTAACATGGTACAAACCGTCCGATTGCATTTCTTGCCGTGGCTGGGTCGGTTCGTAAATTCGGTTGTTCCCACAATCTGATCTCCAGTTCAGATATTTCAGCTTGTTCTGTTTTGCTAGCCAATAGTGTTAAAATTGGAGCTGACTGTCTAACTCTTATCTTCTTTGTGTCCACTCTGCTTAATTCTCAGTACTGTAATCCATGATATGCTGCCTAATTATCTATTGATTTCCTTGTTCTCTTGTGAATTCAGCTGCGAATGCATTAGTGTATCCCCAGATATATGCACCAGCACCATAGAGGAGTACGAGAGCGGAACTTCTGACAAGATTGAAATTCATGTCTTCGGGAACCAGAAGCTTTTAATCATTGCTGCCCCTGATACTGTGACATGAGAATTGGCTCATAATTTCTGAAAATTCGGCAGCTCTTCTGTAATGGTAGTTAGATCTGATGCACTCTACTGACAGAAGCGTTTTCAAATAACCTTTCAGTTTGAGAACATAAAAACTGCTGCAAATGTTATGTGGTTGTAATGGTGAACAGTTCATGTCTGGTGGGTGATGAACTAACAGCGTGAACATATGTGGTTGATTTTGCCTGTACCCTAATTCTGACACATCAAAAAGTAGATATATGCATGTTAATTGAGTTTAGTTTTTAGTCATGGACTGAAATCTTGGTTGCATCATTTGTGTGTTGTAAAGCTAATATACATTGTTCTCTTTGTTTCTTGACTTTTCAGCAAATGGGTGAAAGTTTAGGTAGAACGGTCAGTCCACATCTTTGAAACAATACTTCCTGTCGTTTCCAAAAAAAAAAAAAAAAAAAAAAAAAAAACTTACTGCAACTTTATTCCTGAACCTCCAGGTTTCAAGTCGGGTCCTTTTAGTCTGTTGCCAAATTTCTTTCAGGCATGTGTCCTTGCTCTGCAATGAGATCTTGTAGAATGCAACTTTTCTATTATCAGGATGGCTAACGTTTTTCTCAAGCCCTAATCAGCTCACACAAAACTGCAAATGTTGTGTACTCGCTTTGTAAGTCTTAATATTTTTATTTCAAATATCTCTCTGTCATGGAAAATAATTATCCCACTATCGTTGAATTCTCATTGCCCTTAGCTCTCTTCCATGGTCCAGTTTTAAATTACATGCCTTGTATTGTTTCTGTTGCAATTCTCCCTCCACTAGATACAGACCATAGAGAATGAAAATTCAAGTCTTGTTATCATTCAGATTTTAGACACATTGCATACTAGCATGAAAAAGAATAATACACTTTCTTCAAAATTAACATATATTTTCACATCATCAGTATTTAAAAATAGATAAGAAACAGGGAAACCAATACATTGTCGAGCATCTGTCTATTGCAACTCACAATCTTTTCTGCACTATGGCTCTATATACCCCTTTCTAGTGAGATTGTAATGGCATGAGTCACTCGATCTTGAATTACAGCTTTTCTGAAAGGGTGGCAAGAGGTTTGCCGTAATTTTTATTACACTGGAGAAGTGAAAAGCACAAGAACAGGTTAAAAATAGTTTCTTCAGCAAAGATGTCTGCAAACTCCTCGCAACTGAAAAATAGATTTACCATGGTAACAGAGGCGAGAATTTGGACGAACGAATTCAATCAGAGTCGCAACTGTTCCACATAACTGCTTAAAAAAGAACTGCTGATCCGAACAGCCCCGTCAGTCAACTGCATTGATCTATAGATCGACTACAGCTTCTGCAGAACTCGGCAACAAGCTTCGACGGCCGAATCACAATCATTGAGAGGCCACAGCGACGGACACGTGGCCACATCGCCGTCGAAGTCCCAGCGTCGTAGGCGCCGCTTTTTGTTGGCACGCCGGCGCGCGTCGTCAATCCGTTGGTGGCGTCGTGGTTGCCCCCAGCACGGCCAGCGGACGACGAAAACCTCGCCGCCGGCTTCCTCACCCGGTCACACCAGTGGATCCAGTCGTGCTGGACGCCGGTGGGCTCGGTGAGCTCGTGCGGCCGCCTGCGCTAGTGGGCCGGGCTCGGGATGCCGCCGCAATGGATTTTTGCAAATTCTTTTTGCGGTTGGACTGAATTCGTTGCAACGCTGACTGGCTTGGCCGCCTCATATCCGGGCCCAGAAAATGGACCCACATGTCAGTGGAAAGGAGGACCGCCCCCAGAAACAGAGGCCGCCGTTACCTTGAGTTTAGCTTTTAGCCATGGACTGAAATTATCATTTGTGTGTTGATAAAGCTAACATGACATCGTCCTTGTCGTTTCTTGATATTTTCAGCAAATGAGTGAAAGTTTAGGTTGTAGAACGGTCAGTCCACTGTGCATCTTTCAAACAATCTTTCCAGCAATTCTACTCCTAAACCTCCCTGTTTTCTTTATCACACTGAACCTTCCTGTTTCACGTCGTTTTTTTTTTTTTTTTAACACACTGAACCTTCCTGTACGCCGTTGTTGTTGTTTTTTTTGTTCTGTTGCCAAATTTCTGTCAGGGTTGTGACCTCCTGCCTTTTTTTTTTTTTTTTTTTTTTGCAAATCATGATGAGTGTCCTTGGTCTGCAATGGTATCTTAATTCATATAATGCAATGTTTATGTCCCTTGTCTCAGGATCGTTAATGTTTTTCTCATCCCAAAATCAGATCACACACAATTCCACATGTTGTGTAATCGCTTTGTATAGCACATATAATGTACAAATTCAGTCTTAATCTAGGTGTTAACTGTTATATTTTTTGTTCTATTTACTAAATAATAATGATATGACTTAAACAATTAATCACCGAGCTAACACATATATTTTTTGAGTAAAAATCTGACACATATATTGATAGCTAATTTCAAATAAACAAAGCTATTATAAAAATATGTTATAAATATCTTAGACCTTAGAAATTATTTAACACAACATACTCATACAAGTACTTTTCGAATTTAATTTGACGTGTACTCCTTTTTTTTTTAAGTGTCACATTTGGTTTGTGACTTTGTGCTACGTCTACGTGTTTTGCAGATCAATTATTGTGATGAGAAAACGTGTATACACACGTCTGCATTAATATTGCGTCTGTTGTGTGATTCTAAAAAGGAAAATTGGAAAAGTGATAGCATGGACGTTGAAAATTTTCATTTCACAAGAGCTCCGTCTGCCTCCATGTACACTTTGGCAGTGAGAGAGGATGTCGTGGCTTCTTGGGCTTGGAGTCATCAGTTTCTTAAAGGCATCTTGGCAGAAGGTTCGGCTAGCTTGACAGTTTCCTAATGACTATTTATGTTGGATTTATTTAGAGAGGACTTAGCATGTGCGATTAGATTTACTGTCTGTTTTTTAACTTACTTTGGCCTATCTCTAGCACTCTGATCTGCGCATGTTTTTTTTTTTTTTTCGAACGATTGTATGGAATATCTTGTGGCAATTGAGCACGACGACAATATACATATATAAAATGGGAACTGTCTTATGATAACCACTTGTTTCGTACAAAGACTGAAACAATCACACAAATTAAGTTGACACGGTAGAAAGCGCACACACATAGCAAATAAAATAACATCGTTACTAGTTTGCCCATCTCTCCTACAAATAAAATAACATCGTTACTAGTTTGCCCATCTCTCCTACGCTGAAATTTCACACCCAGGCAAACAGTGCTCCGCCGGTGTCTAAGATGGTTTTGAAAAGTGGAATTCTCTTGTGATTAACCGTCAAATCAGCATTGACATCGGACAAAACCAACGCAAATCAGACGGTTAACTCAAAAGAACTCCACCTGCCAAAACCAGATTAGGCATCGAAGGAGCATGGTCTGCCTAGGTGGGGCACGCCTCATCTGCACTTAAAACATAATCTGCTCGAACAACCTTAACAATAAAGTTGGTCATAGTGGCCCGACAAACGGGTTATGACCTAAGTGCAAAAGAGGCGTGCCCTACCTAGGCCTAGCCAGAGATGGTGGTGACTAGGCCACGCCGGCGCTCAGGCTCACGGCCGGCGCACGCCACGGACGATGAGCGTGATGCCGCCGTAGAAGGCCACGCACAGTGCCAGAGTGAAGCACATCATGCAGGGGTCTTGTTCTAGGGACAGGGAGTTGACTGATGTGGTGAGGGGGACGGCGATTGCGACGACCGTGGAGGTGACGCACAGGCCAAGTGTAGCAGAGTTCATCTTCTTCAGCGCCTGAACTGAACCATAGCAAAAACAAGTTCAAAAGCAGTCAGTCAGCATGCTAAAATTGAATGCCTTTCATTATCACAAACAAAAATGTTTGGTTACAAAGTCTTTTACTCCTAAGGACTAGAAAAAGTCTCTTTTAGTCCCTGTGTAGCCAAACAGAAGAGATTTTTTCTTTATAAGTCCCAAAATACTCTATTAAAGGGTCTTTTTTGTTTAGTCTCCTTTGGGACTAAAAAGTTCTGGGACTATTGTAACCAAGCGGGGCCTAAGTTGTAGGAATCAGAAAACAGAGGCGTTTTGATCTGGATTTGATGCTCGTGCTCTAAATTGGCTCATCCTAGAACTCCCCTGAAATTTGGTCGTGCTTGCTGATGGAGACACGAATGATGTTGCTATTGGCTGCCTATCGGAGGAGGAAGGAAGAAGGAGGGCCTGGTTAGGTTGCTGTGGACATGGATGGAAGCTTGGGTGGATAGCTGCCTTGTGTCTGTGCCGCAAATAGTGGACATTGAAGAACACAGAGAGATCCAAGGGCAGACTGCTTGTGCGTTTACATGGAAGCAAGGAGTTTTTCCGCCACTACGAAATGAAGAGAATGAATAGTTAGAGCAACAGAGCTCGAATGAACGCGAGGGAGGGCAATGAAAGAAGAGAAGAAACGAGAAACACCACCAAGAACGCCCAATCAAGCATGCGTAGCGTACCCCATGGCCCATGTGGCCATGTAACACACACCAGTGACACCACACAGCAGCAAAAACCCAAGTAAGAAAGATTTCTTACACCCTAGCAGATGGATGGATGGATGGATGTTTGGTTCCTCGAGGCGGGCGAACTCGCGCACAAGCGACGATGAACGAAGCAGAGCAGAGGGGAATGAAAGCTTGATTTGATGATCCTGCTCTGCCGCGGCGAGGAGGCGCATATATAGGTAGTGGTGAGTCAGGAACGCCGCAGCGAGTCCCACCCAGGAGAAGTCCGATCTCGCGGGTCGCGGCCCCTCTGGCCCTCTCCGCCGCCCGATGGCGGATCCAACGGTCTTCCCTCGCCACGGGCAACGCAGCGGGGCGGGGCACACGGGGCCACCGTTGCAGCAGGGGCAGGCGAAGTTTCCACGAAGAAGCCACAGGCACATTGTGTTCCTCCGCCGCGGTTTCCCTTTTCCGGGCCGTGACGCGATGCACGCCCATGCCACTTGGTGACTGACATGTGGGCCAGGAACGCCGTGGTTGAATGATCGTTGCGTCTGCTGGGCGTGACAATTAATGATCTGATTATGACAGCGCCCGTGGGCCATATCAGCTGCCTAACTCTTTTCCTCGGTCGTTTGCTTTGTTTAAGGCTGGTTGCTGGTGGATTCACAAATAATCGGCATTTGATTATTCTCTTCCTTCCTTCCGTCCGATAAGATTTGCGTCTCCAATGCAACACCTTTCCTTTTTCCTTTCCCTCTCCATCCCTGTCGCTCTCTCCAAAACCCAAAGATAATGGCGAATTGGCTTGTAAATCCAAATGGTAGGGCCGGTCCCGAAGAGGACGCTACCCACCGTGGGTTTCAAATCTTCCTTTTGCCTTTTCTTGGGATTTTCCTGGGATTTTCCTCCTGTTATGCATTAAGTGGTAGCGACGTTTTTTAACGACGAGGCGCCCACGGTGACTTCGGAGAATCTCCAGACCGTCGGGCGCTGCCGCCCCTGGAGGAGCTCATAGGGGGGGTAGGGTTTGCGTCGCGTGTGTTCATAGGGGTGAGTGTGCGGCGCGTGTTATGAGTGTGACCGCGTTATTTGTGTCGTTTCTCACAAAAACCCAGCATAATGTGTTACTCTATCAAACCTTTTTCTTACCATCGTTTCACTCTCTTCTTCCTTACCTGTCATGCATTCGTAGAAACCAGCACAAATAAAGCCATCTTTTTTCGCTATTTCTATCTCCTGCCTCGTCGTCTGACGTCCCGTTCATTGGCCACCGGACCAGCACTAACAACTACCCCTTCCTTTCCCACCATTTCCTTCGATCTCCTTTTCCCTACCATATGCTTCTGCACAAAATAAGTGGTGAGATTATTCCTTGCCTTCTTTTGATGCCTCTCGTCTCCTTCGATTTGGATTGCTAATTCTTGGGACACACGTGGCATAGCGGGCATACAACATTCTAGAATCTAGCCTTGTCGTTGCCGTTGGTGGTGGAATGGGATGTGGTGGGGCAATTTCTCTAACTCCACCCACGAATATATATTAACCAAATACTCCATCCATCCCAAATTGTAAACCGCTTTGACTTTTTAACAACAACAAGTTTGACCACTGCCTTATTTAAAAAAATTTGTGCAAAATAGCACTTCTTTTGCCGTGATTTTATTTATTAATAAAATTTTTTAAAGAATGACTTAAATTTGACTATATTTGCGCAAATTTTTTAAATAAGACGAATGGTCAAACTTAGAGCCAAAAAGTCAAACAACTTACAATTTGGGATGGAGGGAGTATATCCCAAAAGTTCTTATTATGATGAGATGATTTAACTTAGAACGTACGGATGCGCTTACAAAATACCATTTTTTTTTAAAAAAACTATTGTGTTTTTGTGTGTTGCATGTAATATTATAACCAAACCTACTACAAAGCCTTTTTTCCTTCTTAACACTACTACATAAATGATTTTGCACGATGTTTTCAAATGATTTTCCGTGGGCGACATTTGGAAAACCGCCACGAAATGAAAACATCACGATTAACCGTGGCGGTTTAATAGCCGCCCGCGGTAACGATAAAAACCCGCCACGCTTAATGAGGCCCGAGTTGCAACCCACTTCACATGAAGCGGCCCATTTAGCCATCGAAATAGTCGGCGTATATAAGGGAGGAGTGGGAAACCCTAACCACTCACACGGCCGCTCGAATCCACCGACCCACTCTCTCCCTCTCTCTCTCACGACGCTAACTCTCCTCTCTCTTCTCTCCACGCTGATGGCGCCGTCTCTGGCGACGTGCTCGCGCGCCCATCTCTCCCAGCGCGCGGCGCGGCCCGGCCGGCTGGTAAAGTGCGACATGCGGTGTGGACTCCGGCGTGCGGCGGCGGGCAAGTCCGGCGGCGTCGCGGCGTGAGTCTAGCGGGCGTCGGCGTGCAGCGGATCTTCCTCACTCCCGGCGGCCCGGGCGCCTCCCCTCCGGCGGTCTTCTTCTTCATGGTGCGGTGGCGGACTTCTTCCTCCGGTGGTCTTCTTCCTCCGGCCGGTCTTCTTCCCTCGGGCGGTGGCGGACTTCCTCCGACAGGCGGTGTGGGGCGCCTCCTCCTACCTCCTCTCCGGATCGGGCAGCGTGGACGCCAGCTCCTACCTCCTCTCCCGGATCGGCGGCGCCTCCTCCTTCCAAATGGGCGGATGCAAATAAGGGCGGTGGCCGGCGGCGGCGCGGCCAAGACCTAGGCTGCGAGTCCCGGATCTAGGCCCATTTGGGCCTGGATCCGGAAACTTTCTCTTTTTATTTTTTTTTTTTTTATTTTTCGGTGGCGGTCTTTTTTGGATCAAATAACCGCCACGGAAAATAAAAAAGCCCGCCATGAAAAATCAAATGAGTAGTAGTGTAACTAAATCTGAAAAATTCCAACACGAAAAACTTCTGAGATGGTGGAAAATGCTTCTTATATTTTGACAAGATCGAAGTCATGACAAACGCCATGTATCGAGACATAGTGCTTTCACCCAAAAATAAATAAAAAACAGAGAGTTAACACGAGTCCATTAACATGTGTTTTCCTTTTTTTTTTTTCTAAACACAAACATCAATTCTATCTCACATACCCTTCAAATCAAGTTCTAATCTGACCTTGTGCATTCATGTAATTTTAGCAAGCATGGAGTGCTTTGGATTCTCGTTTTTTTTTACTTCATAAATATATAGTTGGAGTTGAACGATTCTTCAAAAAAAAAGTTGTTGAACTTGTTACAAAACCTCATGTTTGTAAAAAGAAAAAGGCTCCCAAAAACCAGCCACAGGCGAACCAGCCCACCCGACCTCCTCATTCCCTACAGACCTTGGCTCGGCCCATAGCAGTCATGTCTAGCAGGCCATTCAGCCCCAGCTCTCCTCATGGCCCATATCCACTCCCTCTCTCACTTCTCTTGTAAAATTCAACACACACGTGACGTAACAAAACAAATGTGATAAGAAGCCCTGTGTCAATATTATAAAATAATTTTGAATTATCATAAAATAATCAAAAAATAATAATAATTCAGGTACCATCTAATAATATCCAAACAAGATAATACATGCATCGCAAGTTCATCTCCATCCACAAGTTCTAGACAAATTCATTTTTTTTTTTAAAAAAAATCAAACCGAATGTGAGTCTCTTCACTAGACATTATGTATCTTAAATCGTGCATTGCTTCCACCAAACCATTTGCAAGATACACGAAAAACAAAAAATAATATAAAGAAGCTTAATTAGGAATACAATGTCCAGGTAGGATGATAGAACGACTAAAAATAAATCACTATTAAAGTTTATGGGCAAATGAACTGCTCCATCTTCCTCAAGTCTCTCAGCTGTTGTGTCTCTGGAACGCTGCTCAAGTCGACCTGCTGCTCAAGACGACCTGCTTATCCACCAATATGTATAAACTCAACATTAAAGTTGATCACTTGTGTTTCACAATTCTAATGTTGTACTCCACACAACCAAGCTAGTGCCTACTGCAATTTTGACCAGAGAGAAAAACATCTCCCTTATTTTTTTTCCTTCCCGTGAATTGTAAGTGTGAATCTGTGAGAAACAAACATATTATGTATGGGCATTCATTCTGTTCCTGACAGTAATGCACTATGGAAAGGAAAATCCAGTGGAACCTGGAACCTCTACAACTATACCTATCCAATGTGTTGACTAGATCACATGAGCAAAAACACTATTCTTATGCGACCCACTAATCACTAGTCTCTAACACCACTATCTGCTGACAGTACAGTAAGAAGACAACAATTAAACTGATCAATCTAGGGATGCATCTGAAGTACCAAAGACAGAGTAGGAAGATGGGAATCGAAATAAACTTACTTGCAGACTGCAGGGGACCTGTCGATGTTCATGGTTGTAAAACAAGTGGACGACGCCATCACAAGAGGTGCAGGCAAATCACGTCGCATGAGACGCAAGGAAGGAGGAGGATTGCCATAATATCTATGTAATTGGAGCTCAAGAATTTGAATATTGCAGATTACTGAGATTTTCATTTGCACAAAAGGCGTTAATCTTTTTTGAATAAGAGAAGACATTAATCTGACAAACCCAAATGCACTTCCATGTGATTGTTAAAGCTGAACTCCATGCTTGAATCACCAACAGGGACTCCATGAGTGAAGGGACCTTGTGCAGCAAAAACAATTATTAGTGTGCTATTTCAAAAGTTCATGCATCTGCAACACTGACCACGGCAGGCGCCAAGCCCCCAAGAAACAAAGCAGATGAAAACACAACATCACAAGCGGGGTACTCCAATCGAGGTAGCCGCCGCGACATCGGCATAGCCACCGCAGCTACTATAGGAAGCGGCGGCCCCTAATCAGAACAGGCATGAAGCATAGCGTCGCAGCGGAGGAGCCCTGCACCGAATCTGCTGACGGCGAGTGGTGCAAGCAACTATCAAAGCTACTAGAGATGGCGCGGGCCTGGACCCATGACTCTAGGCGGACTGCTGAGTGCCGACGGTTACTTACCTCACCCGAATCCCCCACGTTGGCGTTCGACTTCTCAATCCCGAGCCACTCGCCTACATATTGCCTCTCCCTCCTCCCATCCCTCCCTCCCCATCTCTGCCCTCCGCACCAAAACAAAAGAAAAAATATCTGAAGAGTCGCTGGAGGCAATCTTGATTGATGTAGATATTTATATTTTCTTAATTAGGACTCCATATATGTCTATCTCTGTTTAGTTTCTTTACGTAATTAATGATGTAATAAAAATTTAAACAATTATTGAAGTGTTGATTATAACAGTTTGTTGATCGATTTGATGAATGTTAAATTATATGTTGAAACTAATGGTTCCGCATAAGAGAGAAAGAGAGTTGAGGGAGGAGAGAGCTCCGTGATGGAGATGGACAAACTAGTTTTGAACAAGTGAAAATGAGTGAAAGTTGAGGTCCCTAACCCTCATGCTCTTAGGCACTTATATAGGAATGACTACTTGCAAGTGGCCCCTTATGTTGTCATGGAACCTTTTTTTTAGCATTTTTGTCATGAATCTTGTACAGAATAAAGTATTTTACACTGTTATATTGTGTTTCTGTGTAAGCGTGGGAGGGAACACATAGTACTGTCCACATTACATAAACGTGAATAGTGCCACTTATGCAGAAACTCACAGGGTCCTAGATTAATTAACATTGGTACTATGGAGAATCAACCTTCCAACCATAGCTTGAAGGAAAAATCACATGTGTGTGATATTTATCAATGGATGTTATCTTTCTTAAAATTTATATAGGATTAGTACTCATGATATCTCCATTTGTTAGTAAATATTTTTCTTAGAAAGACATAAGACTTTGTTGAATATAGATATTGGGTCCGAGAAATTAAATTGGGTGCCAATACGAATCCAACCTTAGAATGGAAATAGGTTTTGTAGCTAAAGTAAGGTTATAGTGCCAAATTCTTGTTTAGTTGTCCATACATTGAAATGCCCAACTCTCCCCTCCCCAAAATGTGCCTAGCCCTTTCAACATTGCTCTGCTAGAAAGATTCCATCCACCCTCCTTTGTGTCGCCTCTACTTGAGTTCTCTATCGATGAGTTATACTCCACATCTCCTATGTCCTTCTTCTCCATCGGCAAGGTCCACTCTAGCCTCGTCTTGATGTCTCCTCCACTTGGGTGGTAACTACAGTAAAGGGATATGACTGCGATGGCCAAAGTGAAGAAAGAAGGTTGCACTCAAGTGTGTAGTAGCTTGAGCCATATCATCGGCAGCGGTGACAGCTAGAGGTGCTCTCTAAGAAGTGGCGGGGTTTGACGGTGGTGAACCACCAACAATGATGGTGGGTGGTACTCTGCATCACTTAGGGAAGTCTTGTAGCTAGTGCTAACTGAGATTGGTTCGTTCTCGGAATTCTCTCCGGTATGAAGGGGTTGAGCTCGGTATTAAAGGTTGGCGGATTTAGTTGTAGTTGAATACCATAGAAGCCTTCAATTCGATCTCTCAGTGTCGAATACATCCATATACATGATGGGAAAAACTTCGATTCCGATTCAAAATCCAAGTCTAAATATCTACATCCAAACATAACATTCTTGTCATGAGGTGGAACATTTTGATTATTTGTGTGCAACTAGAATATTTTCATTATTTTCCCCCTTTTCCTTGAAATACGCTAATCTTTATATATACTTTGTCTTTTGGATTTGTTCTTCATACCGAACATCATTAGTGCTTTTTCTGTGAGCTAATTTTTCTTCAAACGGAACATTAAAAATATCTTCTTTTTCTTCTCAATCACAATATCGCACAATAGTTACTCTCTTTTTTTCCAAATTACAAAATTGTTTTAGTTCTTTTGAGTATATAGAATTTTTCTATATTTCCAAACATAATGTATATCTTAGTGCATATCATAGATTTTATAAGTTAGAAAGGAGGAAGTGCATAATAAGATCACACATATAGACACCAACAAATTGATCCATGCATCCCGCATACATTGGCATAGTTTTTTTTTTTTTTTTTAGCATTTTATTACTCTAGTACAATAATATGACTAACTTGGTGACACCATACAACACAGATCGAGGCGAAACTCAACCTGACCAAACCAACACAAAACATAAGCCTGACAAGTGGGCGCACTAGAAAGTCTAGTACAAACGAGACAAACTAGCAGCGGCATATTTTATTTACTAGGGATTCTGGCGAGAGTGCAGAAACTCCAAGCGGTTGCCAAAGACGATGCTGAGTTGCTGTGACTGCTTGCTAAAAAAAGGTTGCTGTGACTGGCTGACACGGCGACGACCAGCCATCTCACCGGCCGTTTTTTGGCTTGCCGGCTTCATGCGCGGCGGCGTCCACCGGCGGCAGTGCCGCGAGTCGAGCATGATCCCGAGGTTAAACGCGGCACATAGCGAAATGGATGCACGACATATCGGGCCTGCTTGGTTGCCCTCCAAAACATGCCTAACCAAAATTGCGGTGCCAAATGGCAAATCTTTGGCGCTTATTGGTTTGAAGACCAAATGTTGGCGAACCAATTATTCTAGCCAAATCGTTGACAATATTTTGCCAGCCAATAGTGTTATGCTAATACTCTTGCTAAAATTTTGGCAACCAATCAAGTGCTATACCAAAATTCTTGGTAAGGTTTTGGCAACCAAAAATTTAGCCTGCCTCTAATTTTGGCTTGCCCTAGTTTTCGTAGGCCAAATTTTAGACCTCAACCAAGCAGGCCCATCCTATCCATGTAAGCACAACCGATCCATAGATTTTGCCGGTGGACCTCGAGAGGTTACAAAGTCACCAGACGTCGATGGGTGTCACTTAGAACAACAATGGCGTTAAATCTTTAGTCCTGTATATAAATGATATTAATATATTATAATATTATACAAATTGCGATGACATAATATGATCAATATATACATGACGTCAATAGAAAAAGGAAATCAACAGGTAGCAAGTCGTACTACAGTGTTGTGAGGAACTACATATGGATGAAAACTTTGAATCGCGCGCTGGCTTGCAGCAAAATATGGGTTTGATCACTCAGCGTGCAAGAAATAAGTAGTCATTATTTCTGTGATTTTCTGTGCTTTTCCATTTTACAGTATTCAAAATGCTAAAGGCATACTCTTTATTTTAGGCGCTCCTGCATGGCTGCAATTCCTAAAGAGTAAGTTTTTCCCCTGAGCTATGAACTAATAACTGCGTCCCAAAAAAATAACTATCATTTTTTATTTCTCAAAATAATTTTGAAAAACGTATATTGAAAATTATTAGTATTTTTTATCTCAAAATTAAAAAACTAGAGTCAAAAGATTTTCCAATGATACTAATTATATGTAATAATTATAGTATTTATGTTACATATAATTAGTATCATTGGAAAAAAATTTTTACTGAATATTGCATGAATTATTTATAAATCGAGTCAAATTTGGAACATGGAAACAAAAACAATATATAATTTGAGACGGATGGAGTATAGGAGGACAATAGTATAGTACCATCAACCGTCAAACATCTCTTGGGCACCTTCACCATCAACTATCACAAACCGATTGAGCTTTGCCTTCAACAAATCAATCTTTGCTTTTCTCACTTTATCAACCCCTTCATGTGCAAGGATCAAGGTGTCCCAAATCTTCTTTGCCACATTCACATTTATCACCCTATTGTACTCATTTCCATCGAGAGCACTTAGGAGGATGCTTGTAGCTTGACCATTGAGGTGGGCTGCTATCATCTCTTCATTTGTGGGAGACTTGGGGTTCACCGGAGGCTCATATCCCCTACACACAATATCCCAAAGATCGGGGTGAATGCCATTAAGGTAGGCACTCATCAAATGCTTCCACTTGACATAGTTTGTCCCATCAAAGTGAGGCAACTTCCCAAAGGAACATTGATGAATGACTTCCTATCACGGTTAGAGAAAAGTGAGTTATAGTTAAAGAATATGGCGGCAAATTTGTTGTTGTTGCTGCTGCCCTCATCCTTCTTCTTCTCATTTTTCTTGTTCTTTGGCATATATGACACATCATCATCACCATCATCGAACTACTTGATAGCTCACTTGATTGAGCATCAAGTTCCACCACTTTCTTGCTTCTTTCTTCTCTTCTCTTGGGTCTTTCTTCTCTTATTCTTTTTCTTTCATCTCTTCTCTTGAGCTTCTCAATAAGCTGCATGCTAGCATCTTCTTCTTGCTTCTTGGCTTTCTCGCTCGGCTTTTCTTGGTTCCTTGGCGGCTTTCTTCTCTTTTCTTTGTCTCCTTGCTTCTCTTCTTTCCGGATCGGTTCCGGAGAAAGAAGATGAAGAAGACAAACGCTTCGCTTCTTTGAAGGCATGTAGGCTTGGCGTGAATGCCTTCGGCTCCGCCTTTGGTTCGAACCACCTCCGGTGTCCATACTTCACGCGGTGAAGCGCCATTAAGTAAACAAGCTCCGATACCACTTGTAGGATCATTTGGGCGCCTAGAGGGGGGTGAATAGGCCTGTTTCAAAAATCACCTGCAGATCTCGGTTAGCAACTTTGAGCGGCACCGCCGCTCGCCAAGCCAAGACCGCCGCTCAAAGCGGCACCACCGCTACTCTGGCGGCACCGCCGCTCTACGCAGAAAGAAGTTAGCTCACGGTTCAAAATCGTCCAATGAAAAGTAGATCGAGTAATTTTCCTTGGTTCTGGACGGTATAGATGACGGTCGAGCTAGAACAAGCGTATCAAGGGTATAAAGATAGATCGGTCTCAAACCCTAAATCCTCTCAACAACAAGATATATATATGCAATGTAGAGTAAATCAAGCACACGGTGACACAAGAATTTATCCCGTGGTTCAGCTCGCCACCAAGGCTTACCTAAGTCCACATTGTTGAGGTTCCACAAAGGAATGAGCTCACCACAAAGGTTTGCCTCTTTGTCTCGTTCACAAGTCTAGGAACTGAATCCTAGAGATGTGGGGTGATATATTAGATGCAAGAGGGTGTTACAAACCTCCCTAGGCCGCCACACAAATTGGCAAGCTCAAGGGCGACGTACTAGCCGGCTAGGAGCAAGCTCCAAGAGTAAAGAACCAAAACCGCCGGCCAAAGTGCGAACCAAGTGCCTCTAGAACGGTGAAGATCAGTGGAGCTCACTTCCACTCGAAGTTTGCAGCCCTCACACTCAAGAATCGATGGTGGAATCGATGGATTTGCTTGAGGGAGTGAGGAGCTTCAATGGAGGGGAGAGAGCTGATCACTTGGGTCCTTTCTGTCGTGAATGAGCCAGGAAGGAAGAAAGGTTACCATTGGGGGTAGAAAAGGAAAGTATAAATACTCCTCTCTCAACGGTCGATCACGAAGCACCGCTCGCCATGATCAAGCGGCACTGCCGCCCAGAGCGGCACCGCCGCTCCCCTATAAGCGGCCTTGCCGCTCGGACTTAGCCAGAGAATTGAAAATTGTTTGAATGCCCCACTAAGTTTGAAGTCGAGGTTATGTGGTGTGAATATGAGCACTTGGTTGCACGCTTTGGCACGGTGATTCTAATCCTCTTTATAGTACGGCGTGTCCTATACTCAAATTCAAAGTGTAAAATGAATATAAACCTCCTTTCTTGAAGTACAAAATCAAATCGAATCGGGGTACTCCTCCTTAAGGTTTGCAATGTCCTCTTTGCTTATTTCTCGCTTATCAACTCGATAAATCTCATTAGATCTCTATTTAGATTGTCATCAACGCCAAAACCCACATTAGAGGTTGATTGCACTTACACTATGCCCCCCGCCGGCACCCCATGGCGCCGCCGTCCTTGGCCGCCGCACCCTTGGCAGTAGGGCGCTGCGAGAGCCTGGCTACGCCACCCACTGGCGTCGGGCGGTCGCCCGGTCGCGTCGTCCCAAGCCGCAGGTGGGCAGGCGGGCGCTCGCTCGACAGTGGCCAAACGCCCCGCTACGCCCCGGTCGGCTGGAGCGCCGTCGTGTGGGCGCGACCCTCCACGGCCGAAAGGTGTATGCCGCTCACAAAAATTTAGGGGCGAGGTCGATCGCGCGGTTTCCATCCGAAGACCACGCCGCCGCGAGCCGCCCTCACCACGGCCGGGCGAGCTCGCTGTCGCACCCGAGTGCCGCGGCCGGCCTGGGTGCCCGGCCCCGCGGCAGCCCAAGTAAGACAAGGGCTGCTCCTCACGGACGGGTTCGTCGTCCTCGTCCGCCCACCGCCGATGCTTTGGGCGCCACCGTGCAGCTCCGGGATGGAAAGGAGCCGCATCGGGAGACAGGACGACGGCGAGCTCGATGGGGGGACGGGGTTGACGAGGAAGGTGTCGAGGCCGAAGAGCACTCCTTCCCACCTCCACATCGCCGCCATCGCCTGCGGGATGCCTCCACGACGACCCACGGAGGGAAATGGACCCGACTTGCCCAGCCACTAGAGAGGTGCAGAGGACCTCGTCCTCGACGCCCTCTCTAACGGGTCGCGACTGGCGGTGGAGGCTGGCCCGGTCTTATTTGGCGGCGGCGGCCCGGACCCGTCCTCAATGCCGGCCACTGGCGGCGAGACATACCTCCACCGCATCCTCGAGCTCAACAAAGCTCGGCGGTGCCATCATGGACCGGTGGGGCGCCGTGCCGCAGGGAGTTGGACAAGGCGGAGTTGGACAAGGCGGCGTCGGCGGCGCCCTCCGGGCCTCGGCGGCCGGGCAGCTGCCCCTGCCGAGCCCGGTATTGCAACGGCCCGGGGGCGGCACAGGGGGCGTCGGGTCGACCTCCCAAGCAGCCCCGGCGGCGAGGCCACGGGCGGTGGTGGGAGGGAAAAGAAAAGAGGTCTTGAGGAGGGAGGGAGGTGGGGATGGGTGTTGACACTTGTTATCATATAAATTTATTAATCAAATAAACATGAGAAAGGGGTATAAATCATAATAACAACCTAGAATAGGGTGTCACTAACATATTTCCACCGGTTTTTTGGTAAAGTTGTGAATTGCGGGGACTAAACAGGAAAACACCGAGAATTCGCGAGCCGTCACGACTACGCGACGTAACGCAAATCCAACTCCGGACTAATCCCGACGTGATCGAGACTTAGCACCCAAGAAAGCATCATCTAGAAGACTCGAAGACACGGCGCACCGCGAGACCCGAGGGTGGGCTCCACCACAGGCGGGCCGCCAAATAGGAGGCCGGCGGCCTCCCCGCCACGTCCAGCCCCCGCTTCGAAGTTTCTCCAACCGCCTCTAAGACGCAAATCTAATCCGCTCGTTTAATGTCGGTTTGATCCGGAGGCGACGGTGGAGTACGAGTTGTAATCAAGTCCAAGATGTGGCACCTCCTCCCGACTATATAAGCAAGCCCTCGGGCCCCCGGGTTTCAATCATCTCGGATCATCTCCTCATTAGCTATCGGCGAGAAAAAATCTAGGGTTTCATATTAGAAGAGAGAGAGGTCCCTCTAGTTGTCTAGTTCATCTAGTTCTAGTTCTAGTTCTAGTTCTTCTAGTTCATCTAGTTGTAAGATCAAGAAGAGAGGCGAGGAGAAAAGCGGAGATCCGGGACTGTCGGGATCTTCATCATCATTGTACTTCTGCAACAACAAGTTCGTCTTCGACAATCTCCGGGTTCTTCATTTATTATTTCTATTTATTCTATTTAATTACTTTCAGTTCTTACTTTACTATATTTCTTTGGATCTCCGCTTCGTTATTGAGTGCTCTAGTTATCGTCGTTTGGCTAGAGTAGTAACCGATAGTGTAGGCGTGGTGTCTAGACTAGAGTTTACCCGAGTTTTCGCCAATCCCACGGTTAGTTGTGGTAGCCCGGGGTGACATGACCTGTCGGGTCTTTGTAATCCACCACGTTCGGGTTGGTGATTCGTAGAGCTTTTTGGCGGCCTTCCCCGATCACCCTTTCCCAGTCTTTTTTCGAGGATCGGGACCGGTACCGTTGCTCGACGTAAGTAAAGTAGAGTGCGCCTTTGATCATATAGATCTCATTAGAATACTTAGAAAACTTAACCCTCTCTTTCCACATCATTACTATTATTATCTTAGGGCGTTCTAAACCTTTCTAGTACACTTCACGTTCCCCGTGGAAAATCGATACTACGGAATACTCCCGGTGAAAGCTACATCGCATCCGATGCGCTACTTGATTTCTCTGACCGGCGTTAATTTATACCAACAATGGGGCGGTTCGGCGCCCGGGCGGCGCCGGCGGCGCTCTGGTGCTAGGACATGACGCCGCCGCGACGCCCGATCTCCATCGTTGGTGGTCGGGACTAGGCGGCGGACCTCGGCCGGAAGCCCACCCGCGAGGACTCGGATCTGGTCTTTGTAGTGGGGAGGCAGCCTACATAGGCGGTGGAGGACGGCCGGCGGCGGGGCATCGGGAGTCACCCAGCGTCCTATCCTCCTGTCTAGGAAATATGAGAGGCTGTTTGGAACGCGGGGAATCCAAAGCGTTAGGAATAGAAAAAAAAAATAAGGAATAGTGAAAAGTAAAAAACTACAAAATTTCAAAACACAGAAATAGAAAATTTAGGCTGTTTGGAACACGGGAATTAAGTAACATAGGAATCATGATATGTTAGGCAAATCTGAGTGCTAATTATATTTTAGTGGTGAAAAGTTATGATGAAACTTAGGTGATAGTACTGCCTTTCATTCAACTATTCCTTATTCCTCGTTGCAAAAAAAAAAAAGGTGCTCTGCTTGCAGCAAATAGTAGTGAAGCTGAGCGCTAAGTGGAGGGGGCACACGAGGGCTGCTCCACTTCACGCGCATTACCTCAGGCTTCAGTGAAGGGGAAAAAAACAATGGATCAGACTGGATTCTTTTGTTCCGGTGAAATTTCCTTCTAGCTACAGTATTCCAGAGGAATGGGTTGGGGGCAATTCCTCCATTCCAAACACTCGCTCCAGCTTCCTTTCGTCCGTTTTTGATTCCTCCAAATTTCTATGCTTGTAAATATTGATTAACTCTTTCCGTTTCAAGCTCTAAACCCTTTATGTTTCACCATCACATTGAGGATGATATCTACTGTTCACTGTGTGTGTGAGAGAGAGAGAGAGAGAGTAAAAAGAGTTCTTGACACAAATTTCACTAGTACAAATTCGTTCTCGAGCAATAACAATGGACTGCGGGGGAACATGAATGAAGCTTATACATATGTGCATCTATGCTTGAGCTACTAACTGGGCAGTAAAAGGATGCAGCAATGCTAAAAATTATGTATACTTAGAGAATTTGTCCACAGCAATGTATACTTCCCCTTCAGCACCCTAGCACAAAGCGAGTCCGATCATGTCATCAATCTCCAGCCCTGTTTCCCAAGCATCGCTTGGTTAAACAAGCCAAAATCCCGAAAAGCCAATACCCCTTCCTCCTTTGATCGAGTAAGCTTCTCCCAGCGTAGCCAATGAATCTTGTGGTTGTCCAAAGAACTCCCCCACCAATAGTTGGAAACCGTTGATGTTAACTTCTGGCACACCACCGGCGAGAGCTTGAACACTGACATTGGGTATGTGGGCACCGCCTGGGCATTCGCCTTTAACAACACTTCCCTTGCTGCACAGCTTAGGTTTTTAATGAGAACAGACTACTATTATTTAAGAGTAATGGGCCACCGATTGAACCACACAGCCAAGGCCCAAGGCAGCAATATGTCCTAAATGGCCCTCCGTGAATACCCCTACCAAAGCCCAATTTTTTCCAAATTGAATCAACTACCCCACTCCCAAAGCACGACGCCACCAGCTTACTTTAGCTCAGTAGCATTTGTGTAGTGCACAGTTTTGGATACTAAACTGTTTTTATCAGCATCTGGAAACTGACGACCCTCTCTAATTATCTAAAATTTCTTCAGTCTTGTATCTGAACTTTCAGTCTCTAGATGCTTGGTACATATTACATTCAGACAGCTTCAAAATTAAATGGGGTAATTAGGAGGGATCAAATCAAGCACAAGGTAAGCTCTGCTGCAAAAGATTGTTTCAGGGTTATGGGTGTTCGGTTGCTAGGAAGCGAAAATCTCTCATGCTCTCTTGCAGGGTGTGCTGAAACTTTGAACCTGAGAGATGGTTCCATGATCTAAACAAGCAAGCAAAGCAGCAGGCCGCCTGAAACTTGACCATCTCATGCTTTAACAATCTTTCACAGTAACACTGGTTCTAGTTATCTTCATTCTCATGTGTTTTCTATTGAGATGAGAAGCGTACACAGTTGATAACAGGCATAGGCTTTGACCGAGCTGGCAACAGCAGGTAAATGGCCCCACATGTCAGACACGAGCGCAACTGACGCACGCACGCTCCTGGGGACTTGAAATACCCCGCCTCCCCAAACGTAACCGTCGACCCCAAATAATTGGGTGTTGTAGCAAGGGGGCTAGATAAGGTGAGTACAATTAATTGTATTCCACAAGTGTAGAAAAGTGTCATAAGAGGCTAAAACATGGAAATTCTTAGTGAAGTTTACCCAAACAACGAATTGGCCTTGCACACGGATGGGTAATTCTATACAGTAGTAGCAAAAAAAAAACGGCCACCAGTGACACGATGGCAGGACTTGTAAACATTTCGGCAATATTAAGTGCCGACCAGCCGGCGCCGGAGGCCGCGCCGACCACCCCTAGGTGGGCGGCCCACGGCCCGACCGGCCGGCGGCCCGCTAGGCCCGCAACGAGGGGCGAGGGGAGGGGCACCGCAGCCGCCGCCGTCGTCGCTGCGTCGCTTGCCGGACCACCGCCGCTTTAGGGCGCCGCCACTCGCGGCGCTTTAGTGTCGACCTCCGTCCCCCTCCGGCGACATCCCCCCCCTCCGGCGACCTCCTAGCCATAAAACGCCCGGCGGTCTGGCGCGGCCGTCGACACGGCGGCGGCGGTGGCTCGTCCGTCTCTTCTTCCACCGTCTCCAGCACTAACAGCCCGGCGTGGGCGGGGAAGCGGCGACGGCTCGCGAGCGGGCGGTGGGTACCGATCGCGATTTAAAGGCGGAAGGGCATGGAAGGCGGAAGTGCGGGGAAGGGGAACGACGGCGCTGGAGCGAGACGCGAGGGGCGGCGCGGGTGGAGGAGTTTCTGCGATGTGGCTTCGGCAGGGGGAAGAGGCGGAGCCGAGGAAGGAGAAGGGACGGCGCATCAACGTAGATTTCTTAAGCTTCGGTATGTAGATTTCTTAAGCTTCGGTTAGCACTTCGGTTACTACTCAAAGCAGCCAATCACAGCGGTTGAGAACTCCTTAAGCGAGCTAGTGGGGATCTCCTATATAGGAGTTATAGATATATACAGAAAAATATTTTCCAAACCCAGCCTGCTCAACTCTTGCAGGCCTGCTCAACAACGCAGGCGTCTTTCCTTCGTGCCAAAGGAGCCCACGGCCCGGTGCATTGCTACCAGAAGCAGAAAACGATTTCCATACTTTACTGCGCCGTAGCTCTTTGATGCTGGGCCGTCCAGCAGGATAATCGATGCAGTAGCTTTTTTTTTTTTAAATTACACAGTACAACGCAAACGCTCACAACACGCGCCGCACACTCACCCCTATGAACACACGTCGCTTACCACTTAATGCATAACGCCGGTAAATCCTAGGAAAAGGTCCTGGGGACTTGAAATACCCCGCCTCCCCAAACGTAACCGTCGACCCCAAATAATTGGGTGTTGTAGCAAGGGGGCTAGATAAGGTGAGTACAATTAATTGTATTCCACAAGTGTAGAAAAGTGTCATAAGAGGCTAAAACATGGAAATTCTTAGTGAAGTTTACCCAAACAACGAGTTGGCCTTGCACACGGACGGGTATGTGAAAGATATAGCAGAGAAATCATGCTTTCATTTATCAATTCTATACAGTAATAGCAAAAAAAAATGTAACGGCCACAAGTGACACGATGGCAGGACTTGTAAACATTTGGTGGGGTCGACTAAAAACCTTGTTGGCTTGCTGCTCACGACAGTCTGCTAGATGGACGCCCGTGGGCTTGGTGAGCTTCGTCGCGGCGCTTTGCGATAGTGGGCCGGGCTGGAATGCCGTCTTCGCAAGAGACTTCCCCCACTAAGTTGCGCCGCGCAGCAGGCGCAGCACGAGCGCCAGCTGGACAGGAACAAGATCGTTGGAGCGCCACCTGGCCGCCTGGCCTCTGCGCCCGTGCACGGGCCCGCATGTCAGTGGGAGGAGGCGGCGCCGCAACCCGCCCTCCCCACGCTCTCACGCTGCTGCGAGCCCCCGACGCCATGGCCTTGAGATACCCGCCTCCCTCCGCAGCCGCGGCGTGCCCCAAACGCAAACCGTCACGCCAACGAACCACCGCTGCTCTCGCATCCCGGGCGACCACCTGCCCCCCACGCCACCACCACCACCATCGGCCAGGCGATGGAGCAACTCTTGCCCGATGGGGGCCCGTGGCGCTTCGCAGTCACGCGAGCGGCGAAAGTACATCCGCGCCACGGCGGGGGGGCCGGCTCAAGGTCACCATGCGCACGCCGCCGGCCGTCCCATCGGCCGGGGCGGTGTGGCGGGTGGAGCACCGGGTCTCAACGGGGCCAAGTCTACGTCCTCCTCGAGCGCCGCCTCGGCCGCTACCCCCTCGGCTTCACGGACGGCGGCGCGCGAACGACCCGATTCGGCCACAGCGTCATCCGGTAGCGACCACCGCGACCCCAACCATTTCGGCGCCTTCTTGTGGAGGTTCGGGGCGGAGAGGGTGTACCCGGCGAGAACCCGCGTCGCTGCGCTACTTCAACTTCCACCTCGCACCCAGACCGCCGGGCGGCAGCAAAATACCTCACAGGGGCGGCACCAGCGTCACCGCCCGGCAGCGAGGACTTGTTCGAGCGCCGCCTCTTCATCATGATCGGTGGACCGTCCACCCCGTCGCGGCGACCCCGTTACCACTGCCTCTTCCGGTTACACCGGCTTATCCGGTCGTGCGGTGGCTTCACACCATCTTTCCTCTAATCCTCCCTTGTATTGCAATCGAATGGGATTCGGATTGCTTAGCCGCCAATCATAGTCATAGATGGGTCGATTTTTGATTTTAAGCCGCCAAACCTTGCGTTTATCCTTGCCTAGGTCCGAAACTGTTCACCTACTTCTTCGATCTTGAACACTTAATTCTTCCCGACCGGGTTTTATGCTTGTTTCTTGTGCTACGTTCTTCTGCCTGCATGTGGTTCGATCTAGGCAGCAATTCTTGAATCCACAGATTATTGTCTATTCGATCATGATTGCGATCCCTTAAACAGCGAATTTATCCGTCATTTTCTATGAAAACGGCGGGTATGCGAGGGGCGAGTCGTCCGTTGGGGTCACCATTGGACTTCTTTGTTATGATGTTTACTTGAATGATTTGCGCTATTTGTTCTTGCCCATTTCATACCGGATCGATCGAAATTCGAAAGAATTTGGTATCCGAACATTCGGTTGTCGGTGCAATGTGTATTCGAGACACGTTGATTTCTTTTCTTTTCCTAAGCACAAGTGTTACGTGTTTAGTTCCGGGTTCCCGGAACATCCCCGCCATAGCCGGGATGTTACGGGACATATGGCGGCGCTTGGTCGGCCCCGGGGGTGTATCGAGAATGTGCCGCGGGAGTCTGCACGCGTGCGGGCGAGCGCTCAAGGGAACCGAAGAGAACCAATGGCGCTCATTCTTTGCTCATGACTTACCCGTTGTCGACCGAGGCGCTTCACGGCAAACCTTCAAGCCGCGACTTCGGCCGGGGACATGCTTGACTTCATCGTTGTGCATACGGCTGGCTCGCATGGCGGCTAATGCCGCTGGTCACCCACCTGCCTCGCAGCCGAGATCCCCTGAACATCGTCGTCCTCAGGACCAGGATCACCAGGTGAGATTACTCTGCAAGTTTCACAGCCGTTTGTGCAGCACTTGTTACCTGCTGTTGTGCTCTCACAGTTTCAAAGATGTGAGATGTTTGAAGTTTTCGGGCTCAAGTTTATTCTCAGATGTACTTCTGAATTTGCTATGCAAAAAGATCGGTAAAAAGAATATCCGCATTATAGATTTTGAGCGAGCATAGTGTCATGCTCAATAGGAAATCAAATGTATGTTTCCTGCTTTTTTCATAGCCCGATGTTCGAAGAATTCCTAATCCTGTAGTTTAATTTTCAACAGTTGTTGTCTGTAGTATCCCCTTCTTGCCTTTCTGTGGTTTTACATTTCACTACAGGCAACTTGTTCTTGAGGTGTAATGGTTTACTTCGTTTGGTTTGGACTCTAAAACATGCTGTAGATAGTAGAAGCAGTTATTTGGAAATATCCTCATTCTCATATCTATAGTGTTCATAGTGCCACATAGGATTTAGCAGTGCTTCGACAGATACTTAACATGGTCCAAACTGTCCGATTGCATTTCTTTACCATGGTGGCCAGTTCAGAAATTCAGTTGTTCCCATAATCTGATCTCCAATTCAGATAATTCAGTTATTCTACTTGCTAGCCAACAATGTTAATCTTGGAGCTGACTTTTATCTTCTGTGTCCACTATGCTTAATTCTCACTACTGTAATCCATGATATGATGCCTAATTATCTATTGATTTCCTTGGTCTCTTATGAATTCAGCTGCGGACGCATTAGTGTATCCCCAGATATATGCACCAGCACCGTAGAGGAGTACGAGAGCGGAACTTCTGACAAGATTGAAATTCATCTGAAAGCAGAAGCATTTAATCATTGCTGCCCCTGGTACTGTGACATGAGAATTGGCTCATAATTTCTGAAAATTTAGCAGCTCTTCTGTAATGGTGGTTAGATCTTATGTGCTCTACTGACTGGAAGCGTTTCGAAACACCCTTTCAGTTTCAAAACATAACACTGCTGAAAATGTTATGTGGATGTGTAATGGTGAATGGTTCTGCAAAGTAGCATTGGTTATAGTTGCCATCTTCATCTCTCTGTTGGCTGATGAACTAACAGCATGAACAGATCTGGTTGATTTTGCCTGTACCCTGATTCTGACACATCAAAAAGTAGAATATATGCATGTTAATTGAGTTTAGCTTTTAGTCATAGACTGAAATCTTGGTTGCATCATTTGTGTGCTTTGTAAAGCTATCATACATTGTTCTCTTCGTTTTTACGGATTTTTCAAAGAAATGAGTGAAAATTTAGGTAGAACGGTCGATCCGAGTGCATCTTTGAAACAATACTTCCTATCGTTTCAAAATAATAATAATGAACTAAATCTTATGTTGGGAGGATGGAGCCGTTGGGCGCTCCCGACCCGTCTCTGCCGAGGCGACGGCGACGGCTCCTCAACCTCGCCTTCGTCGATCTCCCTATCCATCCCGTCCCCCTCCAATCCAAAGCAGGCGTATTCGAGTTCCCCAGCTCGGATCTACGGTCCATGTGTGCTCCAGCCCGCTAGCCACCTCCGTCGTCCCTAGCGTTCACGGCAGCCTCGCCGGCCATGGATGCGCCCCGTTGAGGGTCCCTCGCCCACGAGGCGGCCGTTTCCGCTGCTTTCTTTGCTACCTCCCGGCGCGGATGGCTCGAGCCGGCCGCCACCATCGATGCGAGCGCGAGGCGGACGGGCGCATGGCGGCCGCCGCCGCGCGACGCGCCTCTCACGCCCGGGCGCTCGCCTGGCGGCCGCGTATGGCGGACGACGAGGAAGACGGTGGGGAGTGGGAGCCGCGTCGCCGGGTGTCCCCCGGCTGGATGCGGCCGCCACGCCCCCTCCCATTCGCTGACGCCGAGTCGAGGCCTTCCCGTCGGGTCATCTTTGACGTAGTGCCGCTTAGGCTCGCCGACGCCGAGCCACCGCCGCCGCCCCGAGCCCGCCTCCCTCCGAGTCGAGTTGCCGATGCTGCCATGTCTTGCGCCACCATCGCCCGCCGTGTCCGAGGCTGCGCGGGCCCGAGCCGCCACCGTCACCTCCGCTGCCTCCAACCTCAGGCCGCCGCCCCCTGGGGGCGCATGGGTCCGCCTCTCGCCCCGTTGGACTTGCGACGGGCGATCCCGTGAGTTCCGGGAACTCGGCCCCGTCCGGCAGCCACTGCCAACGGTGTCACCGGCAGGGCCGCCACGCCACGCCGGCCCGCGCTTCCTCGCGTTTCTTCCCCCCACACCGCCGCAGCTGGGGATGCCCGCGGGCCATGCCGCCCGTCGCCTACTAACGCTGCCGTCGCCGGCCCGCTAAACCCGTCACTGCACGGCTCGCTATTTAGCGCCGAGGATCGCCGAGGAGGACACGCGGACCCGCGACGACATCCCGGCCCGGACGCCTCACCCGCCCGCCCATCGGCCTCCTACCTTCAGCCGGTCGTTTACCCTTGTCCCCCTTTGCCGCGCCCTTCCATCCGAGAGAGTCGCCAAAAGGGGGCATCGGCGGTGGGTCGATGACGACGGCGACACCTCCGAGGAAGAATCGCCTTCGCTGCCGTGCCACCATACCTTGCACCGTCCGTCGAGCCTCGTGGGAGCGCCTACACCTTGTGGGGTACGGCTCCGCCTCACGCCCGGCCGCCACCCGTTGGACGGACGCCCCCGCCGCCGCCGCCGCCGCCCCCTACCTCCCCTGAGCCTCGTGTGCCCGCTGCTCGCGTCTCGGGTCACGGCCGATGGAGGAGTGCCCGATCGCAATACGGCTCGCCAGGTACCGCTGCGGCCGCGCCGGGCCGACGAGGATGGCTTCACGCTTGTCCAACGCCGCCGCCTCGCCACCGTGCACCGCCTCCCCGCCGCCGCCCGTCCCGCCCCTACCTAGCCGGCCTCGCTTCAACTGCTCGCGGCCGACCATCGCGCCCGGTGTACCTCTTCGTCCCGTTGTCTCTCCTGCCTTCGTAGGGCACCGGGCCCGGGAGAAAAAACCACCGCTGCCAACCTCGGCGCCCTCCCCGCGAGCTGTGCGAGGATGCGCCACACCAAGTGCGCGGTGATCCGGACGCCTCCCGGGCGCCGGAGACACCCGCGGCACAACTCCGGTGGGTGAGTTTCTCCTCGCGCCCCACTTCGCCATCGACGGCTCGGCCTCCGGTGGTGGATTCCCCCCTCGTCGCCGCCGAGCGCACGCTTAGCCGAAGACGCCAGCCAGCCATAGCCGCCGCCGCCGGGCGAGTCGACGTCGGCGCCGGGCGCAGACCGCTGAGGGAGGACCGCCCGGTCGAGGACAGTGCCGCCGGGTCATCCTCCACCGAGGGAGTCCACCGCTTCGTCCCACGCCTGTTAAGGCCGATCCCTCATGCGAGTGTCGCAGTCGCTGAGCCTCCCGCTGCTTGACAATCCACGTGTGGAGACCGCGGCCCCGAGCTCGCGCCACGCCCCTAGTGGACACCTGCTCTACTTGCGCCCCCGACACAGAAGACCGGTGGGCTAACCTCGGTGGCGGCGAGTTTGGCATCATGGGCCCGACGTCTACGGCGACATGGGGGTCCCTTCGTCGCTCCTTTCTCAAAGGTTGACGCCGCGCCGCCCCTCTGCGCCGACGGCTTCCCTTTCTGCTCCTCCACCGCCTGATGCAGACATCGACAGCGCGCCGTGCATGCCCTCCTTCGACGGCGTTGTCGAACACGTGACGTTGTCGGTCCGAGAGGAGCTGGAGGCGGCGATTTGCCTCCCCCTCGACACTCCTCTGCTCAAGGATGGGCCCAGTCTACGCCGCTCCCGCACGCCGGTGTCGGCCCATTCTCTACGGAGGAGGCGGACGATTATGGCTAAGCCACGCGCCCCAATGCAACCGTTCAAGCACAGAAGGTGCTGCTTCGTAAGCTCGGCGAGGAGGTCGAGGATGAGGCCGTGGATTCAGAGATTGAGCAGAAGTTTGTTGTTGCCTTTGGGGGCAAGATGACTGAAAAAAAGAGGAGTTGTTTCGAGGCCCTGCTAGGAGGTGGGATCGATCTCTCCGCCATGGAGCTCGACATGACAGGGATCGCGGAAGAGGAGGTTGGCTAGTTAGGCCTTGATCTCTATATTCCTTTCTTGTCGCAAATTTGTTCCAATGTAATCACTTTCGTGTAGGATCCAAAGAGAAGTAGGGTTGGTGATCCGGTAATGCTCGTGTTACCGGATCGACCAAAGTTTGTAACACTCTTTCTGCTTAATGAAAAACGCCCTAGGCGTGCTCTTGAAAAAAAAAATAATAATAATAAAATCCTTACTGCAACTCTACTCCTGAACCTCCCCGGTTTCAAGTCGGGTCATTTTGGTTCTGTTGCCAAATTTCTTTCAGGCATGTGACCTCCTGCCTCTATTTGTTTTCCAAAACATGGTGAATGTCCTTGCTCTGTAATGGGATCTTGATTACTAGAATGCAACTTTCCTCCTACCAGGATGGTTAACGTTTTTCTCATCCCCCTATCAGATCAAGCAAAACTGCAAATGTTGTGTACTCGCGTTGTATAGCACATATAATGTACAGATTCAGTCTTAATATTTTTTTTCCAAATATCTCTCTGTCATGAAGAAT
The DNA here is from genome assembly GCA_015847255.1 of Hyparrhenia diplandra. Taxonomy (NCBI): domain Eukaryota; kingdom Viridiplantae; phylum Streptophyta; class Magnoliopsida; order Poales; family Poaceae; genus Hyparrhenia; species Hyparrhenia diplandra. The sequence continues at coordinate 192,840 of JADLZK010012274.1, read as the reverse complement.
AATTATCCTACTATCGTCGAATTCTCATTGCCCTTTAAGCTCTCTTCCATGGTCCAGTTTTAATTGCATGCCTTGTATTGTTTCTGTTGCAATTCTCACTCCACTAGATACAGACCATGGAGAATGAAAATTCTCAACTCTTGTAATCATTCAGATTTTAGACACATTGCATACTAGCATGAAAAAAGAATAATACACTTCCTTAAAGATTAACAAATATATCATCAGTATTTAAAAATAGATAAGAAACAGCGAAACCTGTTCTTATATGATCGTAATACATTGTCAAGCATGTGTCTATTGCAATTCACAATGTTTTATACATTGTCAAGCGAAACCCTTTCTAGTCAGATTGTAATGGCATAAGCCACTCGATCTTGAATTACAGCTTCTTGTTCAAAGGGTGGCAAGAGCTAATTTTTATTACACTAACAGGTTAAAAATAGTTTCGTCAGGAAAGATGTCTGCAAACTCCTTGCAACTGAAAAAATAGATTTACCATGGCAACAGAGGCGTAGAATTTGGACGAACGAATTCAATCAGAGTCGCAACTGTTCATCTGTTCCACATAACTGCTTAAAAGAACTGCTGATCCGAACAGCCCGTCAGTCAACTGCACAAGGCCTGAAACCACACCTTGCTGACACCAGTGCAACATTACATCGCTGTTCCATTGATCTACAGATCGACTACAGCCTTTGCAGAACTCGGCGACAAGCTTGGACGGCCGAATCACAATCATTGGACACCTGGCCATGTGGCCACATCGCCGTCGAAGTCCCAGCGTCATACGGCCGCCTTCGTTGGCACGCCGGCGCGCGTCGTCAATCCGTTGGTGGCGTCGGTGTTGCCCCCAGTACGGTGGGCTTGGTGAGCTCGTGCGGCTGCCTGGGCTAGTGGGCCGGGCTCGGGATGCCGCCGCAAATGGATTTGTGCGAATTCCAACTGAATTCGCCAGCAGCCGTCGAACGCTTGGCTGGCTTGGCCGCCCTCATATCCGGGCCCAGCATATGGACCCACATGTCAGTGTAAAGGAGGACGAGACCCTTGTGAGTTCACGTCGTTTTTTTGTTCTGTTGCCAAATTTGTGTAAAGGATTTGTGTATACACGTCTGCATTAATATTGCGTCTGTTGTGTGATTCTAAAAAGGGAAATTGGAAAAGTATATGTGCATAGCATGGACGACGTTGAAATTTCTCATTTGGCAAAAGCTGCGTGAAAGATGTCGTGGCATCTTGGGCTTGAGGTCATCAGTTTCCTAGAGGCATCTTGTAAGATGGTTCAGCTAGCTCGACAGTTTCCTAATGACTTACTTTGGATTTATTCAGAGGAGTTAGCATGTGCGATTAGATTTAATGTATTTTTTTTTAACTGACTTTGACGTATCTCTAGCACTCTGATCTGTGCATGGTTTTGTATGGAATATCTTGTGGCAATCGAGCACGACAAGCCTACAACATACATCTCATCATACATATATAAAATTTTCTTATGATATATAACCAATTGTTTCATACACGGACCGAAACAATCGCCAAATGAAGTTGACATGGTACAAAGACACACACACACACGGAGCAAATAAAAACGACGTTACTAGTCTGCCCATCTCTCATACGCCGAAGATTTCACACCTGGCAAACAGTGCTCCGCCCGGTGTCTAAGATGGTTTTGGAAAGTAGAATTTCTCTTATGGTTAACCGTCAAATCAGCATTGACATCGGACAAAACCAACGCAAATCAGACGGTTAACTCAAAAGAACTCCACCTGCCAAAGCCAAATTAGGTACCGGCGAGACGATTCAGCCTAGGTGGGGCGCGACTCATCTGCACTTAAGGCATAATCTGTTCGAACAACCTTAAAAATAAGGCTGGTCATACTGGCCCGACAAACAGGTTATAACCTAAGTGCAAAAGAGGCGCGCCCTACCTAGGCCTAGCCAGAGATGGTGGTGGCTAGGCCACGCCGGCGTTCAGGCTCACGCGTCGGGCGACGCCGTGGACAATGAGCGCGATGCCGCCATAGAAAGCCACGCACAGTGCCACAGTGAAGCACATCATCGAGGGATCTTGTTCCAAGGAGTCGACTGATGTGGTGAGGGGGACAGCGATTGCGACGACGGTGGAGGTGACGCACAGGCCAAGTGTAGCAGGGTTCATCTTCTTCGGCGCCTGAACTGAATCGCATCAAAAAAAACAAGTTAAAAGCATGCTAAATTTGCTTGCCTTTCATAAACACAATATTAATGCCGAATCCGTAAAGGGAATGACGACAGGCAACAAAAATCGAGCTTCGGACTGCTCACGAAAAAGGACAGTCAATCCAATCAAATCGAATACTACAGGCTTCGGCGAAAAGGACAGGCAAGAATCAATATTGGATAATCTAGGTGGTAAAAAAAGAGAGGATATTATGGTAGAACGGTTTTTTTTCCCTGACTAGAATTTGATTCACCCACTTCTGGTTGTCCACAGTTCCTGCTACAGGACAGCACGGTCTCCTCTCTGTTTTCTGTGCCCAACTATCCCAGCCCAGGCTCCCGCGCGTTTCCCTCTCCGGCCTCCCATCGCCATCGCGCTCCGTGACGGCCGCGCGGGCCTCGTCGCCTTCTTCCCTACCAGCAGCAGCACAGCGATGCGACGGTGAGGTTGGCATCGACCTGCCTGCAGCACCGCGGCGCTGAGTTGCAGGGCATAAGAAAACAGAGCCGGGCGCGGTGGCGGTGGTGGTCGGTGAGGAGGATTTCGTGATTGTACTGCGGTTGGGCTCAGCCTTGAGAAATCAGAGAGATTTGAAAGCAAACTCTGTGAATTTGGTGGTGCTTGTGTCATTGTGTGCCTGGTGAAGCAAACACGAAGGCTGCTGCGATGGGTGAGATGGATGCTGATAGGAGGAGAAAGGTGCCAAGGTGGAGGGAGCACCTGGTTGCTATGGACATGGATTGAAGCTTAGGTGGGTTGCATTAGAACGTGGGAGGAGAACAAGGATGTGCCAACATTGAAGACGAAGAACATAGAGAGCTTTCCCCAGTCCCTACCCAAAACTGCGTCCCTCCCCGAGAAGGCGAGAACAAGGATGTGCACATGTACAACACACAACACAGCAGCAAAAGGCTCATGCACACAATACAAGGAGAGACTTGCTACCGTAGCAGATCGATGGAGTTCTTTGATCTTGACTCTTGAGGCGGGCGGGCGGGCGAAGCGGAGCAGCTGAAGGAGAATCGGAGCGGACGCCACGTGATTGGGGGTTTTTGTCGTCCTCAGCCAGCTGAGGGCGAAGCACAGACGCGCTCGGGTTGGGAAGGAGGAAGAGGAGGGTGGAGAGGTGGTGTGGGATTAGACGAAGAGATTGGGCACGTATATAACGGCGACGACGGTCGGGTTGTTGCCACATTGGCGTCCAGGACAGGCGCCAGGCGGCTCGCCCTCCATCCGGGCAGAGTAGGTGAGAGAAGGGAACTACCGGAATGGCGACCAGCCCCCGTAGATGACATGCGGAACCAACCTATTGGAGGCCACCTCTCAGCTAGATGCCTACTCGGACACGGATCGGTTCGGTTGAATTGATTCATTACTCAGTTCCGAGCATACAAGTGGGCCGGCAATTTTCCGATGGCTTGTGGGATTAGTCCACATGAAGAGGCAGCAATTGATTTGAAAATGGTCTTTCGATTCAGTGGTGTATGGATTGCTGACGGACGACGTCTCTTTCCATTCAGTGGTGTATGGATCGCTGACGGACGACGTCTCTTTCCATTCAGTGGTGTATGGATCGCTGACGGACGACGTCTCTTTCCATTCAGTGGTGTATGGATCGCTAACGGACGGACGACGTCTCTTTCCATTTAGTGATGTATGGATCGCTGACGGACGACGTCTCTTTCCATTCAGTGGTGCATGGATTGCTCGCTGACGACGTCTCTTTCGATTCAGTGGTGTATGGATCGCTGACGGACGACGTCTCTTTCCATTCAGTGGTGTATGGATCGCTCGCTGACGACGTCTCTTTCGATTCAGTCATGTTTGTATCGGTGACGTTCCTGTCGCGGCTTCCTTTTTTTTTTTGATCCTGCAACCAGCTTACTGCCTTGCATTAATACGATGCTCAGCCAAATCGCGACCCATCCAATCGGTTACAAACTCCGGGAGGGGATCAGCCCAGATATGGAACTGACCGGGTCCCAAATCGAGCTCATATGAGCAAGTTCATGAGCACATTTATTACAAACTCTAGGAATTTTAAACACACTCAAGCTAAGGAACTCATCCATCAAGCTACGGATATCCTGGAAGAGACCTCCTCCACACGAAAGATCAAAAGCCGAGGAGGTTACTGCCTCCTTTAACTCCATCGAGTCTGTTTCAATGATCACATTTGAAATGCCGAAGTGCAGCGCCGCCTCCAGAGCTTGTTTCATCGCCATTGTTTCCGCCACCAGAGCATTGTGCGTAGGGCCTAGATTGCCAGCCCCTGCCACTACCCCAGCGCCATCATGATCGCGGATGATGAAGCCCCACGCTCCAGTAGCCTGATCAGCCCTGAATGCACCATCCACGTTGATCTTCAGAACATCTTCACGCGGCGGGCACCAAGTCTGAACCATAGAACCAACCTGTTGCTCGCCCTTGTACTTAGCATGCATAATGTCCTGTGACATGTTCAGGACTGATCTCGCAATCTCCTGGTAAGAGAGCATAAGTTCGCCCACATTGACTTTATTTCTGACGCCCCACCAACGCCATAGAAGGACGACGACCATGGTGCGTATGTCGTTTCTCAAGTTCATCACTCCCTGAACAAACTCAATGGCCGATGCGGCATCCAGGAGCTTCAGTCGATAGACTTCCAGCCCAAGTTCACGCCAACACTTGCGAACCTCTTTGCACTTCAGAAAGCAGTGCGCACCATCTTCATCAAAACGAGTACAAACTGGGCAGCACGTATCCAGCTTGATCCCCTTTCTTCTAATGTTCATACGCAATGGCAAACTATTATGAGCAACACGCCAAACCATCTGTTTAATCTTTGGAGGAGCATCCAACTGCCAAACCTGTCTCCACATCTTCTTACGTTTTTTGGTCTGCACCATCGACGGTTCTCCTGTCTGGCGAGTTCTCTCCATCTCGGCCTTGTCTTCAAGCACATGATATGCCGATTTAACAGAAAAAACACCCTTCTTGTCAAAATGCCAGGCCACCGTATCCTCCCGATCAACATGAACCGGAGTAGCTAATATGCTCGACACATCTTCTTCCCAAAATAGGTCCTTCAGTAGCTCGACATCCCAGGTGCCCGTGTATGGGTCGATTAAATCAGACACCTTTGACAGAACCGTATGTTGTCGTGGCGTTCTTGGACGTCTACTACTTCCGGCTGGTATCCATGGGTCTTCCCAGATCCTTACAGTGGTACCATCACCAATTCTCCATATGAGCCCATTCTCCAAAGCTTTGATGCCCCGGAGTAAACTACGCCATGTGTATGAGATGCCCGGTCCCTCTTTTGCAGCAAACAGGTTTCCATCTGGCCAATATTTGGCCCTCAACAGACGGGCACACAGCGTGTTTGGCTCCTGCAGTAGCCTCCATCCTTGGCGTGCCAACATAGCTAGGTTGAACAGATGTAAATCTCTGTAACCCAACCCACCCTTGTCCTTGCGGCTCGAGAGAGTTTGCCAGGAGACCCAATGAAGTTTCTTCTCATTTTCCTGTTGTGCCCACCAGAAGCGACATATCATAGAACTAATCTCATCACACAAGCTCTTTGTTAAATCAAAGCACGACATCGCATAGCTTGGCATTGCTTGAGCTACTGCTTTAATCAACACTTCCTTGCCTGCCTTCGACAGAAGTTTTTCTTTCCACCCTTGGATGCGCTTCCACACCCTATCTTTCAAATATGCAAACATCTTTGCTCTAGATCGCCCATATAAACAGGCAGCCCCAAATATTTATCAGTCCTTGCTTCTTGGGATAGACCAAGTGCCTCCATGAACTGTGTCTTTCTGGCCTGATCACAATTCTTGCTAAACAAAATAGAGGACTTCTCCTTATTAATCATTTGCCCCGAGCAATTCTCATATAGTTGCAGTATGTGTTGCAGATGATTTGCATTCCCATCATTCACTTTCAGGAGTAGCAGAGAATCATCAGCAAACAAAAGGTGAGTAATGCTCGGTGCATTCGCACATATAGTGACCCCCTCCAAATCTCCTCTTCTTTCGGCCTCATTGTTGATGCTCACTAACTCATATTTTTATGCATCAACAATTCATGGAAAAGGACTAAAATATAATTAGATAACCTTATTAGGGGTTTCTACTAATGATTTCCATGAGTTTTGGTAAAGTTGTGATTTGCGGGGACTTAATGTAAAAAATAGCAGAAATGACGTGTCATACGACCGGCGTAACGTAACGCAATCCAACTCGAAACAAGTCTAGAAGGCTCGGATTACTCCCGACGTGAACGAAACTTGACACCGAAGAAAACATCATCTAGAAGACTCCGGAAGCCACGACGCATCGCGGGGCCCGGAGTGGGACCCACTGCGGGCGATCGGCCAAATAATGGGGCCGATCGGCCTCCCCTTTGGCGGCCACGCAAGCCCCGTCTCCGAACCTTCCTCCACCGCCTCTAAGACGCAATCTAAACCGGTTGTTTGATGTCGGTTTGATCCGAGGGCGTCGTTAAGCACGAAGATTAGTACCACATTGCCCAAGAAGGCTGAAGAGACATAAGAAGACCCATATATATAGACCCCTAGGCTCCCCTGTCTCAAACAATCTGATCCGAAGCCTCAAGTCATCATCAAGAAGGAGATCAAGAAGAAGCCAAGACAGGGAGTAGAAGAGGAGACACCAAGAGATAGGATAGCTAATTCATAGCTCTAATCTAGAGCCTAGTTTAGATAGAAAGTCGAGTTTAGAGAAGAGAGAGCATCTCGCTCGGTTCGGATCTGTAAGTTACACTATGGATCAATATTATTATTGTTCTCATACACCTTTGTGCTATTTCATTACTATGTATGCAATTAGTCTACTTATACTTTATTCTAGTCATAGCATATTTGATATGATCATTATTCATGATAATTCAAAGCACTTATTCGTAGAGCTCCTAGTATATTACACGTGTGTGCTAGGTAGTAGAGAGTATGTAAGCATGGTGCTTAGATATAATTTACTTGCGGATTCACCTTATATGCCGGGTCGTGTGGTAGATCGTAGTGGTGACAAAGACTATTGAGTCCTTTTGCAATCCATCCCCGTGTATAAGACTAGTCGATAATGGTTCTTGGGATTATCTTGTTTCGTTCCCGATTTTCTTAAGTAATCTTCGGGTGCACATTCTTATTTATGGTTTTGATATATATATGATTTTATGCTATGCCTGTCTAAACATTTTGTAGATTCTTTGTATGCTACCTAACAACCGTCCCTTTGTCATAAATCCAATCCTAATCTTACTAGGAATTAATCTTATGCTATGCTCACCACGTGCACCTCTACCTGTCTCATATACCTTATTATTATTATTATTATTATTATTGGCTCACCTTGTTTAAGTATATGCTAAATACTACAAAATCTCATTAGTCTTCTATCACTATCTTTAATCAAATGAATTGTTTGTCATGTCTTCCTCGTGGATTCGATATTTAAAACCCTCCCCGGGTGAAATGCTCACTGGACATCCGTGCGCTTGCGGATCTATAATTATTTCTCTAAAAGCATAACAAATACCAACAAGCATTTACGGCGCCGTTGCGGGAAGATTTTGATAGCTATTCTTTTGATTATTGATAGATGAATACTAAGTGTGGATTTTGCTACTTAGCATCCCTGCTTAAACAGATTTACCCGTTTATTGTCTTTTTCTATCTTATTCGCAGGGTATTAACAGGTTTGATTGTGATTCACTACACATTGATCATCTGAATCAAGTCAACCCAAGAAGCTACACCAAATCCTGAAGCCATGCCTGAAAAGACGTTGCGAGAGTTCTCTCGCTCCAAACATCAAGAACATTCGCCTTTGGACCTACACTTCCAATCAATCATGAGTTTGAGCTCAAGGCAAGCCTCATCAACATGGTGCAAGCTAACCCGTTTGAAGGAAAGACATATGAAGATGCAAGCACTCATCTCCGGACTTTCATGGAGATAGGCGCCACCATCAACATCAAGGACATTCCCAAGGACACGATCCTGCTCCGCTTTATTCCCTTTCTCATTATTGGGAAGAGCGAGGCAATGGTTCTACTCCAATGAACAAAAGATAAACACATGGGAGAAATGTTCTACCTCATTCCTAGCAAAGTTTTTCCCCACAGGCAAAACCAATGCCTTACGTGGAAAAATTGCCAACTTTCAACGCAGCAGAAGGGAGAATCTATTCCGAGGCATGGGAACGTTTGCAAGAATACATATCGATTGCCCTCACCATGGAATGGAGGAATGGATGCTCTTACAAGGATTCTACCATGGACTAAATCGAAAACCAAGAGAGCATCTAGACGCCACTGCTGGAGGATCATTCTTATCACTCACACCGGGAAAAGCCGACATACTTATGTGCAAAATATCGAAAAATCAAGGCTGGACCCGAAGAACACCCAATACCGTCATCAAAGTGAAGAAGTACAAGAAGAACAAGAAGAACTCAAGGCAAAGATCAACCGGGATGGACGTGCTACTAAATTGGCTTGAGGAGCGAGCCAACTACAAGAAGGATCGACAAGCTTTACAAGACTCCATGAACGCTTCAAGAAGTTCAAGCTTGGTGGTCCACAAGTCAGCACCAACCCAAAGAGAAGACCCGCAACCACGACCGACTTACGCAGGTAAGTATTCAGGTAATAACTTTAATTCGGTAATAAATTCAAGCAACCTTCTTTACGAGAATTAATTGAAGAGCAAGTTAAAATTAATGATAGTTTCTCTAAAAGGTTAGTTGCTAATGATAAAATTCTAGAAGATATAAATGCTAAAATGGATAACTTTTACGCTATGATAAAAGAACAAGTTGCTTTTAATATCAAACTAGAATCAAAATTATCAAAATTGTCTCACGCTATGCCTATTGCCACTAATCATGAGCAGGTACATAACATCCGAACGAGAGGTGGTAAGCAAACCACCGATCCACCATACCCGACGGCGGGCGAGAAGACCTTCGGCTAGGAAACCTACGGCACCTGCAGCCCCGCACCACCCGTAGTACCGCCAACATTCCGTAAGATAAGGATGACGACGTAGAAGAAGTTGTGCGCAAGAACCCACAGACAAGACTTTCACGACACTAACTTCCTACCATATCCAAGAAGAATTAGAAGACCTCAAATTGATGATCAATTCGGCAAATTCATAGAGGTAATCCAAAAGCTTTATGTCAATATACCTCTACTGAATGCCATGCAGTCCCAACATACGCCAAGTACATAAGAGATATCCCCGAACAAAAGAGACCGCTACCAACCACGAGAGATCATCAAGTTAACAAGAGTGTAGTGCGGCAATCCTAAACACATTACCCATCAAGAAAAAGGATCCGTGATGCCCCACTATAGAGTGCTCAATCGGAGATCAATATTTCAACAATGCACTCTGTGATCTTGGAGCAAGTGTCGATTGTGATGCCCAAGGTTGTCTTCGACAAACTCAAGCACCCTACCTTGGTTCCAACATCAATGTGTCTACAACTAGCGGATCAATCAGTTCGTTACCCGTCGAATCGCCGAAATGTTCCAAAGAGGATCCGGAGTTCTTTGTGCCGCTTGACTTCGTTATAATCGACATGCACCCGCACTCGGTGGTCTCACTAATTCTCGGACGACCATTCCTAAGCACCGCCAACGCTCACATCAACGTCGGGCTGGAGAAATCACATTTGAGATCAACGGAAAGGAAGAGAAGTTCGCCTTCAAACCCAGGCACTGAAACTCGCCACCAATGCGAACATGATCGATCAAGAGAAGACGATGCCAGCGAGCCATCCTCTCCAATGGAGGATGCACCGAGGACTAGAAGATTGAAGGTCCCCGCTCGAGGACCTTAACTACGGACCCTCAAATCGGGTAATTCGGTAAAATCAAAAAATCCAAAAATATTTTATTTCTCGCATTTATTTTTACTGCAATTTAAATTCACACTTTTACATTCACCGTAAAAAGAAAATTTACGCCCCATGATTAATAATTTTTGCGAGGTGAAAACCCGTATAATTACTTTTCTGTGGTGGCATAAAAATAATTTTTACCTCTTCTTCGCTTTACTTATTCATTTTTTTTTGAAAATACAAAAAGAATGCAACCTTACAAGTGGGACCCACATGTCATAGGGACAAAACATCAAATCACCACTTTCTTTATTCCCTTTTCTTTCCCTCCATCCATTTTCCACCACCAAAGACTCCACTTGACCAAACAAATACTATTCTAGCATGGAATTTCAGCAAAGTTTAGATGGTGGAGAGGGCACCCGAGTGGGACCCACTTGGGGGCCGACCGGCCCACTATCGGGCCGATCGGCCTCCTCCTCCTTGCCCTATAAAGGGGGCAGCCCACCCATCGCCATTCTCATCCCAAGCAACACAGAGATTTCGGTTTCCAAGGAGAAGCGAGCTCGAGCGAAAAACTAGGAAGAGAGGAGAAAAATCCTCGAGATAATCTTCCCTTCCAAAGAAAAAAAAAAAAAAAAAAAAAAAAAAAAAAAAAAAACCCTCTAGCCAATTTTCTTTCGGTGAATACCAACCATGCTTGGAAGGTTTCTCGATCCCGCTCCCTGGGCTAGTTCCGGCAAGCGATGAGCACCGACACCCGAGCAACACCATCGCCAACCGCTTCTCCATCACCAATGGCCTCACCTAGCCAAGGTAAAACTCTAACCTTGGGCGTACACCTTCATTTACGAGTAGGAGAGGAGAGGAGCCGGTATGAAAAACTGAAAAATAGAGATTTTGTATTAACTCCTATGCTAGATAACGAATTCATGGACCATATAGGGATTTTACCGGAGTTTACTTTTATTTTTCAATTGCTGGGATGGTCATCTTTTTACGACACCTCTGAGAGGGGGTGCCGACTTCTTACTCTAGAGTTTCTATGCACTTTAAATTATATAATGAGGATGGGAACGGGGTAACCTTCCTGTTATTCCGTCAACCATACACCATGACTGAAACAACTCGAGCAGACAGATTAGGCTTCGCATCAAGCCGCCCAATAGACGTAACCTCCACCTTGAGTGACTTTAATAAGGAGATTTTCCGCAAGAAATCTCCGAAAGGGCATGTTTCACCGGCCACGCACTAATGACATCCACCTCCCAACTTTGATATTTCGCATAAATGGATGGCCCTTACCCTCTTCCCACGAAAAGACAACATCACCGTAAGAACATCGAGTCGGCACTCTTATATGCCGTTGTTACAAGAACACCTGTCTCGCCTCGTTAAACCGTTAGTGGAACATCGGCTATCGCTTCCCCAACTTAGTTGGGGACATAAGCCGCACTTCTCTAATCACACGAATAGCCGGTGATCTCGGCCGCTAGGTGATGACACCACCATCACTTACATAACCACTCCACGGAGATCATAGGGTACGATTACTTCCTAGCGGGGCCGCTGGGTAAGAAAGGATCAAGAGCAATACTACTACCTTCATAATAATGACGCAATCCCGCTTCCTAACCCGGGATTGGGCATATATGCCGTGCACTCTTTCTTGATAAATACGCAGTACGGCCGGTCCATCGTCACCCGTCGGCGTCAACCGTAGTTTCAACATCCCATTACGTAGGGAGCCGACCAAACCCCGAGGGTGCAGCGTACCAGCGGCGTCGAGGGCTTCGTGGCCATCAGTATCCACGCCGCGCCTACCCAGAGGACCGCTGCCCACACATGAAATGCCGGAAGGTAGTAATGCAAAGATTTATGCCGGCCCGCCACTCTTTTGCGGGATATGAGTACCGTGATCCAAAGAATATTCCGCCAGGGTGTGCACAAACAACATGCGCACCTTAATCAACACTCAGAACGCCCACTCCGACCTCCTTTACAATCAACAAGAGTGGATGCAACGAAGGGGAACACAAACTGGGCGACATCCAAGACACGGTGGAGACTAATATGAACAACCGGAAAGGCTCTTCGACTATCCGAGGCATGGGTAAGTGCAATAAGCGGCTTGGGGAGTGGTCCCCGTTAAAAAACCACAAATGAGGGGAAACCCCTGCTCAACACCAACCAACCAACCAACCGTCGACCCTTGGGGAAGGAGTGCCCCGAGGTAAGTATCTATCTATCTATCTATCTATCTATTTATATTATTATTAATTATTTTCGGCTATATTTATATTTAGGTTTGTTTAGCTAGCTAGTATAAATAAAGTTTAGTTTTTGATATATATATATATAGGTGTGCCGAATAAAAAAAAATGATGAGAACAATAATAAAAAGAGTGATGAATTATGCTATAAGAACATGATAGATGTTGCTCCTCTGTGATAAATGCCTAGTTTACCATCTTTACTTCTCCCAGAACATGGATATAATTGTTTAGATTCTAAAACATGCTTTGAGCTTGAGTTCTGTGGGAGTATGATCTTAGATTTCAAGTCTAGGCAATTGACTGATATGATATGATAAAAGTTGAGCTACTATCTATCTTGTTCATACGTGACACTTAAATTCTGGAGTATTAATCTTTGAAAATTCTAAAAAATGATGAGTCTCCTGTATGACATAAGCCTGATAAAATAAAATAAAATGCCTTGTTGAAAATATGCTAAAGTTGCTTCTGTTATATATCTCTCTATGTTTTTAAGAGACTTGGGCATGACAAGTAAAAATAAAATATATATATATATATATATATATATATATATATATATATATATATATATATATATATATATATATATATATATATGAGAGAAAAGTGAGACGAGAAAGAGGGAGAGAAATGAACAAGTGTTCTACTAGGCGAGAAGGGCCTACCTCCCTAATAAAAGAGATGAAAAATGGACAAGTGTTCAGGGCTAGTAGAGCCCACATCTCGAAAAAAAAAAAGAAAAAGGAGAGAGAAGAATGTGACAAAAGTCAATACGAGCGAGAAGAGCTCACCTCTCCAAACAAGTTGTCTTGTAACCCAAGGTTCTCTTAAATTTATTGCCATAAAGAGAGATATATTCAAAACAAAAGAGGCAAAGAAAAAGGCTAAGAAATTAAAAGTTTACTCTTATTGTTGTCATACAGAACACTCATTGCTTTCACCTTGAAAAATCTTTTGTAAAACTCGAGTTATAGTGAAACCACGAACTCGAGACATGGTGTTTGACTTAATTGTTCTATCTTTCAATAGTCCAAGACTCATGTATGATGAAAACCCCATGCTCTCAAGTAGATATAAGCAAGTTTATGATTCTGAATTTTTCATCCTACCTTGGTTGAGAATTGAGTTGGTAACACACACGAGTCTTGCTAGGGACTAGCAAGAGGTAAGCTTGGGGAGTTTGTTGATGCTCACTAACTCATATTTTTATGCATCAACAATTCATGGAAAAGGACTAAAATATAATTAGATAACCTTATTAGGGGTTTCTACTAATGATTTCCATGAGTTTTGGTAAAGTTGTGATTTGCAGGACTTAAATGTAAAATAGCGTAAATGACGTGTCATACGACCGACGTAACGTAACGCAATCCAACTCCGAAACAAGTCTAGAAGGCTCGGATTACTCCCGACGTGAACGAAACTTGACACCGAAGAAAACATCATCTAGAAGACTCCGGAAGCCACGACGCATCGCGGGCCCGCAGTGGGACCCACTGCGGGCCGATCGGCCCATAATGGGGCCGATCGGCCTCCCTTGCGGCCACGCAAGCCCTGTCTCCGGAACCTTCCTCCACCGCCTCTAAGACGCAATCTAAACTGGTTGTTTGATGTCGGTTTGATCCGAGGGCGTCGTTAAGCACGAAGATTAGTACCACATTGCCTGCTGAAGCTGAAGAGACATAAGAAGACCCATATATATAGACCCTAGGCTCCCTGTCTCAAACAATCTGACCAAGCCTCAAGTCATCATCAAGAAGGAGATCAAGAAGAAGCCAAGACAGGAGTAGAAGAGGAGACACCAAGAGATAGGATAGCTAATTCATAGCTCTAATCTAGAGCCTAGTTTAGATAGAAAGTCGAGTTTAGAGAAGAGAGAGCATCTCGCTCCTGGTTACGGATCCGTAAGTTACACTATGGATCAATATTATTATTGTTCTCATACACCTTTGTGCTATTTCATTACTATGTATGCAATTAGTCTACTTATACTTTATTCTAGTCATAGCATATTTGATATGATCATTATTCATGATAATTCAAAGCACTTATTCGTAGAGCTCCTAGTATATTACACGTGTGTGCTAGGTAGTAGAGAGTATGTAAGCATGGTGCTTAGATATAATTTACTTGCGGATTCACCTTATATGCCGGGTCGTGTGGTAGATCGTAGTGGTGACAAAGACTATTGAGTCATTTGCAATCCATCCCCGTGTATAAGACTAGTCGATAATGGTTCTTGGGATTATCTTGTTTCGTTCTGATTTTCTTAAGTAATCTTCTGGGTGCACATTCTTATTTATGGTTTTGATATATATATGATTTTATGCTATGCCTGTCTAAATATTTTGTAGATTCTTTTGTATGCTACCTAAGAACTGTCCCTTTGTCATAAATCCAATCCTAATCTTACTAGGAATTAATCTTATGCTATGCTCACCACGTGCACCTCTACCCGTCTCATATACCTTATTATTATTATTATTATTATTATTGGCTCACCTTGTTTAAGTATATGCTAAATACTACAAAATCTCATTAGCCTTCTATCACTATCTTTAATCAAATGAATTGTTTGTCATGTCTTCCTCGTGGATTCGATATTTAAAACCCTCCCCTCCTCCCTGAAATGCTCACTGGACATCCGTGCGCTGCGGATCTATAATTATTTCTCTCAGAAGCATAACAAATACCAACACTCATTCAAGAAGCTTGAAAAGCCTTCGACATAATGTAAAATGTATAGGGGGAGAGGGATCCCCTCGCCTTAGGCCCCTTGAGGGGCTGATTTCATCCGTCGAGTGCACCATTGACCCTAATCCGGTATGAGACACTCCCCGACGCCCGCATTATTAGATTTATCCAACGACCATCAAAACCTAAAAACGCGCATCATGCCTTCAAGGAAGTGCCATTCAATTCTGTCATAAGCCTTGCTCATATCTAGCTTCAAGGCAGCGTACCCATCATTCCCACTCCTCTTATTCTCGCAAATAATGTGTGAGTTCATATGCCACCAAGACATTGTCAGTGATGAGCCTGCCCGGGACAAATGCACTCTGGTTCGGTGATATGATGTCATCCAGAAGAGGTTTCAAACGAGAAGCTAGTACTTTAGCTGCAATTTTGTATAACACATTGCATAAGCTAATGGGTCTGAGATCTTTTAGACTTGAAGGGTTCTGTACTTTGGGGATAAGGACTATCACAGGTTTCATTCCAACCATGTGGTAAACCACCCCCATTCAGAAAAGCAAGAACCTCCCTTGTAACATCTTCACCCACGATCCCCCAATATTTCTTGTAAAATAAGGAGATCATACCATCGGCACACTGGGGCTTTAAGATCACCAATAGCATCCAAACCGGATTTGATTTCTTCAGCAGTAAACGGTCGAAGGAGGGTGGAGTTCATCTCCTCGGAGACTCGACTCGGTACATGCCGCAGAGTTCCTCCATTCGGGTTCCTGTTGTGGCAAGAAAAGATTGGTATAAAAGTTAGAAATATGGTTCTTCACACCCTCCACATCTTCCACCACCACTCCATCCTCTCTAACTAGCCTAGAGATTCGGCTCCGCCGCTTCCGCTCCGAAGCAACCGGTGGAAGAACCGAGTGTTACGATCACCCTCTCTCAACCAAGTGCACCTTTGCTCTTTGTCTCCAATACAAATCTTTCCTCTCCAATAAATTTTCTAATTTGAAGCGCAACATGTGCTCCCTTCCCACTTGTTTCGGCATCCACCGTTTTCCTCCTACACTCCTCTAAAGCCCTCTTGGTTCTCTTAATATTTTCTCCAAATTTCCCCTAGCACATTTCTTCCCCGTCCACCTAGCTCGCTAGCCACCATTTTGACAAAGACCATCCACTCTATCTCCCCTCGCCTCCATCGCCGTTTTTTCCGGGCATTTTCTACAATTACAAAGACACTCCTCCTCGTCCACCCACCCTGCCTCGAACCGAAAGATATGGCCACCCCGCCCAACACCCACATCCCCCGGGGGATTAGTGTTCACAATCACCGGACGATGATCGGAATGTCTCGGTTCACCGTTTATTATATGATACATCGGGAACCTTGACGTCCAATCTTTATTTGCCACAACTCTATCCAAATTCTCGACATAGAGAGAGCTATTGTGGCTATTATTGCGCCAAGTGTATGGATCACCCACGAACCCCAAATCCGCCAAGTCACAATCCTCCAACGCTTCACGGAAATGATCCATGCAGCTCTGTTGTCTCGGCGGGCCTCCTTCCTTCTCGCGGGGACGGCAAAGATTTCATTGAAATCCCCTGCATGACCCACGGTCTCTCGTCTCGAGGCATTCAAAGACCCGGAGTGCTCTCGGGACGGCGGCTTGTCTTCCCGGCTCTCCATAGAACCCGGTCAACCTCCACACGAAACCATCCTCCTCTCGTCACGCCCGCATCGATGTACGCACGAGACACACCACGCACATGCACATTGATTCCACGTCGCCAGAAGAGTGCCAGACCCCCACCATGGGTCTCCGAGCAGTCTTTCACCACCATATTCGCCAAGCCCAACTTCCACCGGAAACCATCAATCCTGCTCTCGACCATCTTCGTCTCGGACAAGAACGGGATGTCGGGATCTTCAACCTTTTGGGCGTCGGGGAAGGCCACGAACTGCCGCGGCGTTCCCAAACCGCGACAGTTCCAGCGATTATCTTCATTGCTTCTCGCAGGGTGCAGACCGGCCCGCCAAAGTAATTCTGAGCATCACCTCCTCAATTGCCAATGGGTCCTTCACCTTCTTGTCACACCACGAGCATCCAGCTCCATGGTGTCATCATTCACCTTCCTCTTCTTCTCACTAATGGGCGCGCCCACTCCCTCGGACCGCACCGCGCCAGACCCTCCGAATTCTCCCGAATTTACGCCCTTCTTGCTCTTCTCACTCCCGAGCCCTACCTCCATCTCCTTTACGTGCATGGTACTTTTTGCATCAACTTTTTTCCCTACCTCCTCTACCTTTTCACCCGTCACCAAGGCACCACCCTCCTGCTCCTTCTGGAATAAAACTGCTTTTGCTCCCCAACACCGGAAAATTGCTTCATGAGACTTTTGAGAGGGCTCATGACCTCCCTGCTTCCTCCCCTTTCTTCTTCCCCTCTAGCAACGCCCTGCGTCCCCGCCCGTGATGGCATCCTTCCTCCACGTTGGCCCATCGGACCTTGATCTTTCTTCCTCAGACCTGCTTGAGCGCCATGACCCCGAACCTCCTCCTCTCCCCATCTGGACGACTCCCTCCCTCCTGCTGCTTGAAGCCCGAGAGGTTTTCGAGGTGGAACATACCTCGCCTCCCGACCGTACAAAGCCGACTCCTCCTTCCCCAACTTCTTAGCACACACCCGATCCACATGACCGATGATGCCGCAAATATAGCGTAAATCGGGCAATTTTTCATATGATAATGGGCACCCGGCGTTAAGCCCCTATTCTCCCCAAGATCAACCATGACACCTCTTCGCAATGGCTTACGCACGCCCAAGCGGATTTTGATCCTCAAGGCACGCCCAACCGCCGAGCCATCCCCATCCACATCAGCCTCCATGAACGAACCCACATCATCACCAATGGCTTCACCACCACCCTATTCATCGGGCCTAGCGGGAGGCGCTCCACTCGGATCCAGATCGGGACGGACTTGAATTCATGTTCCTCCCCCGATTTGGACTCATCGAACTCCGTCCACGATCGGCAACTCTTTAGAGATAGTCCAGGGGCCTCATCCAAATGCCTTGCGAGCCCCTCGAAGGTTGGTTGAACGTGATGACAAAAATGTTATCTTCAAGATCCTTGCACGAGACTCCTTTTGCGGGCACCAAATCCACCCCACCGATTGCTCGATCACATCCGATCGAACCTTCCTCTCCGTTAACAGCTTTGCCACCGCCTTCGGGGGCCATCCTTCATCGCCTTGCCCACCCCCGATCCAATCTTGATGCTCCTTCTCTCCTCCGACGAGAGCTGCAACTTCTCCAGAAGACCCGCAACACCCTCCATTGGAATCCACCAGGAAGACACGCGAACCGGATCAAATGGTGTACACCGGGTGAAAAAACAGGCTAGCGTAAACTAGGGTTTATGGATGTGATGTGGTGTATGATGGACACTGGGTGAGTTGACCGGTCAATCTCCTAGGAAGGGAGATCAAGAACGTAGGAAACCTAACTCAAGAGAATTCCAACGCTGGATCGCGCTGGGATCAGGAGAAGAAGGTTGAGATCCGAGTTCGCCGGCAGGAGCCACTCGAGTCGCCTAGGAACCCTAGGCGTCGAGAAAAAACCCTAGCCACACTTCACGGCGGGGGCCGGCGTCCCTGTCGCGGCTTCCTTTCCGGGTGCAGATCCAACGTACAAATGCCAACCGAGGGCTGCCAGCGTTTCCACGATGCTTCGGCCATTTTGCGCGCCACCCTTCGGATTCCCATGGCTGCAGGGGCGTGCCGTCAGATTTATAGGCCTAGTACGAAGATCTAAGTGGGGCCTGAATTGAAGTACCAAATATATCAAAAATAATGTATATACTACAGAGAAAATGTGATATATTAAGAATAGTACCTTTTGATCTCTTGGTTTGCATAATCTTTACTTGAATAAAATCATTCTCTTAGTGTTCTTTGAAATGAAATTATTAATAATATACATAATATCATTCTGCACCAATATATAGCAACTAGTATTACTAATTAACGCAAAAAAATATGTAGAATATTTTACATAGAGACGTAATTTTTGGGCCCCTACTAATGGGAGGCCCTGTACCATCGCACACCTTGCATGTGCATGGGGCACGGCCCTGGCGGCTGCACCGCGCCCGCTGCCTGCTGTCCGGAGGAGCCGAGCCGATCCTGTCCCCGCCGCCACCCACCGTCTGGAGACGACGGGAACCCGGGACAACGGCGAGGAACTCCGCAGGACCTCGTATTCGAATGTGTGTCACAACTATTTCATGCCAAGTTCTTGTATTATGCATTCACTCACTTCACACAACATTTTTTTAAAAAGAGTTTTATAACTCGGCTTTTAAGAAAGCCAGCACAATGTAACAGCAATCCGGCTTGGGATACCAGCTTACAAGGTAACACGACAAAGCAAACAAAGGAAAACAAAAGGCATCCTGACAAGCTATTACAGTTCGATTACATCAGTTGAAACCATCAAGCTTGGTGAAAACTTCCTCAGCCATTCCCACATCAACTCCTTCGCTTCCAGGATGTGCTTCCTGTCTTTGTCTTTAAGAAGAATCATCCATTTCTGCATGAAGGAGATAGCCAAATATACAACATCAACAGGAGCATTAGGAAATTTCTTTTCGATAGCCATTTTGTTTCTAGTATTCCAAATAGCCCAGGCGAAGCAAGCAAAAGAAAGATAATCAAAGCCAGGCCCCTTGCCATTTAACCAGCTGCTTGAGAGATCCATCAAAGATTGTGGGGTAGCTTGAAT
This sequence comes from Hyparrhenia diplandra, assembly GCA_015847255.1. Classification (NCBI taxonomy): domain Eukaryota; kingdom Viridiplantae; phylum Streptophyta; class Magnoliopsida; order Poales; family Poaceae; genus Hyparrhenia; species Hyparrhenia diplandra. The sequence continues at coordinate 173,021 of JADLZK010012274.1, read as the reverse complement.
TTGCCAAATATCTCTAAGCACGCTCCATACAAATTTAGCAAGATGACAATCAAAGAAAATATGATCCACAGATTCCACACCATCCCCAGTCAACATTTGTCAGACCCTTTCCACCCTCTTTTTAGTCAATGACTTAGCAACCTTGAGCTTGTAGTTGAAGGGTTGCCATAAGAAAAAACTTGATTTTCAAGGGCACTCTACTCTTCCAAATGTAGCCAGCCACACTGCTAGCGACACCCCTATCTGTGATAAATCTATATAAAGATTTTGTGGTAAACCTCGTAGATTTATCCAGTTCCCAAATTAACAAGTCTTTAGTATCAGTCAGGTTGCAATTACTCAATTCATTTTTTAGTAGTAACCATCTGTCAAACTCCCTGTTAGACAGAGGTCTCTTAAAGTCTACAAACCACTCCAAATACCCGGATTCTTTACACACAACAATTTTTTTTCAATCTATACTCGAATAAACTAGTACCAGCAGCTCGTGGATGTGTGGTTTACAAACTTCAGATTAAATCTGCAAAATACAAAATTCAGAGCGTTCAAGGTTGCGAAAGTGCAGATATATCGTACGTAACAGATGCCTCAGTCCTTGAAGGCTCTGTATATGCAATCTAACCTTAAGAAAACAAAATATTCCTCTTAATGAAAGACGGGTGAATGGCCCGAAAAAGAAAAAAAAAAAAACAAAAATATTCACGTGCAGTTTTGCTTACTTAATTGATTTGGTTCATCTATGCATTATTTATTGTTTCAACCCCCATGTTTTTTATGCTTGATCAGAAAGTTACAAATCAACAATCTTGTGCTGTTAATTGTGTGCAGTAGATTTTTTCTTTTTGACATATTTCGGCAGTAAAAAATTTGAGTACAATTTGGTTTAGTATTGAATTTTTGTGCTTTTAAAACATAGATAAATAATAATTTCCATTACATTAAAAATTTATCATAGAGTATGGAAACAATTTTGTGCGCACGTTTTAATTTAATGAGTGGATTTTACTAAATTTTAAAAATATTTCAAACTCTTTTTGAAAACGGTTTCAAATTGGCTTTGAAATAAAAGAAAAAGAAAAGGAATGATAAAAAAACTCTACCTCTATACCTTTTCGGCCCCTAGGCCCAACCCAGCCTGCTCCACTCTCGCAGGCCTGCTCAGCTCTGCAGGCCCTGTTTTCATTTCGTCGGGCTCTTCTCGTTCGTCATTCCTTCGCGCCAAAGGAGCCCACCCACGGCGAGCGGCCATGGGCCATGGACCATGGACGCCATGGCTACTACCACCTGGGTCGGTACAAGGTTCCTCAGAAAAAAAAAAAAAAAAATGGGCCAGTAGATTCGTACCAGAAGCAAAAAAGGATTTCCGCCCGACATCAACGTTCTACATCAAGGAACTCCCTTGAAAACTACCACACTGACATGTCAAATTAGCAAAGAATCCTAGTGGAGGACTGGAGGTGGAGCTCCCTTGAAAGCTACCTCTACATCATCGTGCCACGTCAAATTAGCAAAGCTTGGTCAAGGGGTCCACGTGAAATTAGCAAAGGTGCCTAGTAGCTAGTAGTAGAGCTCTCCGATCCCCTGCGATTGCATCAAACTCTCCCTCAGTCCACCAAAGAATACAATTATGGGATCATACATCGTTGTTTTTTCCCGATATATCTTAATGTTTTGCCACTATTTTGATAGGCTACGAAATTTAATCATCAATTAATGTTAGAGATACAATATCACCTCATAAAATATGAAACTAACAAAAATTTACATAAAGAAAATATAAATATCGTTTTTAAGGTGTGAATTGAATGAACCGTCGCAGAGCAACTTTTGCTGCATATACCGAATGGTTAAAAGGTTTTTGCCAAATTACATTATGAAAATTTTGATGTGGCATACTCTATACCAAAATCCTAGATTTAATAGTCCATTGAAAATAAAATACTAGTTCTATTGGTATCATACACCTATTCATAACGGCGCGTCATAAATATTAAGAATTTTTTACCTCTCAGGAAGCGAGGGTTACATTCATTTTGGGACAGAGGACACTTCAAAGAAAAATTTGGGACAGAGGTGGTATTAGTCGTTCCAACCTTTTTTGGAGAGTAAAAACATCTCAAGTTGAACTATTTTGTTATAGTGCTTTTGACTTACCATTGCATTGTGCCTCTGCTTAGCCTCATGTTTCGGTCACTTTTTGACTAAAATAAGTTCAGGTGTAGTCTTCTTTTGTATGTAGATGCATCTAGTCCCCTTGCGAAAAATAAGCGTCATTCACACTCATCGAAAAGTCAAATATTTTTAAATTTAACTAAATATAAGAAAATGATAATATTAACAGTACGTAATCATTAGATAGATTAATATTATTGAATTTATATTCGTAATAAACTTAGTTAAAGATATGAATATTGCTAATATTTTTATAAACCTAGTTAAATTTAAAGAGAATTTGACCGACATGTAGAGGATACAGAAAAAGTCCGGTACACACGTCCCCTTGTCCTTACATGTTGCTCAAAAGTATCAATTATAGGACAATTCTTGTACCAAGAGAACATCGTCAATGAGATGATGATGATGTTGACATGCGTACTTGAGCGTGGGGTCAAAAGTATTGGCACAGAAGTGGTAAAAGAAAGAAAAAAAGTATGTCATCGACGTTAAATTTCGTTTGACGACAGCCCCAATTGGCACTGAAGCCCCATCTGCACCCTCGCTTCCCAACATAAGCAATGTTCTTCAATGGCACTTAGCATGTGCGATTACTTTTTTTTTTTTTTTTTGTCTTTCTTAACTGACCTTGCCTATCTCTATCACTTGATCCGCTGCTTTTAAATAGGCTGTTTGTATAGTTGTTATTTTTTGATATAGAAAGCTTGTGCCAACGGAGCACTCGACAAAAGAATATTGTGGGGATCAATATTTTGGATGACCCCAATCGTCAATCAAGACCCTCGACATCATGTCTCGGAGGATTCTAACCAAGGACCTCTCCTCCACCCATGGTAAGCCTACAGGCGGAGCGAGATTATACGGCGCCGCGAGCTCTTTCAGCGAGACCTCTTTCGCCTCGCTCGAGGTCTCCGTCGTCGACCTTTTCGAATGCGTACTCGAGCTCTCGGCGAGACCTCTTTCGCTCGAGACGGCCCCTTCAAGTTTCCGAGCTAGGCCATTCGAGTCCGCACTAGCCACCATTCTACCGTGACGGTGGTATTAGACGTCGGCGACATGGGCACCCCCTACCGGGCGCGCCAACTCGTAGGGACAAACTTGAAGGGGCCGTCTCGAGCGAAAAGCGGAAAGAGGTCTCGCTTCGAGAGCTCGAGTACGCATTCGAAAGGTCGACGACGAGACCTCGAGCGAGGCGGAAAGAGGTCTCGCCAGAAAGAGCTCGTGCGCCGTATAATCCGCTTCTCGCCGTAGGCGACCATGGGTGGAGGAGAGGTCCTTGGTTAGAATCCTCGAGACATGATGTCGAGGGTCTTGATTGACGGATTGGGTCATCCAAAATATTGATCCCCCACAAGAGTAGCCCCCCGAGCATTTGAGAGAGAGAGGAGATCTCTCTCAAATGCTCCCGTTTGGCGCCACTTGGAGCAGGGGTTCAGAGTCATGTTTTGGTCGTGGGTGCGCGCGAGCGCACCCGCGGGTGTAGCCCCCGAGGCTCCGGGAGAGCTGTGAGCTCTCGCGGAGGCTTTTTTTGTGTTGTTGTGAGCCCTTCGACCTGTTGTCTTGGAGGTCGTCGATCCCCGAGCTCGCCTTCCTTCCCGACGGCCGTCGATCGACCTCGAGGTATGGGTGCTCGGCACCCGTTGTCGAGCCCCCGAGCCATCGGAGAGCCCGCCTCCCTTAGTGGATTTTCCAATGAGCCGGCCGTGGTCGCTGCGGCGGCCTTGTGACGGCTCCCTGGGAACCGAAACGCCGCTCGCCGCTTTGTTTTATCGGTGGTTACGCGGGCGCCAGCGTGCCCGCGATTGGTCGCAGTTACGAGTCGCCGTCATTGGCGACGGTTCCTCGCGAATCGTGCATCGTGGGTGGAGATCGTGGGGAAGCGCGCCGGGCGCCTCCCCGCGTGGGGGAGGTGAACCGTCGCGGCCCGGCTATAAATACAATGGCTCGGGTCATGGAGGTGGCATTCGTCTTCTTCCTCCGCACCCTTCCCTCCCCCCGAGCCACCTTCGCCGACGGATGGAGGGTCAAGGGTCTCGACGCGGAGGCCCGGGGGAGGAGGACGCCGACGCCCAGCCAGAGGGGGATTCGTCTTCCGGCGCAACATGCGTCGGCGGGCCGATCCCAGCCCCGCCCGGGCCATGCTCTTCTCCGCCTCCGCGCCCTCCGCCTCCGCCCCGGGAGGCGGTGACGCCGAGCCCGCCGACTGGGGCCGTGCCGCGGCCGTGGAGATGAGGGCGGCGCCATCGACACCCGAGCAGAGCTCGCGATGCGGCGCATTCGCGCGAGAATGCCGACCGGCTCGCCGCAGTGAGCCGCCTCCCTTCCCGCTTTGGTCTTTGAGTTGATGTCCGCCGCCGATCCTCCCCGCCAATTCCGTCGCAGCTACCCGGAAGAGGCGGATCGCTTACGAGCGGCTCCCGCAGTTACCGCCGCGGCGCCCGCCGCGAGCGGTAACGGCTCGGGCGATGGCGCCGCCGGCGATCGGCGCCGACCGGCGGGGATCCGTGGTTTTGCGGATGGAGACTCGGTGGCGAGCTTTGGTGCCGACGTCGAGGAGTTCGAGGTCACTGCGGAGGCGGTGGTGGCCAACATCGACGCCGACGCCCTGCCGGGCAGAAGAGTAGCCCGCCGAGTCCGGAGGCGGCGGCGGCTTCCGGGTCTGGCGAGGTCTTCGTCCACCAAGCTCAAGCTCGACAACGACCGCAAGGGCGAGAAGGTGAACGGCTCCACCGCCAACGTGGCATCCACCCTCCAAGGTCATCGCCACCAAGCTCAAGCTCGACAAGGACCGCAAGACGCCGACCGCAGGGCTTTGCGAGCTCGGTGAGGCCGTAGGGGACGCCGTCCGCCGGAAGCCGTTGTAGATAGGGACCTCTTACGTACCCTTTCGTTTTGTAGTTTCCTTATCGGGTTCATGCACTCGTGCCTATATGTATGTATGCTTTTATGAACAATGAAGGCGTAAGGGTTAGGTACCAATTTTGTCCTGCATGGCCGAGGTCTCGACCGTAGTTAGTCGCGAGGTCTCGAGCTCGTTGGGCGAGGCGTTCGGGCCCGACGTTGTGACGGGAAGCGTGGGACAATCTTGTCGATAGTGTTCCTGAGTCCGTAACACCTCGGCACGGAGGGGCCCGGCTCGCCGACGTCTTCGTCGCTCGACCCGTCTGGTAGCCCCGTGTCTCTCCCTTTGCTTGGGTTTCGTCTCCGGTGATGCCACGTGATGGGCACGCGAAGGGAGGCGCCCGGCGACCAACCGTGGCCTATGGCGGCAGAGCCCGAGGACGGGGGCGGCGACGACGTCTACATCGAGGACGGCGCCGTCAACGTCGTCTTCGGCGGAGCCCCGGGCTACGAGTCCAAGCGCCGACAGAAGCTCACGCGCCGCGAAGTCCTCTTCACCGAGCCCCGCGACGCCCCGCCTACCTCAAGTGGTCGAGCTCGGCGAGCACCTTCGACAGGGGCCGATCATCCCCGACACATCCTGGCCCACCCGGGGGAGGTACCCGCTCGTCGTCGATCCCATCATCGGCACCAAGCGCCTCGGCAAGGTGTTGATGGATGGAGGCAGCGGCCTCAACCTCCTCTACGTCCCACGCACTCCGGCCCTTGGCATCACCAAGGCGCGCCTTCCCCTCACCGGACCCGATCCATGGCGTAGTACCGGGAAGCAGATGATCCCGCTCGGGGCGGATCGATCTCCCCCGTCACCTTCGGCACCCCTCGGATAACTTCCGGAAGGAGACCCCTCACGCTCGAGGTGCTCCCCTTCAAGAACGCCTACCATGCACCGTTTAGCGGCCGTGCTATCTGAAATTCATGGCCGTCCCCAACTACACCTACCTCAAGCTTAAGATCCCCGGGCCCAAGGGGGGTCATCACCGTCGACTCCACCTTCGAGCACGCGTTCGGATGCGAGGCCGCCGCCGTCCGATGCCGACGCCGCGGTCGAGATCGAGCAGATGCTTCTGCCGAAGATGGCGGCCCGGGCGATGCGGGAGGACACCCCCGAGCTCAAGAAAGCTGCGGCACGAGCTTCTTGCGATGGGCTCGAACGGCCCGAGATCGAGCCCATCCCGGTGAGCTCATGAAGATCGTAGGCACTTTCGGCCCGAGAAGGACGCCAAGGAGATAGAGGTCGATAATGATGGCCACACCCTCCGCGTAGGGTCCGAGCTCTCTCCTAAATAGGAAGGCGAGCTCGTCGACTTCCTCCGCGCAAACCTCGACGTGTTTGCGTGGAGAGCCGGACTTGCCAGGCATACCGAGGGAAGTCGCCGAGCACTCCTTGAACATTAAGCCCGGCTCTCGGCCGGTGAAGCAACGGCTCAGACGTTTCGATGACGATCGACGCCAAGCAATCGCCGAGGAGATAGATAAACTCTTAGCCGCTAGGTTTATCAAGGAGGTGTATCATCCCGAGTGGATAGCCAACCCTCGTACTAGTCAAGAAGAAGAATGGGAAATGGAGAATGTGTGTTGATTACACGGGTCTCAACAAGGCATGCCCGAGATCCGTTTCCTTTGCCGCGCATCGACCAAATCGTTGACTCCACCTCCGGTGCGAAAACCCTCTGTTTTCTCGACGCCTACTCCGCTACCACCGGATAGCGATGAACGAGCTCGATCAGCTCGCCACCTCCTTCATCACTCCGTTTGGCGCATTCTGTTACGTAACGATGCCCTTCGGTTTGAAGAACGCTGGCGCCACCTTCCAAAGGTGTATGCAGAAAGTCTTCAAGGAGCTCCTCGGGAAGCTTGTAGAAGCTTACGTCGATGACATCGTCGTCAAAACGAAAATGCCGAAAGAGCTCGTCCCGACCTCGAAAAAGGTCTTCGCCAAACTCCGAGAATACGGGGTCAAGCTCAACCCCTAAAATGCGTTTTCCGGGTCCCGGAAGTTGCTCGGCTTTATCGTCTCGAGCGCGGCATCGAGGCCAACCCCGAAAAATCGCCGCCATCACGAGCATGGGGCCGATTAGGAACGTCAAATGCGTGCGGCGGCTCACGGGCCTCTCGCGCGCTGAGTCGTTTCATAGCCCGGCTCGGGGAGCGAAGCCTCCTCTCTACAAGCTGGCTGAAGAAAACCGGCGCTTCTCGACCGACGAGGCCCAGCAAGCCCTCGACTCCCGAAACAACTCCTTGCCGGCCCCGCGTGCTCGTTGCTCTAGCAGCTAATGAGCCAATCCTTCTCTACATCTCGCCCACCTCGAAGGTGGTGAGCACCGCTCGTCGTCGAGAGAGGAGGAGGGGGGTACGCACTCAAGGTACGGCGTCCGGTGTACTTCGCCGGTGAGGTCCTCACCGACACCAAAACTCGCTACTCACGGCCGAAAGCTCGTGTACGCGCTGCCATCACCCGACGCAGCTCGGACATTGCCGACTCCCACCCGGTGACCGCCGTCTCGGCATCCCCTCGGGAGGTCATCCAGCCCCGAGGTCACGGGGACGCACGGCCAAGTGGGCGGTCGAGCTCATGGGAGCCGAAATCACGTCACGCGCCCGGAGACGCCATCAAGTCTCGGGCTCGCGTACTTCATTGCCGAATGGACCGAGGTCGAAAGAGCCACCTAGGCCCGACGACATCGGCACCGACCCTACACTCCGACGGATCGGTAAAAGAAGCACGCGCCGCCGGCGCCGGCCCGCCTTCACCTCTCCGAAAGGTGTGTGCATGAAATACTGATACGCCCCGCACTTCCCGTCCAACAACGTGGCGAATCTGGCGGCTTGGTGAACGGGCTCACGAATTGCGCCGCGAGCTCGGCATCCGGCACCTCGAGGTCCGGGAGACTCGAGCTCGTCAAAAACCAAGTCATGAAAGAGGTCGATCAAGGCCAACCCGAAGATGGTCGCGTACCACCGTAAGGTCCGAGAACTTGAGGAACATTTCCACGGGCCGGAGGTCAACCACGTCCACCGCAACCTCAACAACGACGCCGACGCCGCCAAGCTCGCGTCCGGACCGCTTGCCGGTTCCCCCGGAGTCTTCATGCACGAACAACACAAGCCTTCGACACGGCTCGGGGAGGAGCCCGCTGGAAGGTGCGAGCTCAAGCCCCGGCCCAGACCCATGGGCACCGACGTCCGCGGGGTCGAGCGCTCCCGACAAGGGCCTGCTTGGCGACGAGCTCTTCCGGTGCGAGCTCTCGGGCGACTCGCGGGCCGGCTCGGGGGTCGGGTCGACCAGCCACCCCGCCGACCGGGCGTGTCCCGTGCTACGATGGTCGGCAAGGCGAGCTCCACCCGGCAGGAGGAGTCGCGACGGCTAGCCCGGAGGGCTAAGGCTTTTGCTCTCGTGGGAAGAGCTCTGCCGACGCGGGGCAAGCGGCATCCTACAGCGCATCACCGACGAAGATGGTCGAGCTCGTCAAAGAAATCCACGGGGCGACGCGCCATCACGCCAAGACCACGGGCTCTCGTCGGGGGCTTTCCGTCAAGGTTTCTCTTGGCGACCGACCGCCGACGCCACTCGGTCGTCCGACGTTGCGAGGGTCGCCGCCGGTTCTTCGCCAAGCGGACACACCTCCCAGCCCAAGCCCTCCAAACGATTCCGCTCACCCGCCGTTTCGCCGTGCCGGGTCTTGACATGGTAGGACCATTCCGCAGGACGACCGAGGAGGATACGATCTCCTCGTCGCTATCGACAAGTTCTCCAAATGGATCGGTCATGCCCATCGCGATGCCGAGCCGAGGAGACCGCCAAGTTCTTCACCGGCATTATCCACCGCCGGAGTCCTCGAACTCGATCACCACCGACAACGGCACCAACCGTGGGGGAAGTCTTCATCGGCCGGGTGCGGCGATCACGCGGCATCCGCGTCGACACGGCCGGTGTCGGCCACCCTCGGACCAACGGACAGGTAGAGCGAGCTAATGGCATGATCCTGCAGGGCGTGAAGTCCCGCATCTTCAGGAGGCTCGAGAAGTACGCCCGCCGATGGCTAGTCGAGCTCCCCGCGGTCGTGTGGAGTCTTCGTACCACACCAAGCAGGGCCACCGGACGAACCCCGTTCTTCCTCGTCTTCGGGTCCGAAGCGGTTCTTCCTACCGAGCTCGAGTACGGCTCACCCCGAGCTCGGACCTTCGACGAGCACAATAACCAAGCGCTGCTCGAAGACGCCGCGGACCAGCTCGACGAAGCTCGTGACATCGCGCTCATCCACTCCGCCAAGTACCTACAATCCATGCGGCGCTACCACGAGCGACACGTCAGGGGACGAGCCTTCCGGCGTCGGGCGATCACGCCCTACGACGAGTCCAAAGCCCGAGGGACGTGCACAAGCTCTCCGCGCCCATGGGAGGGTCCCTTTATCATCGACCAAGTGTTGAGGCCGGGCACGTACAAGCTCAAGGACCATCAGGGACGAATCCTCACCAACGCATGGAACATCGAACAGCTACGTCGCTTCTACCCTTAAGATGTATTTTGAAGTATCATAACTGTAAAAATTCAATAAGACACCAGTTCGATGCAAAGATCTGTGCAAGCATCTCGAATTCACGTCTTAAGCTACTGAGCAATGACGGGCCTTCATCCTGACAAAGGCCCGCCCTTGCTCGGGGCTACAAGGAATGGGGCGCACACCCCATCGGGTTTACTACACCAATTTTTTCGCAAATTCTTCACAAAGATCACAACAACGAGCTCGCTCACGAGACCGTGCTCCTTTTCTTAACGCCTTAAAAACAACTAAGTCACGAAGTTCGTCAACAAAGGCATGGCGCGATCGCCTAACGATCTCACACGCCCGCGGCTAACGAAAAACGGCCCGCCATCCGACTTCCGAAATACGAACTCGTAAAAAGTTGGAACAAGGACACAGAGAAGGGAAAAGGAACACGAGTGATCTTCATTCCAAACACGAGTCCCTTTAAATCCTTAACAATGATACCTCAACTACGAGGACTTAGAAACTAACTGCAAAAAAGGGGCTTGGCCCCGAGCTCCTACTTTTTACGCAGAAGGAGGGTCCTCGTCCATCGCCCCCGCGACCCCCGCGTGCCCGCCGCGGCCTCCGGCTCAGCCGCTCGGCTCCCTCCGTGATGAGTCCCAGGACTCCCACCTCTCTCGTGGCGAGCTTATAGAGCTCGGCGGACAACTCCACGGAATCGAGCTCGGCAGCAGTGATCTTCTGCTCGGTTTGAGCGTCGTCGATACCCGGCGCCCATCCCGCCTTCACCGCCTCGACGTCCATTTTCGGATAGTGACTGAAGATAACGCTGACGGCCTTGTGGACCACCCGGCTGGCGTCCTCTGCCACCTTATACGGCACTACAGAGATTCGCTCCGCCGGGTCCGCCATCTCCTCAACACCGAGGACGTCGCATACATCCTCAGCCGCGGTAGCGAGATCCTCGAGCGCCCGCTTCGAGCTCGTCGCCTCCTCCGTGGCCTCAGAGGCACAAGCCCGAAGACGCTCAAGCTCCTCCTTCGCGTCTACGAGCTCGACGGTGCGCTGCTTCAAGTCCGTCTCCTTCCCCTTCAGCGCGAGCTGGGTATGCTCCAGGGTGGCCTCAGCGGAGGCAAGATTCCGCTCCATGTCCGCAACGTCCCTGGCCGCCTTCAGGGACTTCTCCTTCTCCCCTGCAAGACAAGAAGACGGTTCAATAACGGAAGTCACCACGACTCGATATACAGGGCGAGGATCGGTCGCCCGCTTACTCCACAGCACCCACCAGCTCCCGCTCGTTGTGCCGTAAATTTGGTTCTCCTCGTTGAGCCGGTCCCTCTCCGCGATCGTCGCGTGGCAGCAGCACCACATTTCGGCGACCTCGCGATCATACGCTGAGGTCCCGCCGGCGAGGACAATCAGCCCCAAATACTGGAGAAAACAAAAAACGCAAGACAGGGGCGGTGACACTCACCCGCAAGCTCGGCCTCGCGCTGACGGAGGCACTCGGCAGTCTCCGTCTTCTCCTTATGAAGGGCCTCCGCCCTGTTCGGGCCGCCGAGCGCGAGCTCCTTGTCCTCAAGCGGCGGTGGAGGGTGTCGAGCTCCTCCGCATCTTCTGCGCCGCCGCCGCGGGCGAGCTCAAAAAAACCTTCGCCCCGAGCCGCCCCCCGCCGTGCGGCTTGGCTCCCTCTGTGCCGCCCGAAAGGCCCGGCCTTCCGCGTCCCGACGAGTCCGACGACGTCCTCCGTCTGGCGCGCAAGAAATTGATGCTGAAGCCGCCGCGCCGAGCTCTTCACTCATGTCCTTGTGCAGCTCAACGAGCTTCCCGACGGCCCCCCGGCCCTCGAAAGCCGTGTCACCGGGTTGTGTTCTCGGATGGAATCCCCCGCACGCCCGAAGAGCGCAAGCACATGAACAACTTGGGGAAGCACAAGAAAAAAGGAGAGAACACACCGAGGCCATGACGATCTCGAACTGCACAAGTCGGAACACGCACGCCGGGTCCTCGGTGGCGCGGGCCGCCGCTTGGCGCCATCGGGTCGGCAGGAGAACGATGTCATTTCCCTCGCTGAACGCCCGACCGGGCGCCGCACAGATCCCTTCGGGACGACATCTTCCGGGGCTAGCCCCGATGGACCCTCACCTTCGGCTCAAGGCAAACCCGGGTCGCCTCCGCCGCCTCTTCGCCGTCGGAGACGCCGATAACAGGATCTCGGTGGCAGCCTCCTCGATTCGTGTATGAGCCACCGACTCCCGATCTTCTCCGCAGCCTCGCCCATGGCCGGAATATCCTCGACCTCGCCGTCTCCTCTCCGGCCGCCACCGGGATCTCGGGTGGCCCCTCGGCCTCTAACGGGCCGGCCGGGCCGGAGTCTCACGATCAAGTCCGGGCCACCATCGACGCCGACCGACTCGCCCACGCTGCCGACGCAGGGCCCGGAGAGGAGGAGCTCGACGTCGACAAAATGACGGCAGGTCGACAAAGGCAGCCCCTGAACGGGACCGCCATCATCCGGGACCCCCGTGAGTCGCGCCCCCACCGCCGCCGTCGTCGCGCCCGTCGCCATGGACGGTGTCCCCACCGCCGAGCTCGTCGCGGCAGCCCCGAGCTCGCCAGCCCTACACACTCGAACCCCTCGCGGAGGCTGAGCTCGTCGTTACGTGCATCGAAGAGCTCTCCATCGCCGGCCCGAGCTCGCGTCGGCCGAGGTTTCCTCACTCGTCCGAGGGCGCTTGTCGGGTACACCGGGCCGCCCCGCAACGCCAATGACAACTAAGACCCACGCGCCCAACGCCGTGCACGACCGTAAAGGGGGGAAGAGAACTCACCGCGTCGATATCCGCCTCTTCCCGGGCGGTGGCTCGGGCACCCCGACCCCCCGGGTTGACTTCGCCCGAGGAACCCGCCCGAGTCCGGGCGCCGAGCAGCACCCCGCCGCCGAGGCTGGGCGCCGACTCCTCCTCGGCCAACGGGCGCCGCTGCATCAAGCTCCGGAGCCCCGATGAGGTCCCGATCTCCTCGGCTACGGCCCGCGGACGACGAGGGGGACCGCCGCCGGTGCCTTCGCCTTCCTCCCCCCCCCCGCGCCGCGCCGCCGACGAGCCCTGTTTTCTCGGGGCTCGGCCGGGCCTCTCCAGCGCGTCGCCTCTCGGGAGGGGAGGACGCGAACCAAATGACTTCACTTCGCCAACCCGCAAAAACACAAGCTCATCCTCCGAACTCAAAGCGATAAGTAGGCAACCTCGAACAAACAAGAAGTGTGAGCTCTTACCGCCGCCGGCCGTATCGTGGAGAACTTGGGGCTCCAGGGCTCGCGCACCCGCGTCGGCCACCGAAGTTATCCACCATTCCACCTGCTCAACGGGTTCGGGCGCTGCTTCGCCGCCCCCACGAACGGCGCCGAGCTCCGCTTCATCTCCCGCACGCGAAGACGCCGCCGTTGAGCGGCACCCGCCGCCTTCGCGAGCCGCCCGATGATATGGTTCACCGCCGCACGGGCGCCGCTGAGCGCCTTCGCCTTCAACGCCACGGCCCACCGCCCGAGGACGTGATCGCGCGGACCACGCCACAAAGCCGCTTGCGGTGTCGAACGCCTTCCCAAAGTGTAGCTCGGGCGGAGGATGGTCGGGTCGTTGAGGTAGAACCACTCCTCCTCCACCCGGGTTTGCCGTCGGAAGTCGCCCTCGGAAAGAACTCGCGACCTTCCCACCGCGCAACCGGATCGTGGACGTGCAACGGAGCCGCACCTCCAGACCTCCGTCGCCGCCCTTCAAGCCCCGGGATCTTGGCGACGACGGCGCCGTAAGAGCTCCCGCTTGGGGGAATCCCCAACCATCCTCGCACAAGATCGCGAACGCCGAAAAACAGAGGATGCCGCTTCGGCGCCAAAAAGCTGAGCTCGACGCCCCGCATCACAGCAGTTCGGAAGAAATCGCGGGGGGGACGCCGAGGCCGCGCCGTGGAAGGCCACGAACGACACCACGCACTCGCCGGCGGATCGGAACTTCGGCGACGGGCGTGGAGGATCCACTCTTCGGCCTCCGCCGCCGGCACGGAGCCCCGCCGACGAGGCCGCAGAGCTCGGCCGCTTGGTCGCCGTCGAACGATGCCATGTCCCCATCTTGCGCCGCGGAGGCGATCACCGGCGGAACAGGGGAGACGGAGAAGTAGATCCGAGCAAAGAAGTATGTCCTCTCCTCTCTTTCTATCTTTTTTTCTCTCTCCGCTCTTGGCTTTCTCAGAAGGAAGGGGGAAGAAAGGTGAATCCGCCCCGATCTCCGCCTATTTATAAGGCCCAAAAAGTGCGACGGATGCGCCGAGAAGGAACCGGCCGGGGTGGGGCCCACGCCGCGTCCCGCCCACGCGCAACGGCTATCGCCACAACAACCCACGGCCGCCATCCGGAGGAAGTCCGCGGCCGCAGCACTAATGGGATAACTCCCGACCAACGGAAATTCCAACGGTAAAAATCCCAACGGCTATTTTTACCGCGGGCGACGCCCGAGAGCTCGACACACCGGCCGAAAATCTCGAGCTCGACGATAGAGATTGATACACGAGCTCGCCATCCTAGGGTTCTAAGGCCGCCCCAGACAAGGGCTCGACGGTCGCCCAAGAACACCACGAGTGAGGGACGCTAAGGCAAAGCAAAGACCGACAAATTCTTGCCCCGAGAACTCGAACGAACTCTTCCGGGCTTTAAGCCTGCGTGTTCGGTCGCCAAAGGAAACAAAAAGACGACTTCAGGTTATCCTCCACGAACGAGGAGGACACGAGTCCACGGGCTCTTCGAACGAGCCCTAAAACCGTAAAAAGTCGCGCCTTTGAATATGAGGTCGGTCCGCCACCGACCACATCGAACGAGCTCGAGCTTGACCTCCCCGACCACCCGCTATCAACTCACCGAGCACTCGGTTTCGCCAACGAGGCAAAACCAAGTCCGAAGCTCACCCCCTTTACGGCCTCGTGCTATAAACGGGAAAGCTTACACACGATAGCCTATAAAAGCCTCCACGCTGACCTCTCGCCCCCGCGGAGCCTCGGGACTACACCCGCAGTTCGCCGAGCACACCCGCGGGATCACCGTGCATCACCGAGACGAAACCCAAGCAAAGGGAGAGACACGGGGCTACTCAGACAGTCGAACGGGCGAAAGACGCCGAACCGAGCCAGGCCCCTCCGTGCCGAGGTGTTACGGACTCAGAACACTATCGACAAGATTGTCCCACGCCTCCCGCCACAACGCCGGGCCCGAACGCCGCCCAACGAAACGAGCTCGAGACCTCGCGACTAACTACGGCCGAGACCTCGGCCATGCAGACAAAATTGGTACCTAACCCTTACGCCTTCATTGTTCATAAAAGCATACATACATATAGGCACGAGTGCATGAACCCAAAGAAGGAAACTACAAAAACGAAAGGGTACGTAAGAGGTCCTATCTACAACAGCCTTTCCACGGCGACGACGCCCTACGCCTCACCGAGCTCGCAAAGCCCCCGCGGTCGAGAAGCCGCCTTGCGGTCCTTGTCGAGCTTGAGCTTGGTGACGATGACCTTGAGGGGTGGATGCCCACGCTACGGTGGAGCCCACCACCTTCCTCGCCTTGCGGTCGTTGTCGAGCTTGAGCTTGGTGACGAAGACCTCGCCAGACCGGAAGCGCCGCCGCCGCTCCGACCGGCGGGCTACTCGCCGCGCCAGGCGCCGACGCCGATGTTGGCCACCACCGCCTCCCGCAGCGACCTCGAACTCCTCGACGCCGGGCACCAAAGCTCGCCACCGAGTCTCCATCCGCAAACCACGGATCCCGCCAGTCGGCGCCGGCCGCCGACGACGCCATCGCCAGAGCCGCTACGCTCCGCGACGGGCGCCCGCGGGAGCGGCAACTACTGGGAGCCGCTCCCGTAAGCGATCCGCCTTCCGTAGCTCGCGACGGAATTGGCTGGAGGATCAGCGAGCGGACATCAACTCAAAAGACCAAACAGAAAAGGAGACGCCACCGCGGCGAGCCGGGTCGGCATTCTCGCACCACGCGCCGTGATCGCGAGCTCCCCGCCTCCAGGGTGTCGATGAGCGCCGCCTCACATCTCCCGACCGCGGCACAGCCGAGTCCAGGCGGAGCTCGGCGACACCGCCCCGGGCGGAGGCGGAGGCGGCGCCGAGCCGGGCGGAGAAGGCATGGCCCCGGCGGAGCCGGGATCACCCGCCGACGCATGTTGCGCCGGAAGACGAATCCTCCCCGCCGGCGTCGGCGTCCCTCCTCCCGGCCTCCCGCGCCTCAAGACCCTTTGACCCTCCATCCGTCGAGCGAAGGTGGCTCCGGGGGGGAGGAAGGGTGCGGAGGGAAGAAGACGAATGCCACCTCCATGACCCGAGCCATTGTATTTATAGCCTGCCGCGACGTTCACCTCCCCCCACGCTGGAGGCGCCCTCCCGCGCTCCCCACGATCTCCACCCACGATGCACGATTCGCGAGGAACCGCCGCCAATGACGGCGACTGTAACCGCGACCAATCGCGGGCACGCTGGCGCCCGCATTAACCACCGATAAAACAAAACGGCACGGCGGGCTTTTGTTCCCAAGGAGCCGTCACAAGGCCGCCGCAACGACCACGGCCGGCTCATTGAAAATCCACTAAGGGAGAGCTGGCTCTCCGATGGCTCTGGGGCTCGACAACGCGGTGCCGAGCACCCATACCGAGGTCGATCCGACGGCCGACGGGCGAAGGAAGGCGAGCTCGGGATCGACAAACCAAGACAACAGTCGAAGGGCTCACAACAACACAAAGCCTCCGCGAGAGCTCACGCCTCCCGAGCCTCTAAGTTACACTTCGCGGGGCCAAGCCACACCACGACCAAAACATGACTCAACCCCCCCCGCTCCAAGTGGCAACGGAGCATTTGAGAGAGATCTCCTCTCTCAAATGCTCGGGGGCTACCGTGGGGATCAATATTTTGATGACCCTAACTGGTCAATCAAGACCCTCCGACATCATGTCTCGTGAGGATTCTAACCAAGGACCTCTCCTCCACCCATGGTCGCCTCACAGAGCGAGATTATACGGCGCACGAGCTCTTTCACAAAGCAGAGACCTCTTTCCGCCCGCCGAGGTCTCCGTCGCCGACCTTTTCGACGCGCGCACTGAGCCCTCGGCGAGACCCTTTTCCGCTCTCGCCGAGACGGCCCCTTCAAGTTTGTGCGCTAGAGCTCTCCGCACGCGACCTTCCTCGATTCGCCGAGCCGAGCCGAGCGAGCGAACCGCCCAACAAACGCCCGCCCACGAGCTCGCCCTCGGCGCCACGCCGAAGACCGCAAGGCATGAGTTGGCCAACCACCACCCCTCAGGCAACCGTGGGCTGGGCGCGGAGGCACAAGGGCGAAAGACGGCCCGCCTGTCGCCTCGCCCATGCCCCGATGACTCCAACAAAGGCGCCCACGCACGCCGCAGTACAGGCGACGGCGCGATACCTCATCCACGGCATGGACACCCCCACGCCGACGGGCCCGATTCCAACCACGATTGGGGTCAGTGCGACCCTTTACCGCCACACTGACCGGGATTCGCGGCGGCAAAATGACGACCAATTTTGGCATCCAAGGTCGTCAAGAGCTCAAGAGAGGGCCCCGCCAACCAAAGAGCTCGCGATCCGAGAGCTCGATCGTCGATCCCGTCAACTCAAGAACTCCGCCATCATGACCGGAGACGCCAAGACTACCCGCACGCCATCGTCGCCGACATGGGCACCCCCATACCGGGGGATGTGCCTTCCAACTACGGCCAAGGACGAGGCGACGCGATGACCACCGCCCATGCCCCGACCGCCATGTACGGCGACGACCGCTCCAAAGATCCAAGGCCGCCGAGAGCTCGAGGTAGCTATTGGCCAACCCACGAGCCTCGCCGAAGAGCTCTTTTCGCCCGGACAAGACACACAGATCATATTGTTCCACCTACCCCCGCCCCAACCTGAGAGCTCACATGTTCTATCCCCCCTTGCTACTATAAAAGGAGGGGTAGGGTTTTCGGGCAGGGGCAAGCAAGCAAAGAAGAAGAACAACGCACCCGGCTCTTCTCACACCTCGCATCCTCACTCTCATATTGGCACTTGCCTCAATCATAGAGACTTGGGAGCCCGCTCCCTCTCTCGCCCCGCTTGTACGCACTCCCGGGGCACGAGCATTTGAGCTCTGGATAGTGAACACACCGGACTAGGGAGCCCGACTTTGCCCCGAACCAAGATAAATCCCGTGTCATTGTCTCCGCAGCTAGGCCATTCGAGTCCGCACTAGCCACCATTATCGTGGACGGTGGTATTAGACCACGACAAAATATACAAGTACTCTCGTACATCTCATACATGTAAAAATTCTTATAATAGTACTAGTACCTTGTATATTATCAAAAGACCCAATTTCTTATAATAGTACTAGTACCTTGTATCTCACCTTGTATAGTATCAAAAGACCCACAATCAAACAAACAAACGATGCATCACAAACAACAACAATTACACAAAAGGAACCAGGTACAAAACGCACATAGCAATAAACAACAACATTACTAGTTCGCCCATCTCTAATTTTGCCGAAGGTTTGGCACCAGGGCAGATAGTGCTCCGCTAGTGTCTAAGATGGCTTCGGAAAGTGGAATTCTCTTAAGATTAACAGTCAAATCAGCATTGACACAAACATAACCAACACTAATTAGACCGTTAACTCAAAAGAACTCCACTTGCCAAAGCCAGCTTAGGCACCGGAAGGGCACTGTCGCTTAGGTGGGGCGCCACTCATCCGCACTCAAGACATAACCTGCTCGAACAACCTCAAGAATAAGGCTAGCCATAATGGCCCGACAGGCAGGTTATGACCTAAGTGCAAAAGAGGCGCCCCTACCTAGGCCTAGCCGTGAGACGGTGGTGGCTAGGCCACGCCGGGCGCTCAGGGCCGCCACGACTCACCGCCGGGCACCCCGCGGATGATGAGCGTGATGCCACCGTGGAAAGCGACACATAGTGCTAGAGCGAAGCACATCTTGAGGGGATCTTGTTCCAAGGAGTCCAGCGCTGTGGTGGTGACGGGGACGGCGATCGCGACGGCAGTGGAGGCGACGCACAGGCCAATCGTTGCAGACTTCATCTTCTTTCGCACCTTAACTGAATCACATAAAAAAACAAATTAAAAGCAGTCAGCATATGCTAGAATCGCCTCCCTTTCATAAACAAGAATAGTATTTTTTTTTAACCTAACAAGAATAGTATTAATTAGTGCAGAACCCCGAAATGGTTATGACCGTTGACCGGCAAGAATCAATATTGGATAATGATCTAGCAAAAAAAAATTATGAGCTACTACTAGAAGTCTAGAATTCATTTTCCCTGATTAGAATTGATCCACCCACTTTGTCCTTTAAATCTTGGCATGTCAACGCGTACAAATTTGCCGTCGGCGTCGTCTACAGATTCCTGCTACAGGACAGGACCGCTGTGTCCTCTCTGTTGTGCTCAACTATCCCAAGCCAAAGGCTCCCAACGCCCAAAGGCTCCCAACGCCGCGTTTCCCTCTGCGGCCTCCCGTCGCCATCGTCCCCCGACCAGTAGCACACCCCTGCGATGGCGAGGCTGGCATCGACCTGCAGCGCCACGACCCTGAGTTGCAGGGATCAGAAAACAGAGTCGGGCACGGTGGTGGTTGGTGAGGAGCTGAGGATTCCATGCTTGTGCTGCAATTTGTGTTAGCCTTGAGAAATT
The DNA here is from genome assembly GCA_015847255.1 of Hyparrhenia diplandra. Lineage (NCBI taxonomy): Eukaryota > Viridiplantae > Streptophyta > Magnoliopsida > Poales > Poaceae > Hyparrhenia > Hyparrhenia diplandra. The sequence goes on along the minus strand of JADLZK010012274.1, from coordinate 153,705 downwards.
GGAGAGTTCTGTATTTTTTGGTGAGTTTGGTTGGTGGTGCTTGTGTGCCTGGTCAGGCAAACACGAAGGCTGCTGTAATAATGGCTACCGATTGGATGAGGAAGAAGGACATGGCTCATGTGGTTAGGACATGGATTGAAGCTGCTGGGATTGCATTGGAACGTGGGAGAACAAGATGCTGCTGCCGCCTTGTGCGCTTATATTGGAAGACGAGAAGAACATAGAGAGCTTCCTCTCCCCCTCACCCCAACCAAGAGCCCCGAACCTGCGTCCCTCCCTGTGAACACACGACCATGTAATGTAAACACAGCACACACAGGACACAGGCACACAGCAGCAAAAGCTCAAGCACCCATCCCAAAGAGAAGGAGAGATTTGTTACCTTAGCACTTTAGCAGGCTAATGGGCGGATCCTATAGCTTGTCCTTGGTTCCTTTCCTTGGCCTTGAGCTTGATGCAATGGGGGCGGGCTTAGCTCTTTGGTGAGCGGAGATGCAGCCAGAGAGGGGAGGTGCCCTCCTATATATACGGTGCCTGCCTGCGGCCGACGAGCGAGTGGGAACAGGCGAGCAGGCGAAGTTTCCACGAACAAGCCTGCCCTTCCTCCGCAGTACGTTTCCGTTTTCCGGGCCGTGTCAGGTCGCACGCCCATGCCACTTCGCGACTGACATGCGGGCCAGCAACGCTGATTGACTTATCGTCACGTCTGCTGGGCATTGTCATCCCAAAATGTTCCTAGGCGTGACATACAGTAAATATCTGATGATGACAGGGGCTGTGTGTGGCCATACGGATACGGCCGTATCCGCTGCCTAGCTCTTTTTCTTCGCTTCGGTCGTTTGCTTACGTCGGTGGGACTGTCCAAGGCTCCAAGCTTTGTTTAAGGATGATGATGACAGTGATCTTTGACTCTGGTAAATCTTTGGTAGCCTCTCTGCGCACTGTTTTTACACGGGTGAGGACGTCGTCGACCGGCGGGGGCCAGTTAAGATTCCGCTCGACCAGGATGGGACGCAACAGTTGGCAACCCCAAGAACGGGATGGCATCGTGTGCACGATCGAGCAGCGTGCGTGCGCACCCCCGGCGGCCGCGTTGCAATGCTGGCGGAGTACGGACGTCGTCGTTAGCGCGCGCGGCTGGTGCTCGACCGACCGACGTGGCAACCGGATTAGTTACTACCACAAGAAACTGGTGTGACTGTGGGTAATGGCGAATGAGATGGAACGGGTACGTATGTTGCGCTTTTCCGTGAAGGCAAAAAGAAATCTTGGTCATATCCTCAACCAAGCCCAGCTTTTTCCTCGGTCTTTCCGGTCCCCTGTCTCCGTGGCCCACAACGCGCGACCCAGCGAGCAGCAAGCGAGCTCACCGGTCACCGCCGTTGACAAATTCTGAATTCTGTGTTCTGTTATGTTCTGCTCTGTTCACTAGAACTCCATTGCATGCTCCATTGCTTACGTCGGTGGACTGTCCAAGCTTTGTTTATGGCTGCTGGTGGCCAGTGGACTGATAATAATTCTATATCCGATTCCTTTTTGTTATCTTTCTTTGATTTGCCATCGTTTTTTTAATTTTTTTCTCCTCCTTGCAACAAGTCGCGTCTCTCCAATGCAAAGACCTTTCCATTCCTTCCCTCTCCATCCTTGTCGTCGCTCTCAGCACAAATTTTTTTTTCGAGATCATGCCGCCGCGTTTTTAGATTAAGCGAGAAAGAAGTTTTTGTAATACAAGAACGAGGGGGCGGCAACCCGCGGTTACCGACAACCACTTTCACGCCGACATTGTGATTACAGATAAACAATTACAACTAGATCGCTCTCAGCACAATCGTTTAATCTATCAAACCTTTCTTACCATCGTTTCACATCACTCTCGTCCTCCTTACCTGTCATGCATAGAAACCAGCACAAATTAAACAATCCTTTTGCAATCGTTTTCGTTATTTCTATCTCCTCCCCGGCCAATCGTCGTCTGATGGCTGTCCATTGGCCACCGGCCCAGCACTAACGAACTATACCCCTTTCTCATCTTCCTTTCCCACCATTTCCTTCTCCTTCCCTACCATATCCTTGTGCACACAATAAGTGGCGAGATTATTCCTTGCCTTCTTATCTCTCCTCGTCTCCTTCGATTTGGATTGCTAATTCTTGGGACACACGTACAGGGGCATAGCGGCCGTACAACATTCTAGCCTTATCGTTGCCGTTGGTGGTAGAATGGGATGTGAAGGGGCAATTTCTCTAACTTCACCCATGAATATATATTAACCAAAGATGTCCCAAAATTTCTTACTCGATGAGATTTAGTTTAGAACGGAGGGACTATAAAATATCATTTTAAAAAAATATATATTTTGCGTTTTGTGTGTTGCATGTATAACCAAACCTATTACAAAGCCTTTTTCCTTCTTACCTAAATCTCAAAATTCCAACACGAAAACTTTTGAAATGGTGGAAAATGCATTGTTATATTTTGACAAGATCTAAGACATGACAAACACCATGTATGGAGACAAAGTGCTTTCGCTCAAAAAAAAAAAAAAGAGTTACCATGAGTCCATTAACACGTGTTTTGTTTTTTTTTTAAACACAAACATCAATTCTATCTCACATACCCTTCAAAATCAAGTTCTAATCTAACCTTGTGCATTCATGTAATGTTAGAAAGCATGGAGTTCTTTGGATTCTCGTTTTTTACTTCATATATATGTATATATATATAGTTGGAGTTGAACTTGTTACAAAACCCCATGTTTGTAAAAAAAAAAGTTTTTTATATAAAAAATGTTTGTAAAAAGAAAAAGGCTCCCAAAAACCCCAGTAAGCCACAGGCCAACCAGCCGACCCCTCCTCCTCATTTCCTTACAGACCTTGGCTCGGCCCGCATAGCAGCCATGTGTAGCAGGCTATTCAGCCCAGCTCTCCTCATGGCCCATATTCACTCCCCTCTCGCTTCTCCAATCGGCCGGAAGAGTTCTGAACCCGGGAATATGTTCTGATAAAAATATTGTAAAATTCAAAACACACACACACACACACACACACACAACACACACACACACAAAGATACACGTGACGTAACAAAGCAAATGTGATAAGAAGCCCTGTGTCAATATTGTAAAATAATTTTGAATTATCTTAAAATAATAAAAAAAAATGATTCAGGTACCATCTAATAATAATATCCAAACAAATACATGCATCGCACCACAAGAGAGGAAACGGGATGACTGGTGCCGTGTGCTAGTGCCGTGGCTTGTGGCGATATGCCGTCCTAACCCTTCTCCTTCCCCAAACTCCTCCCCTCCATCCACCGCCGCCGCCGGCCCCTGCCTCTCCCCCCCGGCGCTGCCGGCGGCAGAGCAGGCGGCCCGGCACCCTTCCTCTCCCTTTCCTTCTCCATAGCCCCTCTCCTTCTGCCCTTGTATTATCCCCCAAATAAAGCTATGTCGATCTTTTTCCTTTCTATAGTTGTTTGTTTCAAGTTGGCCGGTATTGTGGCCATGGAGGGCGGCGATGCAGCAACACGGAGTAGCAGGTGCAGAGCTGCTGCTCTGGCGCCGGTACAAGCACAAGTCATGGATCCATATGCCAGGCCGACCGACGCTCTGTCTGCAGATTCGGGCTCTGCCGCCGAGGTGGACTGCGTCGGGATGGAGGTGGGGAGGAAACAACTGCTGGAGAGCTTCACGACGCGTCACGGTCGCCACCGGTGCCGGGCGTACCCTGCGCCGTCGAGCAGCTGGCGGCGGGCAGCTCCAGCATCCACCACTACCACTAAGCCCGCCACGCGCCGCAGTTCGCGGTGGCCTTCATGGCGCCGCCGTCGTTGCCCGCCTCGTCCGTGCTCACCTCGGAGTCGCCGTCGCCTGTGGTGCTCCTCAACGCCAGCATCAGCAGCTACAACTCGCACACGGCCTCCATCTTCGCCATCGGCCCTTACGCCAGGGAGATGCAGCGGCTGGTGTCGCCGCCCGCCTTCTCCGCATCCGCCGACATCACCTAGCCGTTCTCCGCGCCGGTCACGCCTCCGCTGGAGTCCGGCTTCAACTTGCTGGCCACCACGTCGTCGTCGCTGGAGATCCCCTTCGCCCAACATCGGCATCGTGTTCCACACCATCGACCGGCGACCGCGCATCGCCGAGATCCAGATCTCACATGAGTCGGTGAAGATTTTTCCGTGCATGCTCTGTTCCACATGGTGGGTCCCGCATCCAGCGTGGGGCCCGACTGTGGTGCATGCGGCACACGTTGTTCTTCCCGGCCAGCTCAGGCAGATGCGTGTCAGCTTCCTACCCAAACACCGATGCCCATCCTCATCCGAAGGACTCCCCTGGTGTTTATCCTACTTTACGGTTCTTTTTAATTTCTTTTTTCTATCCAGCAGCACAACATCGACACGCATTAAGGTTCCTTCAGTTCCTCCGTCATCGGTTTAGCTGCGAGCCCCCACCGGCTCTGAGGACGGGTTTTCTACCCGTCGGCGACTTCTCAAACAATATCTGTGGTTCGCCGGCGAAGCATTTACATGACGCCGCTCTCATCCAGATCAAGCCTACGCTTTGCGAGCCCTTCCGCACCAACGGCACCATGCGTCTGTGGCGCCCGCTGCGCCCCGGGCAACCCTCGCGACCCGGTAGCGATTTGGAATCTGTGTCCTATAGGGACTTTTATGTAATGGGCTCCTTTCTTAAGAGCCTAGTTGTAATGCTGCTTTAATATAATATATGTGTGCTTCTTGTCAAAAAAAAAAAAAAAACCATCCACAAATTCTAGACAGATTAAAAAAATCAAACGGAATATGAGTCTCTTCACTACCAAAAGTGGCCATACATTATTTATTATCTGAAATCGTGCATTGCTTCCACCAAACCATTTGCAAGATGCACGAAAAACGAAAAAACTAATTATGAATACAATGTCCAACCAGGATGATAGAACGACTAAAACTAAATCACTATTAAATTTGATGGGCAAATGAACTGCTCCATCTTCCTCAAGTCTCTCAGCTTCAGCTCCCTGTTGTGTCGCTGGAATGCTCCTCAAGATGACTTGCTGCTCCACCAAAAAGGAGAATTTATCAACCAGACTGATCCGCGAATATCTATAAGCTGAACATTAAAGTTGATCGCTTGTTTCACAATTCTAATGCTGTACTCCACCCAACCTAGCTAGTGCCTCCTACTGCAATTTTGTTCAGAGAGAAAAGAATGTCCTTTTTTTTTTTTTTTTTTTTTTCTGTGAGTGTGAGTCTGTGAGAGACAAAAATATACTTATTATGTATGGGCAACCACTCTGTTCCTGACAGTAATGCACCATGGAAAGGAACATCAAGGGGAACCTGGAATCTCTACAACTACACCTCTCCAATGTGATAACTCGACTAGATCACATGACAAAAAACACTATTCTTATGCGGACCCACTAATCACTAGTCTCTAACACCACTATCTGCTGACAGTACAGTAAGCAGACAACAATTAAAGTGATCAATCTAGGGATGCATCTGAAGTACCAAAGATAGAGTAGGAAGATGGGAATCGAAATAAACTATGAACTACCAGGGAATTAGTCAGCATTAGAAAATTGCAAAAATGGAATAATTGTGGCCTATAGTATTGTGCAAATACCTCAGGTTAAAGAAGCAGCTCGACACAATAGCAGAGAACATCTAGTGGATAACTGAATTAAGCAAATGAATATGAATTTTCATTTGATTACTGATAAAGAAGCAAATGCACCAAAGCATCTAGATCGACAAAAGATGGTCCTTTTCTATCAGAATTTTTAGTGGAATTTTGTTTGACTTGAACATCCCTTTTCGTTTACTCGCATACCCAATAATCATTTTTTAGCATTAGCCAATCACTTCTAATCTCATAGATGGCATATCAACTGACAGTTTAAGAACCCAAACCTGTAATAGAGGCATCTGCAATTAGTAGCTGTTGGGGAGGGCGATCCTTGCCAGCCCTATGTTTGACAATCTTTTCCACTATGTTTGACAACACAAGAAAACAATTAGTAGCTGTTGGGGAGGGGCGATCCTTGCCAGCCCAGGCAGCCCCCAAGCGGCTCCTCGCATCGGCGGGCCAAGCAACATGTCTTACGACTAACACTTAGAACATCACGGGCAAGCCCGGCGAAGGGGCCACCGGGCCGACGAGAGGACATCGGAGGAACCAAGCGACCCCCGGGCTCTCCTCCCATCTCCGGAGGCGGGGCCTCCGTCAATTGTTCGTGTGTAGGTCATGACCCAACATTAAAGGCAAGCCCGGTGAAGGGGCCTCCGCTAGGTTAGAGGACATCGGAGGACCCAAGCGACCCCGGGCTCTACTCCCTTCTTCGGAGGCGAGGCTGGCCAGTAGGATCGCTTGGGCGCCTAGAGGGGGGTGAATAGGCCTGTTTCAAAAATCAACTCGAAACTCGATCAGTTATCGAAGCGGCACCGCCGCCGCTCGGGCACCTTTGCCCGCCAAGCTCAAGCGGCTTCCGCCTCCAAATGAGCGGCACCTTCTGCACTGCGCAGAAAGAGGTTAGCCCACAGTTCAAAATCTACCCAACAAAATTTAGATCGATTAAGTTCCTTAGCTTCCTGGAAGGGTAGAGATCACGGTCGAGTGCTTTGAAACAAGTAGATCGCGACGCCACAAAGTAGATCGACCTCCAATCCTAGAAATGCCTCAACAACACAATATGTATGGAAATGAAGAACAAGCAAGCACACGGTGACACAAGGATTTATCCCGTGGTTCAGCTCGCCACAAAGGCTTGCCTAAGTCCACGTTGTTGAGGTTCCACAAAGGAATGAGCTCACCACAAAGGTTTGCCTCTTTGCCTCGTTCACAAGTCTAGGAACCGAATCCTAGAGATGTGGGGTGATTATATTAGTTGCAAGAGGGTTACAAACCTCCCTAGGCTGCCACACAAGTTGGCAAGCTCAAGGGCGACGCACTAGCCGGCTAGGAGCAAGCTCCAAGAGTAAAAGACCACAATCGCCGGCCAAAGTGCGAACCAAGTGCTTCTAAGGCGATGAAGATCGGTGGAGCACCTCTCCAATCGAAGATTGCTGCCTTTCCCTTCAAGAAACGATGGTGGAATTGAAGGAATTGCTTGAGGGGAGTTGGAGCACCAAAGGAGGGAGAGAGAGCAAGCACTTGGCTGTATTCTGTCGAAATGAGCAGAGGTGGAAGAAGAGGTGACCGTTGGGGGTAGAAAGGAAAAGATATTTATACCTCCCCAAACACAACGGTCAGATTATGAGCGGCGCGTGCACATAAATCAATCGCGCACCGCCGTGTAGCGGCACTGCCGCTCCCCGAGCGCATCTTTTTTCCGACTAAAGTCGACCAAAAGATAAAAAGAATTTGATTTCTGACTTAGTTGGGAGTCGGAGGTTATGTGGTGAAGATTTGAGCACTTGGTTGCACGCTTTGACACGGTGGTTCTAATCCCTCTTGATAGTACGGCGTGTTCTATACTCAAATTCAAAATTTAAAATGAAAGTAAACCTCCTTTGCTTGTTGTACCGCCTGCAAAACGAATTGGGGTATTCCTCCTTTAGGTTTGCAACATCCTCCTTTCTTATTACCTGCTTGTCAACTCGATAAATCTCATTAGTCCTCTAGTTAGATTGTCATCAACGCCAAAACCCACATTAGAGGTTGATTGCACTTACAATCTCCCCCTTTTTGGTGATTGGTGACAACCTAATTAGAGCTTACAAAAGATGGTCAAATAATTAAGATTTACGAACTCATGGATGTAGGAGTCTCCCCCTAAATATGTGAATAAGATTTGAATTCTCAACTTGATATGAATAACTCAAGCTTCACATATTTAGGTGGTAAGACCTCCCCTAAATGTGTGAGTGAGGTTTGAATCCTCAACTTGACGTAAAAGGTCAAGTGTCACACATTTAGGTGGTGTAGGGGGCCTCCCCCTACATCCATGCCTGCTGTGGGGTGCCTAGAAACAGTGTCACAGATATATACGTGATGCGATATGACATGTAATACACCCAGAACACCAAACTTGTTACGGTGTGAGCGACATCTTGTCGCTCGGCTGGCAAGCGCCGCCGCTCCCTACCGAGATCAAGTCTGTGTCAACAAGACATTCACAAAGACAAAAAGCAGATATAAAAACAAATCTACCACGGTTATATGACAAGCTATATCACACGTAACCAACATATGACCATAAACCACATAGAGAGAGTCATATAGGTAGCTTATTGGGATAGGCACAAAGATCACAGCAGCTGATCCATCATGTCGAAGACATCGAAAAAGTTGTTGACCCCTCTAATTTTTCTCCCCTTTGGCACAAAGCACCAAAAAGGAGAAAAAGAAAAGAGAAATCAAATCACTCAAGTGTTGTCCTCCTGGTCGTCGTCCTGCTCCTCCTCCTCATCATCAAAAGATACAACTGCACGTCCTGCAGTGTGGGTAGTAGAGGTGAAACAAGCTGAGCGGCGAGGTGGATCCTGGGCACATGCTGCGGCTGCCTAGACATGAAGGTACCAAGAGGTGCATTCCAGTCAAACTCAGGCTCATAGCTGCTCTCCTGCTGTGTCTCTCCAGTGGTTTGTGACAGGCTGGGAAGGTCAAAGTGAGGTGGAGAGGGAATAGGTGAAGTAGTGGTAATCCCAGCCCTCTCCCTGTCCTCTCTCTGACGACGCTCAACTCTGTGAGCAGAGGCTGCTGAATATCTGCAAGTCTCTATCATAGCCTTCATCCAAGCTGTCATCTTCTTCTTGAAAGAACTACCACTCCTCCTGTCTCTAGCACGAGATCCCTCTGGAGCATCTGTAGGAGAAGGTGGGCTGTCCTCTCTAAGTCTTTGCATCTGCTGCTGCTGCTGAAGGAAGAATCTTTTCCATGTTGTAGACCGTGTGGTCATCTGTCTTAGTGAACTTGAAACCAGTGACCCTCTCAATCACAAACATGAGGTAGGGAGCATAGGGCAATCTCTTCCTACCATCATCCATATCCTCAGCCAACTCACTCCAAATGAAGCTAGGAATGTTGAATGGCTCACCTCCAGGTGCCACTCTAGCTAACAAGTTCTTTGCCCAACCATGCAAGTTTGAAGCTGCTCCTGCCTTTGGGTTGATGGTATTTCTGAAAAGATTGTTTAGGATATAATAAAAACTGCTCAAACCCTTCACCAAACTATCTGCATCCCTGGGCTGCCTGTACATGTACCTGATCTCTGATGGTGCAAGCTTCCTCTCATCATGGATCCTGGTGTACTGCCTGTGGTCACTACCAAAACCAAGAATCCTGCTGAAGGTGGTGAAGTCAACAGAGTAGTGAGTGCCCTCTGTCATCCAGTGCATAATCTCACCATTCTCCGGGTAGTATGTGGCATGAAACCCGACCAAGAACCTCTCGCATTCCAGTCATACCGAATCCCATCGATCCTTCAACTCATACTTCTCACATGCCTTGGTGGCTCATGATCTCGGGCACACCTCTTTTCTTGAGATCATCCCAATCAATGTAATGCATGGGTCTCACATTGGGTTCTCTCTCTTCTTGAGTACTAATTTGAAGCATAGAAATCAGAATGAAAGACATTCCGTAACCTGTAGTCCACTCCCAGGTCCTTGCTCACAACATAAGGATTCTCCATCCTTGCCTCAGTGCTCTTCTTGCTGCCAGTGGAGTAGTCAACTCTTCTGTGAGCTCTGGCATCCTGTGGGTCTCTTCTAGCTCCAACAGGCTCAATATAGTCTACCATGTATGAATCATCAAACTCCTCAATATTCTGCGGGTGGCGGGACATCCAACCTCGGAGATTTGCTTGCCATGAATCAGCTCATATCTATGTTGTCTCTCTCTTTCTTGCTGCTCATCTGCTTTGTGGTCGGCGTTGAGGAGCAGGATTGCCCCCTCCTCCCGCCTCTGCGAACCGTCCCTTTCTCAGCTGGCTTCCTCTTTGCTGGGATGTTGAAGGGGTTGAAGCCACTTCCATCGCCTTGCTCCATCTATGCATGCAAAAGGTAGCCATAAGTAACTGAAAATAGGCATTTGGGCAGGCATATATGTCAAAGATTTAGGCATTGCAGCTAGCAAATGTCAAGTGTCTCGACAGTCATTTCTGCTGGAATCAGTCCGAGCGGCAGACGCCGCTCCGCCGAAAGCAAAGACTTGCCGCTCGAGTTGCCTCGTTGAGAGCCCGAGTTTTTGCCCTCTTCGCAACATCTAAATCTATGCCATATAGACTTGTCCTCGAAACCTCAGTTCAGAAACATGACTATTGAAGAAATTGTGACAAATTTGCCATGGATATCAATTTAGTATGATGCTTCTCTGTCAAAAGAAACTTGTTTATGATGTAAACCTTCAAGATTGCACTGATTAGTTAGAGAAGAAAAGCAATTTTGAATTGCTTAATGCCATGGGCGGCACTGCCACACAGCATCCCATGCATATCATGGGTGGGGTTCTTCCCCAACTTGCAAACAACATCAATCAACAATTTTCCTATGACCTAGAGGCATCAACTATCCATTAATTCCAAGAATCCATGAACGAATTCATCACATGGCATAGATCGGGCGGTTAGGGTTTCCTTACCTAGAATGGGAAGGAGAGAAGAGAGAGGCCGCGACTCCAAGGCGGCGAGGGCGGCACCGGCGGGCGTGAGAGAGGTTTGTGGCGCTATGCACACGCACGCTTGCACCGCCGAAGCGGTGATGCCGTCGCGACGACGCTGGGCAGAAACGGCGGCGGCGGTCGCCTTCGTCGTCCAAACGCGCGAGAGAGAGAGTCTGGGCGAGAGTGAGCGAGTGGGATGGAGAGAGACGGAGCGGGCCAAAAGAAAAAGCGCCCACGGAGCAAACGGCCCGTAAGAAAATTTTCCTGCTAGAAAATTCCCGAGCGGCACCGCCGCCGACACGAGCGGCACTACCGCTTGGTCCTGAACCGAGAGAAATTTGCTACTATCTAACCGACTCTCTATATATGCTTCATAGACATATGTGACCCAAATCTCATGACCAGAACAGATCAACAAACAAGCTATGGCCATTTCAACTTGAGTCCAGCTTTGAAATAGATTTGAAAGACAATATGTAAACTTTTCAAAGCTTTTCCCTACTCATACTAGTTCTCACGAATAGAGGCATGCAGATTTCAAGCTAGGTTACGGGAATCAAGTATATTTAGTTCACTACGCAAAGCGCAAAACCTTGAGTCGCCGAGAGGCTTTGTGAAGATATCGGCTAGTTGCTTTTCGGTGCTCACATGGCGAATTGCGATATCTCCTTTTAGCTCGTGGTCTCTCAAGAAGTGATGATGGATGTCAATGTGCTTTGTTCTTGAATGGGCTACGGGATTCTTTGCAAGATTCACAGCTCCTTCATTGTCACACAGAAGTGGGATTTTTGAGTATTGACATCCGAAATCTTTTAAGGTTTGCTTCATCCAAAGTAGTTGAGCACAACATGCGCCGGCTGCAACATACTCGGCCTCAGCGGTGGAAAGGGCTACACAATTTTGCTTCTTAGAGCTCCAAGACACCAAGGACCGTCCAAGGAATTGACATGTCCCCGAGGTGCTTTTTCGATCTACTTTGCAACCGGCATAGTCAGAATCTGAATAGCCAAGTAGATTGAACTTGGAACCCTTAGGATAACACAAGCCAAGGTTTGGGTGTGAACTAGATATCTCATGATTCTCTTAACGGCAGTAAGGTGACATTCCTTAGGATTAGCTTGAAATCTAGCACACATGCACACACTAAGCATAATATCGGGCCTAGATGCGCAAAGGTAAAGGAGTGAGCCGATCATAGAACGATATACCTTAATGTCGGTGGCTCCCCCTTCTACATCAAGATCAAGATGCCCATTGCTTGGCATTGGTGTTTTGATTGGCTTCGCCTTAGCCATATCAAACTTCTTTAGCATGTCATGGGTGTACTTAGTTTGGCTTACAAATGTCCCTTCCTTCATTTGTTTGACTTGAAAGCCAAGGAAGAACTTGAGCTCACCTATCATGGACATCTCGAACCTCTTTGTCATAGTCCTACTAAATTGCTCAACATACATATGATTAGTACTACCAAATATTATGTCATCGACATATATTTGGCACACAAATAAATCATTTCCAACTTTGAGCGTAAAGAGGGTAGGATCGGCTTTCCCTATGACAAAGCCTTGATTGAGTAAGAATTCCTTAAGGCATTCATACCATGCTCTTGGTGCTTGTTTAAGCCCATAGAGCGCCTTTCGGAGTTTGTAGACATGGTTTGGGAACTTGGGATCTTCAAAACCCGTTGGTTGCTCAACATAGACCTCCTCTTGTAAAGGACCATTTAGGAATGCACTCTTCACATCCATTTGATATAGCTTGAAGTCATGGTGGGCAGCAAAGGCTAGAAGGATGCGGATCGCTTCTAGTCTTACCACCGTGCATATGTCTCGCCAAAATCCAAGCCCTCTACTTGAGTGAAGCCTTGAGCAACCAATCTTGCCTTGTTCCTTGTTACCAAACCATCCTCATCTTGCTTGTTGCGGAAAACCCACTTGGTGCCAATGACATTTGTCTTGGGTCTTTCCACCAACTCCCAAACTTCGTTTCTTTCGAAGTTGTTCAACTCATCTTGCATGGCTAACACCCAATCCGGATCCTTGAGAGCATCATCTACTTTACGTGGTTCCAAAGATGAAACAAAAGAGAAATGTTGGCGTAAGCGCAGCTAAATGAGATCGAAGTTGTTACTCCCTTTCGAAGACTCCCAAGAATGTTATCAACGGGGTGATCCCGTTGAATGGTTTGTCGAGTCGGTGGGTGATCAACGCCATGTTCATCTTACGCTTGATCTTCCTCATAATCATCTTCTCGCTTCAAGTATTGGAGCAAGATCCGATGGTTCAACTGGTGTTGCGGGTGTCGGAGAAGTTGCTTTGCTGAGGTTGCACGAGCGGCACTGCCGCTCTCAGGAGTGGCACTGCCGCTCTGCTGATTTCCAGCAGGGGTGTGCAACATCCTGTCATCGAGTACGTCAGCGGAATTTGGTGCGGCGGCAAGAATCGGTGGATCCTCCCCGTTTCGTGGCTTTCTCCTCTTGTGGCCTAATATCGCCAATAGCCAATTGCTTGATAGCCTCACATGGTGGATCCTCCTTTCCTACAACATCTTTATCAACTTGCTCTACTTGAGAGCCATTAGATTCATCAAATGTCACGTCTATAGCAACTTCAACTCTACCGGAGGTTTTGTTGAAGACACGATAGGCATGCTCATTTGATCTATAACCAAGAAGAAAACCTTCATCGGTTTAGGTGCAAACTTAGAGGTTCGGGGCTTTTTGTTCAAGATGAAGCATTTGCACCCAAACACTCTAAAGTATGACACCTTAGGTTTGTTATCGGTTAGAAGCTCATATGAAGTTTTCTTGAGTTTCTTGTGTAGGTAGAGATGGTTGATTGCATGACAAGCGGTGTTGATGGCTTCACACCAAAAGATGTTCTGAGTCTTGTACTCATCAAGCATCGTTCTTGCCATGTCAATGAGTGTTCTATTCTTTCTCTCTACTGCACCATTTTGTTGAGGGGTGTATGGAACCGAAAACTCATGCTTGATGCCCTCTTCATCAAGAAATTCTTCAACTTGGGTGTTCTTGAATTCACTCCCGTTGTCACTTCTTACTTTCTTGATGGGAAGTCCGAACTCCTTTTTGTGCCCTTCGACAAAAAAGTCTTCACCTTGTCTTGTACCCGGCACTTATCAAAAACAAAGAATACCCAAGTGAAGCGGGAGTAATCATCAACAATAACAAGTCCATATTTATTACCCCGATACTCAAGTAGGCAACCGGTCCAAAGAGATCCATATGAATCAACTCCAAAGGTTGAGTAGTAGCCATGATGCTCTTTGGTGGGTGAGGCACGCCTACTTGCTTTCCCCGGCTTGGCAAGTGCTACAAATCCTATCTTTGTCAAAATCAATATCTGTTAGTCCGATGATGTGGTTATCTTTCTCACGTAGTTTGGCTAAGTTCCTCATCCCAACATGAGCTAGTCGGCGGTGCCAAAGCCAACCCATGCTAGATTTTTGCCATAAGACAAGTTTCAAGCTTAGCTTTCCCTTTGTTGTTAGCTTTCCCTTTGTTGAAATCAACTAGGTAGAGCTTGTTCTTGAGTTTGCCTGTGAAGACATTAGAGGAATCCTCCCTACGAAAGACTTCCACACAACATCCGTAAAGAGACAATTGTAGCCTTTTCCACATAATTGTGAAACTGACAACAAATTGTATCCCAACGAATCAACATGCATAACATCTGAAATATCATGCTCAGTAGTGATAGCAACTTTACCAAGACCGACCACGTTCCTTATGTCATCATTTCCAAACCTTATGTTGTTCCTCTCATCATTGGTTTGGGAATATGATGAAAACATACTCCTTTCTCCGGTCATATGATTTGTACATCCACTATCAAGCACCCAACTTGATCCACCAGAGGAGTATGCCTGCAAAAAGATTAGTTCACAAGTTTAGGCCCCCAAGCTCCTTGGGACCTTTCATGTTAGTCACAAGTACTTTGGGAACCCAAATAGAAGAATGCAAATAAACATTTCTGTCCTTGCCAACATATTTGGCATAAACCTCCCCTTGTTGTTGTTCTTCAACACAAAACATGAACTCAAGCTTTGCCTTGTTGATTGAACCTTGGGGTGATAGGCATATCTATTTGGATTGGCCCAAATTGTTCTCTCGCTTTTTTCGAACAACCCGCTTTGCCTGGACAACCTTCTTCTTGGGCAGGTTCAGGACAGAGGACTGATGGGTTGCCTTCCCTTTCTTAGGGGCAGCGGCACTGCCGCTCGGCGGTCTTGCTTTCGAGTCGGCGCTTGTGCGGTCGCTCTGTCGAGCATATCTGTACCCATCTTGCCTTTGCTCCAGAACTGAACATACTCATAGCCATTTATGATCTTTCTTCCATTTGTCTTGGCTCCTTTTGTGTGACCTAGCCCATCTCTTATTCTAGGATTTCTTCCATCAATGTATTGTGGCCTCTTTGGTTGAGTCTCTTTGCCACTATCTAATTTCTTTGCATTTTGATGTCCTTTACCAACCAATGCATTGAGTCTAGCAATTTCTTTCTTCATTGCTTCCATATTTGCAAGATTTGTGGCATGTCCCTTCAAGTCCATGTTGTAACATTTACCACATCCATTGCTAGTGGAGGGAGTAGGGGTGTCCTTAGCGGTGAGAGCTTTGAGTTGCTCTCCCAAAGAGTGTTATAATTACCCTCAAGTTCCTTGTGCTTTTCTTGTAAGTCACAATACTTTTCGTTGAGGTTAATTATAGCCTTCTTTTGTGAGAGCGTGGCTTTCTTGCTCTTTAGCTAGGCTCTTTTTGCAAGGCAGCCACCTCACTTCTCTCATCCGCAAGAGCGTCCTTGTTAGCAACAAAAACCTTTTCAAGTCTAGATAACTCATCTTCTCTAGTTGCTAACTCGGCTTGGACACTTTCTAAATCCTCCATCATCTTAGTGATAAACATTTTGGTTTTGGGATCTAGGTTCTTGGTTATTGTCACATACTCTTCATCACTAGATCCATCATCACTTGAGCTATCACTAAGATCACTAGACTCATCACTAGGTGTTGGAGAGGTCTTAGATTTGGATTTTACCTTCTCATGCTTTGCCATAAAACAAATATGAGGGGAGTCATCATCATCATCGGACAAGTTGGAGAAGAGCCTTGGTGTAGAGGTCGACTCTTGCATAGCAAATGTTGCAACATGTTCTTCCTCTTCACTAGACTCTTTAGTTGAGTCCCACTCATGCCCAATGTGTGCTTCTCCCACGATCTTGCCCCTTCTCTTGTAATCTTGCTTCTTCTCTTTGTTGTTGTTGTCCTTCTTGTATTTGTTGTTCTTATTCTCATGTGGACAACCGACAACAAAATGTTCGGTGCTACCACAATTGTAGCATGTCCTCTTCTTCTTGTTTGGAAACTTTCTTTGCACAACCTTGTAGCCATTTCTCTTCAACCCTTGTGATACTTTACATGAACAAGACCATATTATTTATGTCCTTGCCACCTTCGTCATCATCATCATCATCACTTGAGGAATAAGTTGAATCAATGTTATCTTGCATTTTCTTCATCTCTTGGCTTTGACTTGAGGTTGATTGCTTGCTGCCCTTATTCTTGTTGGAGGTGCTAGGCTTGCTTGTCTTGCTTGCTTTGAGAGCTACATCCTTGATTTTGATGCCATCCAACTTGGCTTGCAACTCACCAAGCTTTCTTCTCTCATTTGCTTCTTCTCTTTGCATATCAAATGTAAGCAATCTTCCAAGCATATCATTAGGAGTGAAGTGCTCA
Organism: Hyparrhenia diplandra; assembly: GCA_015847255.1. NCBI lineage: Eukaryota > Viridiplantae > Streptophyta > Magnoliopsida > Poales > Poaceae > Hyparrhenia > Hyparrhenia diplandra. Next base: position 137,347 of record JADLZK010012274.1, on the reverse strand, counting down.
AACCTCTTCTTGTCTCTAATCAAGGTGACAACGGTCTCATTTCTAGGTGCATATGCTTCAAGCATGACTTTCACCACCTTGTGATCATCAAGATCATCTCCATAACCCCTTATCTTTCCAACAATTACCATCAACCGGTCAAACATTTCTTAGGCACCTTCTCCATCAACAATCACAAACCGGTTGAGCTTGGCCTTCAACAAGTCAATCTTTGCCTTCCTCACTTTGTCAACACCCTCATGTGCAATGTGCAAAGTATCCCAAATCTGTTTTGCCACATCAACATTCATCACTCTATTGTATTCATTTGCTTCTAGTGAGCTCAAGAGTATGCTTGTGGCTTGGCCGTTGAGATGGACAGCTAGTAGCTCTTCATTTGTTGGTGCCGGGATTCACCTGAGGTTGAAATCCACTACACACAATCTCCCAAAGACCGGGGTAAAGTGCAATAAGGTAGGCTCTCATCAAATGCTTCCACTTGGCAAAGTTAGTCCCATCAAAACGAGGTAACTTGCCCGCGGGCACGTTGATGAAAGACTTCTTATCACGGTTAGTCAAATAAGAAGAATAGTTAAAGGACACGGCGGCAAATTTCTTGTTGTTGCTGCTGCCCTCATCCATCTTCTTCTCATTCTTCTTGTTCTTGGCGATGTATGAAGCATCATCATCACCATCCTCGGAGCTACTAGGCGGCTCACTTTCGATTGTGCATCAAGTTCCACCTCCTTTTTGGCTCTAGCTTCCTTCTCTTTTGCCTTGCTTCTCTAATTCTTCTTCTTTCATCTTTTCTTTGAAGCTTCTCTATTAGCTTCATGCTTGCTGCTTCCTCTTGCTTCTTCTTTTTCTTTTTCGGCCTTTCTTGCATCCTTGGCGGCTTTTTTTTTCCTTAGTCTCCTTTCCTCTAGCCTCACCGGATCGGTGATGCTTGGGTCCGAGGAGGAAAGTGAGAGCTTCGCTCTTCTTGGATGCAAAGTGGGTCCGCCACCACAGGGATGGTCTCATCCACGGCTCCGGCTCCACCTTGAACCGAACCTTCTCTAGACCCCATACTTCACGCGGTTAAGCGTTGTATGAAGTAAACAAGCTCGATACCACTTGTAGGATCGCCGGGGCGCCTAGAGGGGGTGAATAGGCCTGTTTCAAAAATCAACTTCGAAACTTCGATTAGATTATCGAGCGGCACCGCCGCCGGGGCCAAAGCGGCACCGCCGCTCAAGCGGCACTTCTTTGCTCAGTGACGGCACTTGCCGCACCCGAAAAGAGGTTAGCCCACAGTTCAAAATCTACCCAATGAAATTTAGATCGATTAAGTTCCTTAGCTTCCTAGAAGGGTAGAGATCACAAATCGAGTCTTTGGAACAAGTAGATCGCACGCCACAAAGTAGATCGACCTCCAATCCTAGAAATGCCTCAACAACACAATATGTATGGAAACGAAGAACAAGCAAGCACACGGTGACACAAGGATTTATCCCGTGGTTCAGCTCGCTACAAAGGCTTCCCTAAGTCCACGTTGTTGAGGTTCCACAAAGGAATGAGCTCACCATAAAGGTTTGCCTCTTTGCCTCGTTCACAAGTCTAGGAACCGAATCCTAGAGATATGGGGTGATTATATTAGTTGCAAGAGGGTTACAAACCTCCCTAGGCTGCCACACAAGTTGGCAAGCTCAAGGGCGATGCACTAGCCGGCTAGGAGCAAGCTCCAAGAGTAAAAGACCATAACCGCCGGCCAAAGTGCGAACCAAGTGCTTCTAAGACGATGAAGATCGGTGGAGCACCTCTCCAATCGAAGAGTGTTGCCTTTCCCTTCAAGAAACGATGGTGGAATCGAAGGAATTGCTTGAGGGGAGTTGGAGCACCAAAGGAGGGAGAGAGCAAAGCACTTGGTCAGTATTACGTCGAAATGAGCGAGAGGTGGAAGAAGAGGTGACCGTTGGGGGTAGAAAGGGAAAGATATTTATACCTCCCCAAACACAACGGTCAGATTATGAGCGGCAGTGGTGCACATAATCAAGCGGCACTGTCGTGTAGCGGCACTGCCGCTCCCCCGAAAGCAACACTACCGCTCGGACTAAGTCAGCCAAAAGATAGAAAGAATTTGACTCTTGCGACTTAGTTGGGAGCCGGAGGTTATGTGGTGAAGATTTGAGCACTTGGTTGCACGCTTTGACACGATGGTTCTAATCCCTCTTGATAGTACGGCGTGTCCTATACTCAAATTCAAAATGTAAAATGAAAGTAAACCTCCTTTGCTTGTTGTACCGCCCGCAAAACGAATTGGGGTACTCCTCCTTTAGGTTTGCAACGTCCTCCTTTCTTATTACACCTTGTCAACTCGATAAATCTCATTAGTCCTCTAGTTAGATTGTCATCAACGCCAAAACCCACATTAGAGGTTGATTGCACTTACACTGCGTCGGTTGTTCGTGCGCGGTCGAGACCCAATCGCCATTCCAAGGCCCCGGCGGAGGGTCGGCAGTAGTCGGCGGTGTGGAGCCAACCTCCGAAGGGCGGCGTCGCGTGAAGGTCGGGCCGTCAAGCCATGGAAGCTGGCGGCGGGAAGGGAAACCCTACCAGGCGGCGGCAGTCTCGTGTGTGGTTACCATTGTACCCCTACGAGGGTAAAATACCTCTTTGCCCCTATGAGGGCCCACACATCAATGTGTACCCATCTTGCACCCTAATGTAAAGAGACCACCCGACCCCTCAGCTTCCTATAAATACCCGGGTAAGGGCACCAAGGAGGGGGGGTCAGTTGGTGGTAGAGTTCATTGCCATTTAGTCGAATTATAGTCTTAGGCACCTTCGCAACTCTTGCCCACTCGAATACGTGCCGGCCCCCGATCGCTCTCACCCTCGGCAACTACAGCGAGGGTGAGACCGAGCGGAGGCCCGCTACTGTCAACTCGCTTCGCTGATTTATGCTTGTTATTCCTTTCTCTGCGGGAAGCCCTCGCCCCTCCTCCCGCTACCTCTGATAGTGAAGGTCAGAGGGGCAGGAGTCCCCCCCACAAGAGCACACATATTCCAAAGTCAAGGGATTTTCATATGCGCAAGAGGCATTAACCTGACAAACCCAAATGCACTTCCCCGTGATTGTTAAAGCTGAACTTCATGCTTGAATCACCAACAGGGACTCCATGAGTGAAGGGACCTTGTGCAGCAACAACGATTAATAGTGTGCTATTTCAAAAGTTGATGCATCTACAAAGTATAGAAGGCAACAGGATAAGACGAAGAGCGAATGAAGGAGAAACAAAATGCAAAAATATCCCTATTTGATCCAGGTCAACAAGCTCCGGGAAGCGGTAGGGAGCTCCAAGAAACGAATCAAGCGACACAAGCGGGGGACTCCGGTAGCCACGTCGGCGCATCGGCATAGCCACCGTAGGTGCTACGAGGGCGGTTGCCCCCGAATCGGAGCGGCGCAAAGCATAGTGTCGCAAGCGGAGGAGCCCGACACCGAATCGGTGACCACCGCAGGCGGCATGAGGCGCAAGGCGCAGCGACTTCGCTGGGCGCACAACTCGGGGCCGAGTGCCGACGGTTACTTACCTTCACCTGAATCCCCCACGCCGGCGTCCGACTTCAATCCCAAGCCACCCGCCTACATATTGCCTCCCTCCTCCCATTCCCTCCCATCTCGCCCTCCACTCCCCATCTCGCCCTCGCACCAAATCAAAAGGAACAATTCCTCCCTCTCCTCTTGTCTTCCCTTTGCTTCCACGCCGCAACCAAACAAAACCATGGAGAAGCCTCTGCTCGCCGAGCACAAGCGCGCGGCAAAGAAGCACTCGATTCAATTGCGGCAAGCACCGCACCGAATCGCTATTGTATCCCTCGCAAGAATGAATTGTCAGAGCCCATACGTAATGCTCAAGAATCATCGAGCCCATACAAAATGCTCAAGAATCATGAGAGCCCACGAAGAAAGCTCAAGAATCATCAAAGCCAATGGATGGCAAGAAACCAATGGATGTCAAGAAGGCTGAAGAAGAATCATCGAGCCAATGGATGCCAAGAAGGTTGAAGAGTCGTCGAGCCAATGGATGCCAAGAAGCCGATGGATGCTAAGAAGGCCGAAGAATCATCGAGCCAATGGATGCCAAGAAGGCTCAAGAGCATGAGAAGGATGGGTCAAAGCTAGAGACCGATAGATTACACAATTTGCCGCCGCTCTCGGTTGCAAGAAGTTTGGACCGTCTACGAGAACCCTTTCCAGTGAACAAAGTGCGCAGATCACCTCTTAAGACATCTACTCCTACCTCCTTAGCAATGCGAGGCTCATGAATTTGGCAAATGTCTTTGCCGACAGTTCGATGGCTAGCACAACAAATGCTTTTTGTGGTGTCGTTGAGCAGTTTGCCTATGGAAAGGGTAGAAAAGAAAGAGTGAGAGATACTAAGTTGAACAAAATCATGATGGATTTGTTTTCGCAGCTCAAGGAGCATCTTCTTCCAAGGTTGGACTGGCAACTATCACCGTACATTTGATGAAAACCGCTCGAGATAGTGCTTTGCTATCTAACAATGAGACCAAGTCCGGGCGTCGGCCGGTTGGTGGCAATGGCAGCGAACGTCCTCCACCGTCTCCTACCTATCTACACCAAGGAGGAGTATTAAAGAAATACATGTTACTATACAATCTTGTTGCCTATACCTTCTGTTTTGATTTCTGAATATTGCAGAAGCAAGTGGTGTTTTTACTTTGTACGAGTGAAAGCAATACCGATTATTAATCAATTTGGTCGCTTGTAAAAAATGCGTAAGCAATTGGTGGATAAGAGAGAGGTGCTTTATGCTCTCGCGCTCGCCACACCAATCGCCATCCTAATCTGCGTCGGCGGGGACTGAAAGTGTTTCAGGGGAGTGGGTATGGGTTGCCGGCGCAAGCGTTGTGTTTGGGTATTAGCCACCAGTGGTAGATATTCATGTTTTCCTTAATCTATTGGACTACATTATATGTCTTTCTCTCTTTAGGTTCTTTACTTAATTAATATGTAATAAAACTATAAACAATTATTGAAGTGTTGATCATAACTGTTTGATGATCGATTTGGCGAATGTTAAATAATATATTGAAACTAATGGTTCTGCATAGGGAGAGAGAGTGGAGAGAGGAGAGAGCTTGGCGATGGAGATAGACACACTAGCTTTGAACAAGTGAAAATGAGTGAAAGGGGAGGTTTCTAACCCTCATGCTCTTTTTTTTTTTTTTTTGAGAAGAACCCTCATGCTCTTAGGCACTTATATAGGAATGACTACTTGCAAGTGGCCCCTTATCGTGTTCATATATGTTGTCATGGAACTTTTTTTTAGCATTTTGTGCAGAATAAAGTATTTTACATTGTTATAGTGTGTTGCTGTGTAAGCGTGGGAGTGTACATGTAGTATTGTCCACATTGCATAACGTGAATAGTGTCACTTATGTAGAAAATCTCTGGGTCCTAGATTAATTAACACCGATCTCCTAGCTGCAAGTCATAAATCTTTTTGTCACTTCCTCTTTATAGCTTGGTACTATGGAGAATCAACCTTCCAACCATAGGTTGAAGGAAAAATCACATATGCGAAAGGTATTTAGCAATGGATGTTACCTTTCTCAAAATTTATATAGGATTAGTACCCATGATATCTCCATTTGTTTGTAAATATTTTTTCTTAGAAAGATATAAGACTCTGTTGAATATAGATATCGGATTAGAGAAATTAAATTGGGTGCTAATACCAATTCTGCCTTAGAATGGAAATAGGTTCGTAGCTACAATAAAGTAAGGTTATAATGCCAATCCTTGTTTGGTTGTCCATACATTGAAATGACCAACTCTCTTCCTCCTCCCCCACCCCATGCTCCTAGCTCTCCACCGACAATATCTCCTCTTCCTGGGCTCTCCATTGGTGCGTCAACTTTGTCCTCCCTCTCAGTTGATGAGGTTGCCTTTGTTATCCCTCACTACCACTTGACATTGCATATGCCCTTCTCTCTGGCCATCGACGAAGTTGGCTCCATCCTCCCTCTTTGTAGGCAAGTTTCACGCCGCCTTCCGTCTCAACATCGCTCTGCTAGAAAGATTCCATCCACCCTCCTTTGTGTTGCCTCTACTTGAGTTCTCTATCGATGAGGTGCCATCCACATCTCCTTTGTCATTTTTCTCCATCGACGAGGACGCGAGGTCCACTCCAATCTTGTCTTCGTTAGCGAGAGTAAAGGGATATGATTGTGGCGGCCAGAGTGAAGAAAGAAGATTGCGCTCGAGTGTGGGCATCAGTGACGGGCAGAGGTGGTCTCTAGGCAGTGGCGGGGTTTAACGGTGGTGAACCACCATCAATGATGGTTGGTGGTACTCTCCATCACTTAGGGAAGTCTTGTAGCTAGTGCTAACTGGTTCGTTCTCTGAAGTCTCTATAAGTATGAAGGGGTTGAGCTCAGTATTGAAGGTGGGATGATTTAGTTGTAGTTGAATACCATGGAAACCTTCAATTCCATCTCTCAATGCCAAAAACATCCATATACATAGTTGGAAAAACTCGATTCCGATTCAAAATCCATGTCTAAATATCTACATCCAAACGGGACATAACCTTCTTGTCATGGGTTGGAATATTTTGATTATTTGTGTGCAGCTAGAATATTTTCATTATTTTCTTAGTTTCCCTTGAAATATGCTAATCTTTATATTTATTTTGCCTTTTGGATTTGTTCTTCCTACCGAACATCATTACTGCTTTTTCATGTGAGCTAATTTTTCTTCAAACGGAACTGAGCACATTATAAAATTTCTTCTTTTCTTCTCAATCACAATAATATTGCACAATAGTCACTCTCTTTGTTCCAAATTACAAAATTGTTTTAGTTTTTTTTTTTAGTACATAGAATTTTTTTCTGTATTTTCAAACATAATGTATATCGTAGTGCATATCATAAAAAAAACAATTTATAAGTTAGAAAGGAGGAAGTACATAATAAGATCACACATATAGACACCAATAAATTGATCCATGCATCCTGCATACATGGGCATTTTTTCTTTAGCATTTTATTACTCTAGTACAATAATATGACTTATTTGGTGACACCATACAATACAAATCGAGGCGAAACTCAAACAAACCAAACACAAAACATAAAGATGCACACTAGAAAGCGTAGTACATACATGACAAGTAGCAGCGGCATATTTTTATCCAGTAGGATTCTGCCACGAGTGCAGAAAGTCCACCAAGCAGCTACTACTACCAAAGATGGTACTGAGGTCTGAGTTGTTGTGACTGCTGACAACACTGACACGGCCACCAGACATCTCGCCGCCGGCCGTTTCTTTGGCTCGCAAGCTTCATGCCCGGCGGCGTCCACCGCCAGCGTGCGCGGCGACGCCGCGAGTCACGAGCATAATCCCTATGTTAAACGCGACGCAAATCGCAAGGGGCATTAAGTACATCCCCGGCTGAGCCTCGGCAGTTGCCGCGACGGCGACGGCGAGGGAGACTATGCAGAGGCCGATCATTGGAGCATTCATTTCTGTGTAGCTGCTTGCCATAATAAGACTGCATTAATTCTGATACAAGAAGTAGAGATGACAAAAGCTACAAGATTTCCATAAAGGGAAATAAGATTTCCTTTCAGAATTGGATGTGAGGAACGGAGGATAAGATATCGCAAACCAGGGAGATTCAAGAGAGCAGAGATCATACCTTTCCAGGATCCTTTCCCTTTAGGGTTTAGGCCAAGAGCGTACTCCTAGTTTGCTCCAGCGCCCAGGGATTAACAACTAGCTAGCTCTTCACGAACGGAGAAGGACGAGGCAGACCTGTATTTATACTGACAGTCCTAGCTCCTAGCTTTCCTCTGACACCCAGTGATGTAGATAGACACGTACTCCAGCAGCAGCTAGCATATCTTTCCTCTGACGCCCAGTGATGTAGATAGACGCTGCTTTTTGCTGTCCTGCTTTACATAAATCATACGCGGATCACACCAAGTGACCGACTTTTTCTTGTTGGGAGTACTCGGTGATGTGATCTGTGGTGTAGTGGCCATGGAAGTCAAGTAAATGAAAGTCAAGAACCAAAGGAACGGCCACTCTAGTCCGCCGTGAATGTATGTTTTCTTGGCACCTCAACTCGAATACATCTCTCATCATCCAAGTAATTTCTTTGGCAGTTGAAGTATTATTACCAGCAGCTCAACAGAAAAACCAGCGCAGGGTAGAGATATTTTTTTTTCATTTTTTTTTTTCAATGGTGTCACGCTATGACCAAATAAATCTCACTGGATTCTATATGTGTCGACCGTCGAAAATAGCTTCGTCGACGTTTCTGGCCTTGTGCTTGGCAGGAGGCTTTGTGTCGACAGTCGACACGTTTCGTCGACGTTTACTCGAGATGTTCTCGGAATGTGTGTAACCTGTTGGTTGCTAGGCAGAGGGCCTGAGCTTACAACGGCCCTCAGGAATATTTTGTTTTTCTGGAATTTAGTTTCACCTGGTTTTGACTAGGTTCTCGTCGCGTTTCCTCACGTTTCACGGACTTCACTTAATTCCCCTAACTGCCAATTTTGCTTCTGAAAGATATCCAACCCAAATGCTCAAGGAACAAACAATGAACATGGTCAAAGCAGGAATCAGCCCATGTTTGATATCGTTGGCCCAGCTCCCAGCCATGCAAGTCGCCCTCGCTAACCGGGCGTTTCTCCAGAACGCTCACGTCCACACGCGCTGGATGTGTCGCTGGCCTGGGCCTCGCCCACGGGCCGAGCCACCCCTTTGGCCCAGTCTCATTTAGATGAAACGTAAACTAGACCCATTCACGGATTGACCATATTCTCCAGTTTATTCACGGGAGAAGTTATTATTAGATGAAAACGTAAACAAGAACACATGTTCTTTTAAACGTGGAACATCCTTCTCTCGATTCTTGATCCTAGATATTTTTCTTGTGAAGTTAGAATACTGTTCTAGTAAAGCTACAATAGTGCCTTTCGGAAATGGAACATTTATTTCTCTTTAAGCTTGAACATTTTTTTATGAAGCTGCACAGACATTTACCTTATCTTATTGATTATTTTTCTCCTTTTTTTTTGAAATATTCTAATCTTTATATTTACTTTTGTTTTTGGATTTGTCCTTTCTGCCCAACATCATCAGTGCTTTTATCGTGAGATATTATTTTCTTCGACGGTACCGAGCACTTTGTATATTTTTTTTCTTTTATGCTCAACTACAATATTGCATCATAATTACTCTCTTTGTTTAAAATTACAAATTGCTGTAGCTTTTCTATGTAGGAGTACATAGTATTTTGGTATATATCAAAACATAATGTATATCTTAGTGCATAGCATAGAAAAGCTAAAAGCGGCTTTTAAGTTCGAAAGGAGGAAGTACATTTTTTTTTTTTTTTTTGAGATCGGCAGGGGAGTCCCCTACCTATTTTTTTTTTTTTTTTTTCAATTAAATGAAAGAATAGGGGTACAAAAGGTTACAAGGCAACTAGGCCCAAAGCAAAAAAAAAAAAAAAAATTACACATTGAGGCTATCTCTCCAAAATTCTAGAGGGGGCCTACGGTTGGGTTTAGCCTTAATACACACAAGGCTGAACTCCTCCCTGAACCTTGACTTCCATCTCTGAAATTCCACCTGTTCATTATCAAAAACCTTTTTGTTCCTTGTGATCTAAATTACCCAACAAGCAGTGATGACAATCTCTCTGAAAATACTTCTACCAAAAATCTGTCTGGCTTGAATCACCATATCCAGTGGAGGAAGTACATAATAAGACCACACACATATATATGGACAAACAAATAGATTTTTCCTCTAGCATTTCATTTTATTATTCTAGTACAATATAACTTGCTTGGTGATACTGACACCAAACAAAACAGAGACGAAACACAACCAAACCAAACAAAATGACAAACATGACAAGCAGGCGCACTAGAAAGCGTAGCAAATAAGTGTAACGTGACAAGTAACATGAGCATATTTTTTTCAGTAGGATTCTGCCATCATCCACAAAAACCAATATGGGTTCATCAAGGGCAGAACCATCCAGGATTGTTTAGCATGGGCATTTCAATTTCTTCACTTCTGTCACCACTCAAAGAAGGAGATAATCATTCTAAAACTGGATTTTGAGAAGGCATTTGACAGGATAGAGCATCAGTTCATTCTAGAGGTTCTAAAACACAAAAGGTTTTTACGACGGATGGACAGATTGGGTTCAAAATATCCTGTCCAGTGGTACCTCATCAGTCATCTTAAATGGGGTTCCCGGAAAAAGTTTTAAGTGTCGGAGAGGAGTAAGGCAAGGGGATCCTCTATCACCACTCCTTTTTGTCTTGGGAGCAGATGTGTTACAGTCATTGGTCAACAAAGCTTGGCATGAGGGCCTACTCCAACACCCCATAAGCAATAACTTTCAAGATGAGTTTCTGTCATACAATATGCCGATGACACTCTTCTTGTCTTACCAGCAGATGAACCCACTATTCATAACCTGAAGGATATCATCAAATACTTCTCTGAAAGCTCAGGTCTATTTGTCAATTATGGAAAATCCAGTATAATACCAATAAATATGGAGACGAGGCGAGAGTTCAGCGGTTAGCATCTATCTTGGGCTGCCAGGTGGGTAGTATGCCCTTCACCTACCTTGGCCTCCCTCTTGGGACTACTAGGCCAACTATAAGTGATTTTGCCCCAATTATCAGTAGAATGGAAAGAAGGCTTTCAGGCATAAGTAATCTATTTTCATATGATGGGAGATTGATCTTGGTAAATTCAGTGTTTTCTGCATTACCTACATTCTACATGTGCACTCTTAAACTAATTCCCCAAGCAGTTAAACTGGTGGATCATTTCAAAAAAAATTGCATATGGAACAAAGGAGAAGCAGACAGAAGGGGGAGGTGCTTAGTGGCTTGGGAGGAAGCCTGCAAATCAAAAAAGGATGGGGGCCTGGGTATTATAGACATTGAGCAGCAGAATGATGCACTCTTAATGAAATTTCTAGACAAATTTTATAACAAGACAGATATACCCTGGGTCACCCTAACTTGGAATCAACTTTACTCCACTTTGGAGAAAATCCACCACATGCCGGGACACCATCCGGTTCTTTTTGGTGGAAAGATGTCTTAAAATTGTTTGGAAAATTTAAAGAGTTTGCCAAATGTACACCCAACAGAGGAAATTCAGTTGGCATGTGGACGATATTTGTGTCGATCATTCTCTAAAGGACAAATACCCACAGCTCTTCTCTTTCACCAGGAAACCTAAATGTTAAATTAGATTTTATTTGAACCAAAGTTTTCAGAGGATCTTTACTCCAACTCTCTCAACCATAGCTCTGCTGCAGTATGATGAAGTAAACAGTCTCTTACAAAACTTGGATCTGGATGACAATATGGATGATAAGTGGGTATACTCTTGGGGCAGCAGTTTGTTCAGTAGCAAGAAAGCATACAGACTCATGACGAATAGCAGTACAGCTTCACCCCTATTTCACTGGCTCTGGAAAGCTAGCAATTTAGGGAATCAAAAGTTCTTCTTCTGGATTCTTGTCAGAGACAGACTAAACACCAGAAACATGTTGAAAAGAAAGAACATGCACCTTCCCTCCTATAGTTGCCCTCTCTGCCCCCCTTCAATGTGAAGAAACTTATCTGCATTTGTTTTTCTTGTGCCCATTCAGTAAGCAGTGCTGGGACCTGATGCAAATCAGCTGGGACACCTCCCTGAACCCCTTTGACATGTTTATGAAAGCTAAACAGGATTTCAATAATACAATCTTCAGGGAGATTGTTATATGTGCATGCTGGTCCATCTGGAAGCTGAGGAATAGAATTATCTTCGATAATGGTAGACTTGAAATTGATGAATGGAAAAGAATCTTCAGCTATGAATTTGGCTTGGTGTGCATCAAGGCCAAACCCTCAAAGTCTGTGCTTCTGGAAACATGGCGAGATAGTTTTGTATAGGATAACCTCAATTCACCTCTTTTTTTTGGGCCTAGACGCCTTGTAACATTTGTTTGTACCCATTCTTTCATTTAATTAAAAAAAAATAGGTCGGGGGCTCCCCGACCGGTTCGATCAAAAAAAGTCCAAAGCCGCTACCAAAGATGTGGTGCTGAGTTGCTGTGACTGCCGACACAGCGACCAGCAGCCATCGCCTACCGTTTTCTTTGGCTCGCCGGCACATCATGCCCGGCGGCGTCCACCGGCGTGCGTGATGGCGCCGCGAGTCACGAGCATAATCCCAGGTTGAAAGCGACGCATATGGGCAACAAGTACATCCCCGGCGGAGCTTCAGCAGTCGCCGCGACGCTGACAGCGACGGAGACGACCAAGAGCCCGATCATGGGAGCATCCATTCTCTGAGCACGCTGAGAGTCTGCGACGTGAGAGGCACCGAAGACCGACCTGCTCATCGTAATAGCACATCCGTGAATGAAATATTTCTTTCTTGTAAAAAATGACTGTAGCAGCTTGTCATAATAAGAGTGCACTCATTCAACCTACGAGGTCAAGAACTAGAAATGGCAAAACGAACAAGACTTCCATTTTTATCAGAAAAGTAAAACAAGATTTTCTTTCAGAATTCGATTGGATGTGAAGAACTGAGGTCTGAGGATGTTCTCAAATCGAGGTTCAGGAGAGCAGGGACCAGGGATCATACCTTTTCAGGTTCCTACTTGCAGAAAGTTCCAGGCCAAGCGCACGAAGAGAGAAGGACGAGGCAAACCTCGATCAGTATCATCAGTGCAGCACCTCATACCCTCAGCTTCTGCCAGTTGGCATCACCTCCAAACAGTGTGACAATCCTTTTGTGTCGATCAAGTCATGGCCACAGAGTATCCCACGCGTAACAAAAAATATAGGTAAAGATCTCTACTCAAAAGCGTGTGAAGAATTGAAGATATATAGGTGCGAGATACGACTTTTCGTGAAGCGGAATAAATCAATTTCTGGGTGCGGGGGTCTGGGTGATCACGCTCAATATATAACGCAGCCCGTCAAATCTAAAATGTTTGCTTACTTAGTAAATGGTTGTATAAGTTAATTAATGAAGATGCCAAGATGGGGTCTGGCAAGAACTTCTTAGGAAGAAGTACTTGAAGAATAAAACCATTGCCATTGGTGAAGTTGAGTGGAAATCAGGAGACTCACATTTTTTGTCAGACCTTATGAAGGCCAAAGACCGTTTCCTTCATCTATCTACTTTAAACCTTCATAATGGCAAACATATTAGGTTCTGGGAGGATAGATGGTTGGGAAACTCTACTCTCAAAGAACAATACCCATCCCTATTCAATATTTGTAGAAAGAAACATATTTCAGTAGCTAGTGTGGTTAGTTCTGTACCCCTTAATATGTCTTTTAGAAGAGCATTAGTTGGGCAAAATTTACTTAAATGGAATGAGTTAGTTATGAGGATTGCATTTGTGCGATTGGATCTTTCACAATCAATGTATAAGCATCTTGTGAACCAACTTGCCTTGCCTCTAAACAAATCAATATGGAAGTTGAAAATACCCCTTAAAATCAAGATTTTTATCTGGTTCGTACTAAAAGGGGTAATCTTAACAAAAGACAAATTATTAAGGAGACGTTGGAAAGGAGATGACCGATGTTGTTTTTGTGACAACAAGGAAACCATCCAACACATCTTTTTTGATTATCATGTGGCGATATTTGTCTGGAGAGTTTTTACTATGGCTTTTGGTTTACAACCTCCTACACATGTAGAAGATTTATATGGAGTGTGGTTTCAACAAATAGACCAGCATATGTGTTCTCTAATTTGTATGGGAACAAGTGCAATTTTATGGTCTATTTGGCTTTGTAAAAATGATGTGAATATTGACAAAAGAAGGTTATACTCTCATTTGCGGGTTATTTTCGGGGCAACTTATTGGACTCGTTCTTTCGAACATTCTGCAAAAGGAGAGCAACAGATCACTTTTGAAATGGGCATGTCGAACATTGGAGACTTTAACCATGGAGATCTTCGCCAAGCATGGGTGGCTGTCTTTTAAAAAGAATTAGTGCTTAGATAGGCGGCTAAACTTGCTTGGTTTCGCTTTTTTATGAGCTTTGAGTTTGAAACTGTAATAAGAATTGGTTGTGTGCAAACCTCTTGCAGAGGCCGGAATACAAATTTCTTTTTTCTAAAAAAAACTTTTTAAATAAGATTATACCAGACTTTTCAAAGTAATAAGTAATAATTAGACATGGGAAAGGAGAGGAAAAAGATGTATCTAAGGAGCTGGCGTGGCATGACAGAAAAATGTCATAAAATTGAAATACAACATGTTAAGGCCCATGTGGTTGGCAGGTTTATATCAGGACAAAAAAAAAAAAAAAAAAAAAGGCAACCCACTTGTTTCGAAGTTTTCAGCCCATTAATAATTTTTCGCATCCCATTTTGGTGGGTGAGGTTCGGCCCACAGTGTTTTTAGCCCATTTTTCTATCTGCCCAATTAGCTCTTAAATATTTTTGTTTTTATCCCATTTTAATTTGGCCCACACGACTTTTGTTGGCCCATTTTATATCGACCCAATTAGCTTTCAGTCCAACAAGAAAGCAATTATTTTGAGCAAATTATTTGCTTGGCCCTAATAAAAAAATATGTCCTTAGTTTCATGGTCCTATTTCTGTCAAACTTCAGTGTTCGCCCCTGAATCAAGTTTCGTTTAGGATTTTGGCCCTTGCATTAGTTTTGCCGGTTGACAATGTTAATAGCGAGGTAAAATAACCTTTTTACTTGTTGAGCGAAATGAAGCATTTCTCCAATGTACAATATAGTTGTACATGTATCTCAGGCCATATATTATCATTAATAAATCTTGCAAATTCAGTAAAATTACTTTTACAAAAATGAAATTATTAACGATAATAGACAACATGAGATACATGTACAAATATACCAAACATTGCAGAAACATATCATTTCGGTCTAGGGGTAAAAAGGTTATTTTACCTTGCTATTAAAATTGTCAACCAGCATCCTGTAATTTTCCTACAAACTTCCTACGATCCAAAGGAGGCCTAAGTCTTGTCTTCCACCTCATATCCTATGGAGAACTCACGCAGCAAGCTTTAGCTTGTTCCTCGTTTGAGCAGGCAGACCACTAGGGACATTTTCATGATTTGTTATACATTATTGGTTTACGTGGCCAGTCCAATAATTGCATTTTTTACAGGATAGAGGGTGTAGAAGCCAATTTAGAAGAAATACTTGGAAGAGTTTTTTTATATTTTTTTACAACAACCTCTTCCATGAGTTTTGGATGCATCCGGATAAAATTCCTAACTTTTGGCGAGTAAACACCTTTCTTGTAAGGCTAGCTATAACATTCTTCTCATGAGATTGGACGTTTTGATTTTTTTTTTTCCCTGTGAAGCCAGCGTATTTTTCTCCTTATCTTGTAATATTGTCATTTTGAACTTGGAACATCCTTCTATAGAACCTAGAATATTTCCTTATGAAGCTTGAACAATTCCTTAGTAAAGCTAGGTATTTCTCCTTATTAATCTTGAACATTTTCTCGTGAAGTTGCAAACATTTCTCATATTCATTGTCTTCCTTTCCCCCTTTGAAATATGCAAATCACTATATTATAAAGGGGTGTTTAGTTTCCATCTCATCCCAAAAATTTCAGGTTTTGGTCCATGATTTTCCATAATGGAAATAAGGGTATGTTTACTTCCATAATTTTGCCTTTTTTTTTTTGGGGGTGGCTCACCTTTTTTGCAAAATCGATCTAAACACCATGCTACAAAACAACAAAAAAATTTGGCATTTTTTCATTTTGCATTTGAGACTCAAGGACCCAAAAGATAGAAAACAATGTCATGGGAACATGTGTTGTATGTGCATAGCAAAAACAAACATTTTGTATGCAACTAAACACCAAGGTGAAAATTTTAGCATTCCGTATTTTGCTGCAACAAAAAAATTTGCATTTGACATTTTGCATTCCAAAGGCATCTAAACACACCATGCAAAGATTTTTGGCAAAAAATTGACTATTCTCTATTTTGTATTTTGATCTCAAGAGAAAAAAAAAAAGCCCAAAAGCTTTGTTTTTATCGTTTTGGATGGAACTAAACACATTTGGCATTTTGCATTTTATCGTTCCAAAGTACTTGGCATTTTGTATTTTGTATTCCACAATAAATTTTACACACCCTTACTTTGTTTTTACGGATTTGTTCTTCATGCTTCCAACGTCATCAGTGTTTTCTCGTGAGCTATTTTTTTTTTTTCTCAAAGGTACTGAGCGCTGTATAATTAGAAAAAGTGAATTAAATAGCGTGATCGGTGCAACACAGAATAAGATGCATGCGCCCCGCATATATTTTCAAAGTTTTTCCTTCTTTAACACTTTTATTTATTAGTACAAAATATAACTTGCTCGGTGACACAAAACAAAACAGAGGCCCTCACAAAAGACGCTTGACAAGTAGGCACACTAGATTAATCAATATCACTTATGCAGAAACTCCTTGGGTCGTAGATTAATCAACATTGGTCTCCTAGGTATGAAAGGTATTTATCAATGGATGTTATCTTCCAATCAATATCACTTATATATGTTGAGCTCGGTATTGAACGTGGGTAGATTTAGTTGTAGTTGAATACCATGGAAGCCTTCAATTCCATCTCGCAATACCAAATCTACTACACCCTATATATATAGAAACCCCCACTAGAAAGTTCTCCAGGTTACGGTGAAGCCATGTCATCATTGTGGCCCCGCAATTCTTCTATCAGCTGCAACAACACAACACTGTTGTCGTTCTCCTTCCGGCGACGCTCTCTTCCCACTATCGATTCCTCTGCCACAGCCCACTTGGATTCATCTACCACTAACGCACTATTGTCGATTCCTATACCACAAGAAACTGCCAAAAACAAGCAGAACGCCGCTCTCGACTCTCGAGTTTAAAAACTCGGCTGCCCGGCGGCCGTACATCCCCTGCCCAACAGCGCATGCATATCGCATCACGCCGCCTCTCATAGGCTTCTCCCAGCTCAAATGTCGCAAGTTCTCCAGCAGGATGCCGTGCTCACCTCGGTCGTCGTGAATCATGTGCACAAGATAACCGAAGATGAATCTCCGTTGGGTTTCGCCCGCTTAGCGACGCAGCGTTGCCCCGGCGTGATGCATGCCTACGGAGCTTCGTCCCTCAATCTCCCTCGCTGCGTCGGCACCCTTGCCAGCAGTGGAGCCTTGGTCCCCGTCCCCAGATGGCTGTTCGCCGGAGGCCTCAGCGGCTCAGCCTGTCGTTGCCGCCATGCACGGAAGAAGGGGAAGAAAAATGGAGCAAGAAGATAAGATGGAGCAGACATGAGAGGGACGAGCCGGCGAGGTAATGTCGTGGCTATTTTTCTTCTTCTCGTCCTTTATTTAGGGCCGGCACTTGAGAGTCCGCCCATGCGACCACGCCTAACGACGCGAGTAATGTCATTTCTGGTTATTTATTAGTGCGAGATGGAACATTTTTTCTATATCGAA
The DNA here is from genome assembly GCA_015847255.1 of Hyparrhenia diplandra. Classification (NCBI taxonomy): domain Eukaryota; kingdom Viridiplantae; phylum Streptophyta; class Magnoliopsida; order Poales; family Poaceae; genus Hyparrhenia; species Hyparrhenia diplandra. The sequence goes on along the minus strand of JADLZK010012274.1, from coordinate 119,821 downwards.
ACGATCATGACGTGCATGGTTTTTCATATGATCCCACAACAGAATTAGCTAAATCTATTATTATATATCTCTGCCTTTTATAATAGTAATTTAAGCAACAGATGCGGTACTCTGGAGATCAAACCAATACCCAAGAAACTGCAGAATTTGTTTTATAGGTTAAATGCCTTAATCTTTTCTCATATATATATACGTGTATTTTCTTTATCAAGGTATATACTATTGACAGCCGTCTATTGTTAGGATTTACCGATGAACCGTTGTTTTCCATTGATATATCAAGATACAATCATTTGTATTTTCTCTTGCATACCTGCAGCAACGCGTGGGGAAGTCTTCTAGTACATCCATGTACATGATTGGAAAAACTTCGATTCCAATTCAAAATACATGTCTAAATATCTACATCCAAATGGGACATAACATTCTTGTCATGAGGTGGAACACTTTGATTATTTGTGTGCAGCTAGAATATTTTCATTATTTTCTTAGTTTTCCTTGAAATATGCTAATCTTTATATTTACTTTGCCTTTTTGGATTTGTTCTTCCTACCGAACATCATTAGTGCTTTTCATGTGAGCTATTTTTTTTTCTTCAAACAGAACCGGGCACATTATAAATTTTCTTCCTTTCTTCTCAATCACAATATTGCACAATAGTTACTCTCTTTGTTCCAAATTACAAAGTTGTTTTAGTTTTCTTGAGTACATAGAATTTTTCTATATTTCCAAACATAATGTATATCTTAGTGCATATCATATAAAACAATTTATAAGTTAGAAAGGAAGAAGTACATAATAAGATCGCACATATAGACACCAACACATTGATCCATCCATCCTGCATACATGGGCATAGTTTTTTTTACTTTAGCATTTTATTACTCTAGTACAATAATATGACTTACTTGGTGACACCATATAACAAAACAGATCGAGGCGAAACTCAAGCAAACCAAACACAACAACACAAAGCAAGTTGTGTACATGTATCAACTATTCATTTATTGTTTGTGTTGTGTTTAAAATTATTCTTTGAACTTTTTGGAATTTGCATAGCAAGTTGTGACACTGGCTGCTCAGCTTGGAATTTGCCGTGTCCCAAAATTTTTGTTTTTCAATGGATTGTTTCTATCTAAAATTGTTTGTTTCTTGCTTGTTTATATATACTAGGAAATATGCCCGTGCGTTGCAACGGGAGTACACCTTTACGTGTATAGATCAAGTTAAATTTGTGTGAATTTGTGTACATGTGTATGACGACGAAATTTGATGACGTCAAGCATCAACAGTTAATTACATCTTTAAAATTGTTGTTAGTTTTGTTTTTTAGGAACGACTTTGATCCAGCCACCCAAGTTGATAATACCCAAATTTAAAATTTTATTTTTTCAATTATCTCTTTCCACCTCATCTATGGTACCTATCTTCTCATCTGTCTCTTTTCTCTGACGAAAAACATCCGGCATGGATGTACTCCTAGCCTCGCCATGTGCCTTCATGCTGACATGCTCGCTCACACATGTGTAAGCCGCTTGCCCGACCGCATGCCTCCTCGCCCACCTGTCTAGCTGCGGTCACCACAGGCTGCCGCTAGGGCAGGGGTGCATCGAGCCAAAAGCGCCCGTCGCGGCCCGGTAGAGTCGAGTCGAGTGCCACCGCCATGTGGGTGTGCGTCGGCCCAAAAGCCGCCACGGGATGTATGTTCCATGATCTAATCATATCATGCCTAGAAAAGAGTAGCTTTGTTAGTTCGTTCATACTGAATTACACTGGTGCATGCAACATGAACAATGTCATTAGTTGAGAACATGACATGACACCTTTTCTTACTTTTCATTAAAGACCAAATCGCAACATGTTTTTGTAATTATTAAACGTTTGCAAAGTACTTGATGGTACAATACAACGCCAAGATAAGCAACCATGTTTTTGGTGTACTAACATAAGCCATAGTACGTTTGCCCAGTGTGCGAGCACCCTGAGCCGACGCCTCCTGCTTGCTAATTCAAAATTTATAATCACTAACATAAGCCATACTATGTTTGTCGGTGTGTGAGCACCTTTAGCCGACACCTCCTGCTTGCTAATTCGAAATTTATAATCCAAAATGTGCCGATCCATCATCTAGATGTACTGACACGTCAGACTCTCGGTGATGGTCATGGTGAATTGAGAGATTTCTCAATCTGATCTAAATAGAAATTTCTATTTCTGAATTATTAGGATTCCTATTTAGCTTACTACAAAATATAGAAGACAGATTCCTAGGTATAGAAAGCAAGCTTACATACCCATGTGTAACAAATAACAATGCATTTTTAATTAATAAGAACAAAAATGATACGTGTAACATATCACAAAATATAGAAGATTTCTAAGTATGATAGGGATATACATATATTTTTAGAATTCTATAAATACATCTCTCTCTATATATTTATGTGTTTGCTGATTTGTTTTTATAAGAGAAGAAAAAGAAGAAAAGTGTAGACCAAGCAACTCACGCACACCTAACGGACGGAGGCGTTGGCTCGTGGGCCTGATGGACGGAGGTGTTGGGCCGCTACGTAGAGGATGAAACGAAGGAGTAACGGAGCAGGCAGGGGCTAGACAATGGACTGGCAAACCGTGGAAATTTCACCAGCAGACGGAGTCCGGCTACAACAACACGAAGGCGGAAAACGGAGGTAACGGAGGTGAAAAAAAAAAAGGCAGAAAACGGTGGCAGAAAAAGGTGAAAAAAAAAGAGGTGGGACTGAAATTTTCTCTCTTTATTAGTAGGTATAGATTTAGGTCGTGAAAAAAATGGATACCTGAATTATTTTTAAAAGCGTCTCCCGCTGTTGTAACAGTTGCATTTGACAAATTTGATGGTTCCTCAATGGTAACAACATTTCAGACTGGTTTTATTCTTGTGGTAGAGGAAAACTATGTTATGGTTCTTACTACTTTGAAACCTAAAGTTGATGGGGGCAGTAAAAAAAGTTTTCTATCTAGTTTGGCAAACTGCTCAGCGGCACCGTAAAACACATTTACTGCGGTAGCGATCGAACTACCGGCAGCTGATTTGCCGAATTCACAAGCCTGTGTTGCCAATGAGGTAGGAGTCTCAAGAGCTGGCTTCCTGCTCATGCAGCCACCACGCTTGACGCGCATGAGCAAGAAGTTGAGGCCGTACAACCCAGCGGAGGAGGCGAAGGGCGTGGAGACCTTCTCTGCTCCTTCTCCGCCTTCTGCACCGAACAAAGCCGTAATGAATTTGTTCTTCGTAGCTCAAAGAGCACCTTCGAGGCTAGACTGACAACCATCGCCATAAATTTTCTTAATCTATAAGAATACAATATATGTCTTTCTCTCTTTAGGTTCTTTACTTAATTAATGATGTACTAAAACTTTAAATAGTTATTGAAGTGTTGATCATAACAGTTTTTTTAATCGATTTGTTGAATGTTAAATAATATGTTGGAACTAATGGTTCCGCGTAGGAGAAGGGAGTGGAGGGAGGATAGAGCTTGATGATGGATAGGGGCACACTAGTTTTGAACAAGTGAAAATGAGTGAAAGGTGAGGTGCCTAACCCTCATCGTCTTAGGCACTTATATAGGAATGACTACTTGCAAGTGGGTTTTCATGGATCTTTTTTTTTTTTTTTTTTTATCATGGAACTTATACAAAATAAAATATTTTACAATGTTATGTTGTGTTTTTGTGTAAGCGTGGGAGGGTACATGTAGTACTGCACATTGCATTACTTCCTCTTTATAGCTTGGTACTATGGAGAATCAACCTTCCAACCATAGATTGAAGGAAAAATCACATGTGTGTGGCCCATAGGTACGAAAGGTATTTATCAATGGATGTTATCTTCCAACCAACTCTCTTCCTCCCCACCCGCCCCCAACCCCCAAAAAAAGCGCCCGAGGCGAAGAAAGAAGGTTGCACTATGTATGTAGCTTGAGCCATCATGGGCAGCAGTGACGGGTAGAGGTGGTCTCTAGGAAGTGCCAGGGTTTGATGGCGGTGAACCACCAACAATGATGGTGCTCTTCATCACTTAGGGAAGTCTTGTAGCTAGTGCTAACTGAGATTGGTTCGTTCTTTGAATTCTCTCCGGTATGAAGGGGTTGAGCTTAGTATTGAAGGGCAGATTTAGTTGTAGTTGAATACCATGGAAGCCTTCAATTCCATCTCTCAATGCCAAAGACATCCATATACATAGTTGTTAAAACTTCGATTCCGATTCAAAATCCATGTCTAAATATCTACATCCAAACGGGACATAACATTCTTGTCATGAGTTGTAACATTTTGATTATTTTTGTGCAACTAGAATATATTCATTGTTTTTCCAGTTTTCCTTGAAATATGCTAATCTTTATATTTATTTTGCCTTTTGGATTTGTTCTTTCCTACCAAACATCATTAGTGCTTTCCTTGTGAGCTTTTTTTCTTCCAATGGAACCGAGCACATTATAAAATTTCTTCTTTTCTTCTCATCCACAATATTGCACAATAGTTACTCTCGTTGTTCCAAATTACAAAATTGTTTTAGTTTTTTAGTACATAGATTTTTTTCTATATCTTTAAACATAATGTATATCTAAGTGCATATCATAGAAAAATAATTTATAAGGTTAATTAGAAAGGAGGAAGTACATAATAAGATCATCACACATATGGACACCAATAAAACTGACCCATGCATCCTCCATGCATGGGCATAGTTTTTCTTCTTTAGCATTTTATTACTGTAGTACAATAATATGACTTACATGGTGACACCTTACAATACAGATCAAGGCGAAACTCAACCAAACAAACACAACACAAAACATAAAGATGACAAGTGAGCCCACTAGAAAGCGTAGTACATACATGACAAGCAACAACGGCATATTTTATTCAATAGGATTCTGCCACGAGTGCAGAAAGTCCACCAAGCAGCTGCTACCAAAGATGGTACTGAGTTGTTGTGACTGCTGACACGAGGAGACCAGCCAGGCAGCAATCTCTCCGCTTTTTTTTTCTTGCTCGCCCGGCTTCATGCCCGGCCGCGTCCACCAACAGCGTCTTGGCGACGGCGCCGCGAGTCACGCGAGCATAAACCCCAGGTTTTTATAAAACTACCACATATATTATATTAAGCAGCCATTCTTACAAGTTAGGTCCTCGAGAAGAGGACCGACTTACAACAAGGTCCATAGACCGGATAAACACACGCGAAGTCGCCGGCGATGATGACGGAGACAGGCACGCCGGGCGGGGGGCCGTAGGGCGTCATAAGCGCATACACCCAGGTGAGAGGACCGCACATCGCGTCGGTTGAAAGAGGAGCGACCGAGCCGGGGAGAAGCATTCCAGATGACCGAATGTTTTGTAGATAGTCATCGCCGGAGGTTGGTGGTGATGCTCGAAGTCGAATCCATGGTGATGGCGAGCTCGTCAAGTCAGCGGCCGAGGATGGTGTGCCATGTAGGAATACTGAACTGCAAGCTCCTTGGCTGCACGGTGGTAGACGGGGCACAGTGGAGTGGCGGGGATGGAAGGTGGGGAAGTGAACCAGACGGGAGATGCGGCTCAAAATTGATCCAAGGGTCAAATCCCCCCAAGAGGGGATCCAAGCGAGGGGAGGCGATCTTGAATCAGCCACAAGCCCGGCCGGATCTACGGTGGCAGGGCGCGAGCTCCCGCAGCAAGGGGATATGGAGGACGAGGGAGGAACTGTAGGAGATGGCAACGGGGAGGATGGATGGAGGGGAGAATCGAGTTTATTTAGACATACCGAGGTAGCAGGGTCGTCTGCGACGAAGGATCCGACGAGGACGGCGACGACGACAGCGGCGGCGCTACCATGGCAGTAGAAACCACTAAGGGACAAGGCCATATAGGCAATAAATAGCTAAAAACCTAGATAACTAGTAAATCGACCAGAATGGGGTCCCTACCCTTTCTCGCCGCCCGGGGCAAACGCTAGAGGGGAGGAAGGGGAGGGGCCAGAGCGGGCGGCGGAAGAGGCGAGGCGAGGCGAGAGGAGCGGAGTCTTCGAAGGGAAGGAAAGTCCCTGACCCGAAATACACCCAATCCTCAGGTTAAACGTGAAGCAAATTGCAAGGGGCATTAAGTACATCCCTGGCTGAGCCTTGGCAGTCGCCGCGACGGCGACTGCGACGGAGACGATGCAGAGGCCGATCATCGGAGCATCCATTTCTGAGTGCTGACCGCTGGGACGTGAGACGCACCGACCGACTGCTTATCGCAATTACCATTTTCCGTCAATGAAATGTTTTTTCTTGTACGTAAAAAGCAACTGTAGCTGCTTGCTATAATAAGACTGCATGAAATCTGATACGAGAACTAGAGGTGCCAAAAAGAACAAGGTGGAAACAAGATTTCCTTTCAGAATTGGATGCGAGGAACTGAGGATATCGTCAAACCGGGGTAGTTTCAAGAGAGCAGAGATCATACCTTTCCTTTCCCTTTAGGCCAAAAGCGTACTCCTAGTTTGCTCCGGCGCCCAGGGATGAACGAGTCGTAGCTCTTCACGAACGGAAAAGGACGAGGCAGGGACCTGTATTTATACTAACAGTCCTAGCTCCTAGCTTTCCTCTGACGCCCAGTGATAGAGATCGCTAGCTGGCTTTTGGACAATAGTACTCCGCCTAGCTAAATAGCTTTTCCTGGGCAGAGTAGCTTTTTCCTCGCAAAAGAGTTTACCGGCGCAGCGACCAGCGACAAGAAGTTGGGTTTGCCGATTGAGACGGATGCTAAGTGACCAGCGACATCCGTTCCCCGGCAGAGTGGCAGCAGTCATCACACACTCTAATTGCAATGCAACCACCCAGAGCAAATTAAATCATAAATCATACATAAAGCAGTTGCTGTCTTTAAGTATGTGTGTGTATACGATCATGTGACTTTTGTTGGAACAGTGACCGGCTTTTTGCTTGTATGAGTACTTGGTGTGATGTGTGGTGTAGTGGCCATGGAAGTAAAGAAATTGAACGTGAATGTATGCTTTTCTTAATTGGCACCTCCAACTCAAATACATCAGCCAAGTAATTTCTTTGCCAGTTTAAGTATTTTTTTTTGACCGAAAGTTTAAGTAGTATTATTATCAGTAGCTCAACAGAAAATCAGCGCAGGGCAGAGATATTTTGTTTCTCTTATTTTCCAATGGTGTCACGTACGCTATGACCGAATAAAACTCACTTGATTCTATATCGTCGACGTTTCTGGCTTTGTGCTGGGCAGGAGTCTTTGTGTCGACACGTTTCGTCGACGTTACTCGAGATGTTCTCTGGCTGTGTGTAACCGGCTGGTTGCTAGGCGCAGAGGCTTTACAAGCTGCTCCGTCCATTCTAAATTTGCCCTATTTTACCCTTTTTTTTTCAATTGACTTAAGGTTCTCGTTCACGGTCCTATTTATACAAAACTTGCTGAATGCAAGGTTTCTCTTGGACACACTAGGACGACTCCACCTCGATCAGCAGAGTTCAGCTCATCCCTTCAGCTTCTGCTTGTTGGCATCACCTCCAACTCACATAAACATCCTTTGTTCTGGCCACAGAGGATCCCACGTCACGCAAAAACCCTTGTTTCCTGATCCCAGATTAGAGAGGTTCCAGGAAGTTGCGTCTATCGGCTATCACTGTCACATTTGTTCGAATTTTTCTTTTTGGTTTTGACTAGGTTCTCATCGTGCGTCAAGGACTCCACTCATAATTCCTTAATCACCTATCCGCCGATATTGCTTCGTACCAAATGCTGAAGCAACAAGTAATGAAGATGGTCAAAGCAGGCATCAAAAGTTCACCACCACATCGGTACACGTAATACGTCTGCGTTTTCACCGACACACTGACCAAGCTAAAAGTAGACGAGAAGTCGAGCAGAGAGAAGCAAATCCTCTTGAGGGCTTGAGGCGAGTCCCTCTGCAATACTCAGAAGAATCATCCTAGTCATGACCCTTTCATGGCCTAATTTTTTGTACTCTATTCGTTCCAACATTTTAAGACTTTTGATTTTTTTTGTGTGCTTTTGGCAGACTGTTATTTTTGTCATTTTATAAGACTTTGTAATAATTGGTCTGATTCTATTGAATGATAGATGAAGTAGGATTTTATATCCAATATCTAAAAAAGGCTTTTGATTTTTTATAGATATATTGGTTTTAATATGTATATAAGTTTATAGTAAAATTATATATTTATAAAGTCAAAATGTCTTGTAATTTGGGGACAGAGGAAATGACGCAATACATCAAGCCGTGGGAGGCCATCAGAGGAGTGGTGAGAGATGAATCAGTAGAGGACAACATAATTTGGAGGTGGACAGCGAATGGAGAATATTCCACGAGAAGTTGTTATCAGATACAATTTTCAGGGGGCATTCAACGGACTATGTCACCGGTCTGGTAGGTGAAAGCTGAGCAAAAATGCAAATTTTTGCATGGACGTTGTTACACAAAAAAAATCCTAGCAACTAACAATCTCCTCTCAAAAGGGGCTGGACTGATGACACAGATTGCAAACTTTGTTCAAATGATTTTGAAACACTTGTTCATCTCTGCAAAGATTGTCTGTTCACTAAGGAAGTATTATAAAGCAATGGTACGACTTATTGACACCGAGTACAATTAACGAGGATGGATCCTTACATTCATATTGGTGGAGATGTCGGAGGAAAATTGATAAAAAATCAGAGAAGACAAGTGGATGGGATCTTCTTTTTATTTTTGGTGGAATATTTGGAAGGAAAGAAACAGACAAATTTTTCAACATTCAACACTCAATCCGTTACAAGTAGCAGGACGTTGTAAGGATGATATTCTGCAATACCAGTTGGCCATGACTCCTAGGAATAAGGAAACAACTAGTCGACTTTAGGAAAGGAGAAGGTTCTTTTTAGTTGTTTGGTGTTGCCTCTTCCAGTGTACATACATCTAGTTTGCAGCTTTTTGTTTCTCTTTTGCAGTGTGTAGTTTTCAGGAGAGGGGGCGAGGAAGAGTAGTCAAGTTGTTCCTCCGTGCGAGGTCTCTGTAACAAAGCCGGTTGTAAGATCCTTTCCCTTTTTTTCTTTATATTAGTATAATAAAAATTACGGCAAAAGCTTTTATCGTCCATCGAAAAAAATACTGAATGAAAGAAGGCTATTTTTGCCATGCAACGTAAGAAAGAAATAAGAAAAACAAGAGTCAAAATAAAGTATATAGAGTATGCTATACAAACCAAGAGACCGTTGCAACTCACGTACACAACAAACCAAATATACATAGTACTCGTAATGTACTCCCTCTGTCCAATAAAAATGTCATTTCTGACTTTCTTTCTTGACCGTTCGTTTTATGTAAATTGTTTTATAAAAATAATAAATTATTATTAAAATATCTCTAATGATAAAATAAGTCATAACAAAATAAATAATATTTATATAAAATTTTTGAATAAATAAAATGGCCAAGCATAAGCCCATTCTAAAAGTAAAAAATAACATTTTTTATGGATAGAGGGAGGGAGTGCGTGCATAAGAACAAGAGCAACTCATTGATCCAGTCTGATCCAGTCCCAGGCTCAGTCAGTGGGTGGGCTCAGTTGTCAGCAACACTCAGCATCGCTAGACAGTTACGGAGCTCCTGAACACATCGCCGGTATCGACTTCGATCTCATGCGCCGCGGCGGCGGCGACGTCCACCCGCGCGGGCGCGGATGCCATTAAGCAGGAGCACAATTCCGGCGTTGAACACGACGCAGAGAGCAAACGCGAGGCCAATCTGCAGCTCAGCCTTCTCGGTGCCTGCGGCGACGGCGACAGCTGCCGCGACGACACAGATCACGAATATGAGAGCACGAGCATCATCCATTTTCTTTCCTGTATTTGCAGAACTTAAGCCTGCTCGTCGTAACATATTAGAGACGTAGTACATATATAACAGTTAGTTGCTTTTACAAATACAGATTTAATGGCAAATACAAGAGGATTTGCAGAGATCTAGTATCAAGGTCGAAAAAGAATGATCGTACATACCTCTATTTTTTATCAGTCCCCGAGCGGTGACGTCACATGCACTGGGAGGGTGGGATGGTTCATCGTTGGCGAGAGAAAAGAAGGCGTATTTATACACGAGTATACGAAACAATTGAACCCGAGACTTGGCCTGGCCAGCGCGGGAGTAGGGGTTGCCACGTCGGTTTCACAGTGACACGTTGCCGTGCCCAGCTATACATTCACGTAAGAGGCTATAATCACCAATCCCATATTTTAAAAGTGAAAGCAGTAGAAAAGACAGAGGCAAGCTACCGGCACATACGTCATCCCATTCTCTAGCTATGTTTATATATGTTGGATTCCAAGTATTACCTCCATTTCAAATTATAAGACGTTTTGCCTTTTGTAGATACATTTCTTTTACTATGTATCTAGACATAGTATATAACTGAGTGCATAGCAAATGAAATGTATCTAAAAAAAAAAAACGTCTTATAATTTGGAATGGAGGGAGTATAAATCTTCTCCAACATCGATCGTCCAATTCTCATGAAGGTGATGAAGGAGGCCACGTGTGATCAGGTGGTGCTCAATATTTAGAAAAGAAGTAAGAGAAAGACAAAATCCTATGAACTGAATCAAAGTATGACATAGGGCATTTGTTTTGGCCAGGGACAGGACAGACTTAATACCAGGAACATGTTAAAGAGGAAAAACATGTCACTGCCATCCTTTAACTGTGTTTTATGCAATCAAAATTGTGAAGAAACATACATCCATCTTTTCTTCAGCTGCACCTTCAGTAAAGAATGCTAGGCTTCCCTAAACATAGATTGGGACCTTAATCTGAACCCGCTTGACATGCTTCTCAAAGCTAGATCAGACTTTCAGAATTGTATTTTCAGAGAGATTGTCATCTGTGCCTGCTGGACAATATGGAAAACAAGAAATAGTATCATTTTTATAATGGCTCAAACAATTTATCAGCCTGGAAGAGGGTTTTTTCTCGAAGAGTTTGGCTTGGTTTGCATCAAGGCCAAACCTATCAAGGCGGTTAGATTGAGATCTTGGAGAGATAGTCATGTATAGGTCACCTTTTTTTCTTTTGGGCCTAGTTGCCTTGTTATCTGTTTTGTACCCATTCTTTCATTTAATTAAAAAAAAAGAGGTCGGGGACTCCCCGACCGGTTCGGTCAAAAATAGAGTGTGTGATCGAGTTTTGGATACATAATCATACTATTAAGAAGGGAACTCTAAAGATAATTTCATTATCTAAATGCCACTAGGTGTGAAAATGCATTGCATATGTATTAGACTTGGTAACATGGTGACCAATGATTCAGCGATATTATTAGTGTTGTGGTGTCGTGTCGTGTTTTTTTTTTTTTTTCTATGAAGCCAGCGGACTTTTCCTCCTAATCTCGAAATGTCGTTATTTTGAACCTGGAACATCCTTCTCTAGAACCTAGAATATTTCCTTAAGAAGCTAGAACGACTATCTATTAGTGTCACACCCCAAAATTTTTATTTTGGGTTGTGAATAGTTTCACTTAATAAAATAATGATTATATGAATTTTGTAAAATTTTGAAGATTTAATTAGGTTTTCGCAATTTAAATATTGCAATAAAATAGAGCATCTACAATAATTAGTGTCACACCAAAAAAATAGAGCATCTACAATAATTTCAAAAAAAAAGTGTTTTTAGTATTCGGATAGGATTTCTGTTGGCTTCATCGGGAGGCTCGCGTAGTTTGTTACGTCAACTCCAAAAGGATAAGTTGGATTGGAATGGTAAATAAATGAGTTTTCTAAGTGGCTGAAAAAATTGGGAACACATTTGTTGGCTTCCTTCAATAGTTTCCAAAATCTCGTTCCTAAAATATAAAAACAATTTTGCATCACTATTTTCAAATCACCTAACTATTATTTTTTTTCTTTTCTATATTTTGCATTAGAGCCGTGTCCTACTTATTCTTCTTCCCCATGTTCTTCAACCTCCAGATTGGTTGATTGATACACACGAGTATATTTCCACGTCTTTTTATGTAGATTTTTTCCAAGTGTGGAAAAATTAGGAGTTAAGATAGGAAGTTGTTGGAGAGCAATTTATTTCAATCTTGTCAAAAAGAAAGATTTAGATTTGAAGTGGATTTTGGAAACTCTCGGAGGAGATGCTCTATCCCATCACAGCCAAATCACGTCTCATTTGCTTGATTGTGACGGATATAGTGTGTTCCCTAATTTTTTTTTTTTCGAAAGCTGGACTTCACCCGTATTGCATTAAGGGAAAGGCCAAAGAAGGGCCGGTAACCGGATACAAAGGGACACGCGAGTAACCCTCGGGTTACCCGCGACATCTCCGACACAAACAAACAAAGAAGAAACGTAAGGAGAGAGGGATGGGGCGGACCCTCCAAATAACAACCCCAAAGCTGCACCTAATACAAAGAGAAACCCCACAACATCCGGGTAGCTAGCGGCGAGCGAGCGGACAACACCACGGGGCAAAAGCATCCGCCCAACGAACCGCCGCTCTTGGCAACTTCGGCAGCTGCCCAAGAGGAGCCCGGCGACCACGGCAGCAAAAGCATCCGCCAACGAACCACGGCGGCAAAGCATCCGCCAACGAACCACGGCGGCAAAGCATCCGCCAACGAACCACGGCGGCAAAGCATCCGCCAACGCGAACCAAGGCGTGCAAAGCATCCGCCGAAGAAGTTTGAGCAACCACCGGCTAGACGTAGACCCAAGTGAGGAGGAGCGTGAAGTGCGGATAGGCGCAGTAAGCGAGCAAGACGACCGGGGCGATAGGCGCCGATGACAGAGCAAGGTACTTCGAAGACGAGATGCCTTCAAGAAGGGTACGACGCCAAGAGGAGTCGCCATCGTCCGCCCGACACCGTCAGCCGAGCTTTCACCCGAGTTCCATCGCGCCGAGCCACCGAGGACGAACGAGGCGGGTCGACCACACCACCAAGGCGCCGACGGCGATCGCCGATGAGGTCGCCCGCACCACCACGGTGCGAGACGACAAGAGCACTCGCCACGCTGCCCCAACCGCCATACACCGGCCGCCGCTAACACCACCAACCAATCCCACCCCATCGAATTTAAGCAATGCCACCAAGCGGTCGCAGCACAACCAACGGGCGCCGCCAACCATGTCGGACGCCAGGCCCGAGGACCGATCCAGCCATCCGCCGCGCCGCGCAGGGGTGCCACCGACCCGAATCGCCATTCGGGCCGCGACGCCGAATCCAAGGCCCCCGCGGGCCCGATCCGGGCGGCCACCCGCCGCAGGCTACGGGGAGGCCACCCACACGCGCCGGGTGGAGATGGAGGCCGCCGGCGCCGCATCCGTGAGAGGGCCTGATCCGCTTCCGCCGCCGGCGCCATGGCCGCCAGCCGGGCCCCCGGTGACGGAGAGTGAAGGGCGGGCGGTGGGGTGCGGAGGGGGACGAGGGGCGCCGGCGGAGGAGATCAGGCCGGGAGGCCCGAGAGAGGTGCGGCCGACGCCGGGCCTCGCGCCGCCGCCGGGCGAGGGACACGGAGGCCGCGTCGCCGCCGATCGGGCGCCGCCGGGGCTAGATCCGGGCCGCAGGGGCCGGATCCGGCCCCTCGGCTGCACCGCCAGTGGCACCAAAACGCCCGAGAAGGTCCGCCGGGCTAGGGGAGGGGGGAGGGGGAGCCGGGGGCGGGGGAGGGGGTGGGGAAGAGTCGCGGGCGGGCTCCGCTTTTGGGGGGCACCGCCCGAGGCGCGCCCGGCGCCCGCCAAGGGAAGGGCTACGACGGCGGCCGGGGGCGGGAGGGGGATTTCCGGGCGGCGGGCGGCGCCCCGAAGCCGCCCCTAGAGGAGCGCTTCGGGGGGGGAGCGGGGTCTCGCCCTGCGTCCGTGTGTTCCCTAATCGCTATCAGACCATATTTGTATTGCTTTCCTATTTGTTTAAAGAATCAAATTAAAGCAAGCATCAATGCATTGCCGTGTCTGCCAATTCACAACATCGCGTACCATTTTTAGCTGATTTCTTGACATAATACTGTATCGTCAGCGTATATATCCAATTTTGGTGTGTATAGCTTGAGTAAACTTTTTTTTTTTTGCGAAACAGAAACCTTATTAAACATTAAGTAATATCCTTACATGAAAGACTCATAACCCACTCCGGGAACAAAGCAAGAAAACACTGACAATCCCACCATACAACAACTTGTAATATTGCATCGATCATTTTTAGTCTATCAAGTTGCACGTATGTGCAAGATAGATTCAATGTGTGTTTGCGCGCGCATGTTTTCTTAGGTCCTTGTCAATGTAGTATGGAATATAATGTTTGTCGGCAAGAACCCAAACTGCGTCCACCATGTAACAGCCGCAAAAGGCTCGTGCACCCAACCCACGGGAGAGAGATTTGTTACCGTAGCGGATCGATGGATCCTTCGATACGCGGGCGAACGGGAGCGGCGGATAACCCAGCAGAGAGTTAAAGCCGGAGTAAATTGCCGATTTGGTTCTTGGTCGTTACTCTGCCGCGAAGCAGAGTACTAGAGCTCTATCTGACGCGACTGCCGAATTGGTTCTTGGTGTTGGTGGGCCAGTTCTCTGCAGCAGCGCCAGCACGGGCGTATCGCGTATACTCCCTCCGTCCCAGATTGTCGTTCTACGATTCATAGAGATTGTTGTTTTAGATGGTCCTATCCTCCACTACTGACATTGTCTTCTGCTTACTTACACATCGCTACTGACTTGCTGGCCTCGAACATGTAAATCAGGGCAGTGAAAGTCACTAGCCGGTGACAAAGGCGTACGCACGTCCACGCACGCATACATACAGATGCGGGTATGCCGCCGATGAAACGGAAACGATACTCTCCAGTTTATTCACGACAGGAGTATACTGCGTTCAGCACATCAGCCCGAGAACTAAGGGGGAATAATCCTATCAATGGAAAGAAAATCACAGCTCACTGTCATTTGGCTGCTATCCATCTGGTGGGGCGAGAGAAATCAAAGGAGAGAAGAAGGTCGAAGTCGATCTGCTGCTGAAATTGCATCCTTTTTTTGACTGAATCTGAAATTGCATCCTTCATAGCCTTTCAGGTGACTGACTACCTGAAACCGGCCCCAGATCACCTATTGTCGGAAAATCGTCAGAAACAACAATGGAAGAAACCGGAAGCCGGAATCTTAAAGATCAACTCTTATGGTGCTTTTGATAACAAAGGAGGTTGGGTTTTGTGATTCCAAATGAACAAGGAATGGTGATCAAAACTGGAGTGGGCAAATCTGATTCCCTACTTGATGCCCTTCATGCAGAGCTTGCAGCATGCACGCAGGTTTACAATAAGCAGCCAGGATGGGAATACAGGAAGTGATCATAGAGACAGATGCCAGGTTTACAATAAGCAGCCAGGATGGGAATACAGGAAGTGATCATAGAGACAGATGCCACACTTGTCAAAGAAGTTCTGTCGGGTGAAGATTACAGACTAGCTGCTATTGGAGGCCTAGCAATGGAAATGAGATTCCTCATTAGTGCAGAGTTCCATTCTTGTGTTATTAGTGTGTGCAAATCAGGTAGCTCATGCCCTTGCGGCATTTGGGTACAAACTTTCCAGTGGTCAGAGAGCCATTTGGGATGATGTACCTCAGGAGTTTGAGGATCTGGTAGCCAGCGACTTGGCTGGTGGCGATGAGTAATAAAAATGCCAAGCATCAAAGAAAAAAAACTCTACACGAACAGTTAGTACAAAGAGTAACATAATAAGATCACACATATTGAAAACTGAATTCAGTTTTGGTGATGGGTGGTGCACAAACATGATCCATGCATCCCACATACATTTTATTGCTCTGGTACAATATAACTTGCTTTTCTGGTACAAAATTATAACTTGCTTGGTGGTACTGACACAAAAAAAAAGAGACAAAACTCAACCAAACCAAACAAAACGACACACATGACAAGTGGGCGCAGTAGAAAGCATAGTAGCAGCGACATATTTTATTTAGTAGGATTCTGGCACGAGTGCAGAAAGTCTACCAAGCCGCTACTACCAAAGATGGTGCTGAGTTGCTGTGACTGCTGACACGGCGACGACCAGCCATCTCGCCGTCGCGCATTTTTGGCTCGCCGGCTTCATGCCCGGCGACCTCCACCGGCGTGCGCGATGACTCCGCGAGTCAAGAGCATAAGTGCAGGCGAAGCTTGCATGCTCACGTGGAAAACAATTTAAACTCCAACCAAACCATTGATAAATGTTCAAAAGGAGAGTTAAAGAATTAGTGTTTGGCTTTAGGAAAATATATAGGTCATGTTATTTACAAATTGTGTGAAACTTTTATTGTAACAATAAATACATAGTTCAGACAGCACATAATTATGCCTTGTTATTTACAAATTCTGTGAAACTTTTTTCCCTAAAAAAATGCGTGAAACTTGGAGTATGAAAAATATTGTCGCTTTTGGTTGTTTTTATGTGCACCCCTAAAATTAAGCCGTAATGTTAGCACGGGCACTATACTAGTATTCCTTAGGGGTCAAGGCGGTCATCTTTATACTTATACTACCTATACTACCTATAAAGAACAAAACATGGACATTTTTTCATGCGGTAAATTTTTTTCAACCATCCCTCTGCCTCCGTGCGATACCACGCCCGCCCGCCCACCCCTCTCCCTCCCGTGCGTTCAAAAGGAAATAGTTAATATGAAAACAATGCTTTCCAAAAATGCCATCATATCATAGTCCATCGAATTTTGGTTCGATAAATGCCATCCGTGCCTCAATAGGAAACAACCCATAAGGAAATTAATCCCTCAAATTAATCCCTTGGTTAGGAAACCATCGCGGGCGGTCAAAGCGGACGGTGATAGCAGTCTCCCTCATCCTTGCTCGTCCTCGCTCATTGCAGCCTCCACCGTGCAGGCCGTCATCCCCGATCCATCACCGCCGTCGTCCACTGGGAGGACGTGGACGCGTGAGATCAGACCATGCGAGACCTCGCCGCCTCCAACACCCTCCTCTCCGGACGCTGAGCCCGCCCGTGCTGATCAGGTAACACAACCCCTAAACCCTAATTCCCTGTGTTGCTTCTTTCTCGTGGATCAATCCTTGTGGAGCCGGGACAAGTTGCTGCTCGCCGGCGGTCATACAAGGTGCATCAAAAAATAGTTTTCTTTGCTTTCAGTACCTTTTGCTTTCAGAGATTAGGTTATATAGATATTAGATGTAATTTCTACCTCTAAACATTTCAGCCTTCAATGCAGTTATGCTTTCTTAGCCTACTCTACGTTATCATGTTTTCTACCCTGTTAACTAAATCAAATCAAGATTGAAAATCTAAATTAGTGTTCATACTAAATGTTTTTGGTACTGGTTATATCATATATGTTCCAGATTAACTAAAAGCATTAGCACTCAATATTTTTATTAGTTCAACCAAGTTACTGTCTCATTATTCCTTGCAGTTGCTCTGTCACATGCTTTGAAAAGCACGAAGGTAATTCTATCCCAACTTACAGTTTGTCTGAGAAGGCCTTCAATTCAGGTATTGGTAAAAAAAAAAGTGTGTTTGGAATCGACTGCAGGCAGCGCTGCATCAACAGTAGCGTATCAGATCTGTATAGAGGATGTAATTTTAATCTAATTGGGCTCTGCCATCTCTGGCAGTATGATATCAATTGGATTTGACATTTTAGCATAGGTGTTTAGTTTTGTTGGCCTCGAGTTTGATTGATCAAAGAAAAGTATGTTTCTATGTGATCCATAGTGTTTTATCTCTATCCATCCTCGATATTTTGGGCTGTATTAGTGTCAATATATGCTAATTTTGGCACAACACATGATCTTTGGCTGATCCGCTTGGCTATAGGAAGCTGACAGATCTGTTTTGTGTAATTAGTGAGAAGCAACAATCTTCAAAATCAGCATATAATCTCTTATTGCTTTTTCATGTGTATAACACATGAGTTTTATGGAATATTTTAGAGAACTGATTTTATTTTTTTACTATTCTTGGGCAATCCATCTAGAGTATTGACATTTTGGTTATTTTTTGACTGAGCAGATTTGATTAATTCCTGCTGTATTTTAGTACAAAGGGAATAATTCATCCAAGTAAGAGGCTGGTGGCACACTCCATCCCTATTGTATAAATTATATTATGTTTTAGTATATTCCATTTTAATATTTTCAGATTGCAAGGATTAAAGCTTATAGATGGGAGATGATGAGTTTCAGGGTTGGTTTGACAGAAAATCACTTTCCCTTTTCTTCTACCAGGATGCTTATGAGATAAATATATTGTGGTATAATTTTTGAGAACCTAATTTGTTTTTAGATCATATTGTTCTTTCTTCACCTTTTGTGGCTCCCCAGTCAATAGCTGGAGGAGTTGTTGCAGGAGCAACAGAAGCTTGGGTTAGGTGCTCCCAATGTACGCCAGGCTTTTGAATAATGGTGAGAGATAATTCCGCTTTTTTTTGTAGCAGTCTTGCTCAAATTCATTAGCTCATACGCTCGGTTTCATTAGCTCATACGCTCGGTTCCTGTATGAGCTCTGTCTGATAAAAGAGCAGACTGTGCTTGCTACTAAACTGATCTTGATATCTAAGTTTTCTTCAGATGTGTTGTTTCAAAAAAAAAAAGTTTTCTTCATATGTTATCTGACAACATAGCAACTGAATTCTACTACCATATACTGTATTTTGGTAGTTGGCCAGGGGAGGGAACAACGCCGGAGATCTGCTGCTGGCCACGACGAGCTAGGTGGCAACTTGACTGAGAAGACCTTCAATTCAGGTATTGTCGATTTGCTGCGTTTCCTTGCAGGGCCTGTCGACTTCCAACAAGTACCACTAACCAACTCTACCCCTTCAATTCAGGTACGTACACTGGCCAACTCTATCCATTTCGATTCAGCTAAAAACTCTAACCCTATCCATTCGATTCAGTTAAAAAACTCTATCGCTTCTATTCAGGTACCTAGACAACTTGTTTTCAAATTTCAAGTCCTATTGCTCGTGGTCACCAACATTGATTGCAAAAACCTCTGAGGTAACAATCACGGACCTTCTTTCATAAGGGGATTGCTCTATGTTCATGCAGGTTGATGGAGTGGATGATGTTTTTCTATTTGCATTGCAGCATGGCTACAATAGCCGACAAGTTAAAGTGATGTTCGCTTCTTTGGGCTTTTGGAAATTCAATTTTTCAGTTACAGGTTGGAAACAGGAAAACTCAGGGTTCAATCTTTCAGTCCAGTTGCACCGTGCCTGTTAATTTTAGGAACTTTAATTTTTTGATTAAATGACATTTTAATGCCGGTGCTTATTTATAATATTGTTATACTATTGTGCGATCTATGTGTTTTAGTATAAAATTTTTTTGTTGTCCCGTTGCAACGCGACGGGCGCTTAACTAGTAAGAACTATAAAAAGTCAAAAGTACGTTTATTTGTGGACGGCGGGAGTAGCTCCGTGTTCGTGTTCCAGTAGACCAACATACCTCACTCACTTGCACCAACTCATAGGTCCATGACCGTTCCCTCGCGCCGTGCCATCAGACATGACAAGAAGATGTGACTACAAATATTGTGCGTAGTTTTTGCAATGTCTTGATACGTCATATGAAACAGAAGGAAAAAAATTGTCGCACCGTTACAAAGAATCATTGAATGGCTGATAAACTAATTGATGTTTTTTTCGTTGTGAGAGAAAAAATAATATACCATGGCTGGTATGCAGGGGTGATAAGTTGGAGCGAATGGGGCGTAAGCTATTGTCTCATCATCATCATAATAATCATAAAACAGGCATATGTGACATGGAAAAACATCTAGACGTCCTCGAAATAGATCAAATCAACTTATGCAATTTCACATATTGAATGGTAATTTTTAGGAAATCGAGGACCCAATCATTTTCTTTTTTTTTCTTCATGGTTACATGTGAGATTAACCAGATTTGAGGTACGGGCCTAAGGCCCATAAGCTAGGTAACCGCTTCACTGGCCCAATATGCAACTGCGCCGGGCCCACGTCTTCCACGCCGTCACTTCCCCATTCTTCCTCGCACCACGAAACCCTCACGCATTTCCCACGCCGCTCTCCTCCCCTCCCAATTCCAATGGAGCCGCCGTCGGAGTGGGCATTGCCTGCGACGGAGAGGGTGCCGCCCGCCGCTCCTCCTCCCCCCCCTCGCAAGCCGTCGACGAGGAGGACAGGCTCAGCGCTGGAGGGGCGGCATCCTCCACGTGATCCTCGCCCGCGTCCCGCTTCGCGACGCCGCCGCCACGACCGTGCTGTCCCGCCGCAGGCCCCGCGTCTCGCGGCGATCCCGCGCCTGCTCATCCGCGCCGCCACCTTCAACCGCCGCGGCTTCCCGATGGGGGCGACGAGGACTACTGCGAGGACCCATGGCACTGGATGGACGCGCTAAGCAGCGTGATTCGACGGCCGCGCTTCGCCGGTCGCCGCCTTCGACATCAACTCCAAGTACATGGGCCTGTATGATGACTATTTCGCTGGCGTCTTCGCCGATCTCTGCAGCAGCGGCGGCCTCGAGAGAGCTCCGCATCATCAACGCCAAGTTCGGGAGAGCTACCATCTGCCCGCACCCCATCTACCGCTGCGCCACGCTCACCTCCCTGTACCTCTACGGCCTACTTTGGCAGCCCACCCCCGCAGGGATCCCGGAGTTTTTCCTGGGCTAAATTCCTCCGTGCCAGTCTACCTTTGGCAGCCCACTCACCCGTGGACCGCAGCCCGATTCCCCTCAGAAACCGCGTGGAATGGATCCACTACTCCTGAGGCCGGGAGCGCTTCCTCTTTCGCTTCCCGACTCTACGACTCGTCGCTCTCGCGACTCGGTCGTCACCGGCACATGCTAATCTCGCACCCACGGGAAGGTTTCCAAAGAGCAGCAGGGGAATAAGCCCTCCCGTGGAATCTCCCCACCGGGCAGGGCAGGGATTACGATGTCCACAAAATTTCCCCGCGCGTGGCTGTTCTCCCGGGGTTAATTAACCTGTGCTGCCAAAGTAAGCCTACATGTGGCGGCTCAAGGTGCCCGGCAGGATCACCGGCCTGCGCGCCCTAACGCGGCTCCGACTCCACAATGTCACAGCCACGGACGACGAGCTCCGCCGCCTCATCGCGCGGTGCAGCAGCCTGGAGCGTCTTGAGATCTTCGAACGTCGTCATCAGCGCGCCTCGCCTCAAGAAGCTGGACATCTACTCGCACTGCCCGCTACGCGTCTCGGTGAACAATGCGCCGCGGCTGGACGTTGTGAGTCTGGCCTTCTCGTACAGCTACCCGGAGGACTCGTGGAGCCCCTGGTCTAAAAGAAATAGGCTTCAAGGAGCAGTTCAGATCAGATTAGGTGAGGCGACACCGGAAGAGTTCACATACGTACTACGGTCAAAAAAAGAATATAGAGCAGTCACTAAGATGTATATATAGGAGCCGCGCAGGCGATCGAATCGTCTTATCTTAGTGGAATGATGTAAGCGGCTTTGAACAAATGAAGGCTGCGACTAAGACACATCCAAAAATTACCATAGCTAGGTTCACGTCATAGACTTGGGCAACTTGGGAAAAGGAGACGGACTTAGGTTTAACAAGAACTTAGCTAGGTTCACGATAAGATGGGATTTTAGCTAGGTCACTACAGAAATTTAAAATATTAGTGGCATGTGTAGAACCCAGATTTTGATGATATTTTTACAGTTGCATTATTCGAAAATATATAGTTTGCTTTGTGACCAGTACAAGTAAATGTAAGCTAATTTGACTTGCATGTGTAGAACCCTTAATCTTTTATACTCGCTCTACAACTATGAGATTTATGCAAGTCAAATTAGCTTACATTTAATCAAAGTAGTATATTGCCCGTGCTAACGCTTACGGTGACATTTTAAATGACACAAATTAACAGCCAATCGTGGTATGAAATAATTAGATTAAATATTCATAAAAAGGAATGATACAAACTTAAAAAAAAAAAAAAAGTATGGAGTTAAGTAGGAGCACATAAAAGAAATTGCTGAAAGAAACATCTAAATCATCCAATCCCCTACCAATTGGATCATAATAAATCTACAATCCAGTGGAGGACACCCTCCGGAGATTTAGGAATTGCAATTTATAAAGCAACCTTAAGCAAATGTCAAGATAGTACCGGTTGTCGTTGTGGAAGCTCCCTCCAAAAATCTTCAAAAGATAAAAAGGAAATGTGAGTACTGGTACGGAAATGGCACGGTAGGAAATTGATCATGGCAGAATCAAAACAGGAATAATATGAAATTTGAAATATTCTAATAGATTAGATAGTGTGGTAAATATGAAATACTCCGTGCATCTCAACTCAAAATCTAAATATGATCCATCTACACACAGAGGTACAATAAGCTTCTGGTGGAAAATACAAGGTTCAGAAGTACCTTAAGATTAGTATTGACAGCCTGTGGCTCACTAACAACAAATAAAATATAAGGAAATAAAAAGTACCCAATGTTCCATAGCGTGCACACTTTACATAGAAATGTTTACTGAATGAACATTTGTTATGGAACAATTGAATAGCAGTTTCAGATCATCGATGTACCTTTTCACCTTTAAACATCTTCTCAATATCCTCCTTGAGCTTCCCAACCTATAACAAACCCATCATATCCCAAATTACCACAGGAAAGTGTGCAATCCCGACATCCAAAATGTTACAAAAAAGAAAAGATAAGACATGAAAAGGCTTACATATAGGCATCACCTCAGCCAATTTAAGCAGCTTCTCAATGGTATCACCAGTCGCCTGCTGCATCGAGTAATCTAGAAAGATCCCTTGTACTCATTCACTACAACCAAACACCGTTCAGGTAAGAGCAGACAGAATCCACGCACACGCAGGAAACAAAATTCCACGAGCACAGACGTGAGTCCCTACGCCGTCATTGCCTTGCATCGCTCGTCGTCACCTTGCCCAGGGGCACTGCGGGAATCGGGGGTGAGGGGGCCGTCGTGCCCACCTGCGCGAAAAACGTAGACGTTGGGAGCCTGAGAGGTGGCCGCCGGTTTAGGGTTTGGGAGAGGAGAGGAGAAGCCTCACAAGCGCGGAGGACGTGTTTTTGTTTTTTCTCTGCAACTTCAGGATTTGAACCTGCGCCGTTCCTTTTCGTCCCTTCGTACCAGGCTGAGGCTGCGTGAGGGTGAGGTGAGGGCGTGGGGAGGAGAGGATGTAAGACCCTTACACAAACTTTCGATCTCAACCTTCGGTTATGAGATCCGTTGGTTGTGAGCCTTTGTCTAAAAATAGAAAGAAGTGTGGCCTTATAGTAGAGAAGTTTCTCGACAACTTCAGGATTCGAACCTGCGCCGTTCCTTGCGTCCTTCGTACCACGCTAAGGCCGCGTGAGGGTGAGGTGAGGGCGTGGGGAGGAGAGGATGTAAGACCCTTACACAAACTTTCGATCTCAACCCTCGGTTATGAGATCCGTTGGTTGGTGAGCCTTTGTCTAAAAATAGAAAAAGAAGTGTGGCCTTATAGTAGAATATTAATAGTAAATGACATTAGCATTTATGTCTCCTACTAGATTTACTATGAAAATATATTTTACAATTAATTAATGTCACTTACTTTGTATCATTAATGTTTTTATTTTTTATATAATTATATGGTCAAACTGGGTTTGCAACACATGTTTTATCCCCGCATACATGCAAGATGCAATGCGGGTTTCTTTTGCCTAAATAAATGTAGGAGAAATACTTGAAAAAAAAAAACTATTAACTCTTTCCAAGAGTTGGATGCATGCGGATAAAACGACCCCACTATTGAAATGATCGAGAACGATCCATTCACCATACTGTAGTTTATTCACGAAATCAGTATACACTAGAAAACCAGGCGCAGCTTTGCTGCGCCGGTCTTTAGCACCCAGCCAGTATATGACTCGTAGTTGTTAAGGTTAATTTCATAGCGGCCAGTATGACTTGTAGTTGTTAAGGTTAATTTCACATAGGAAATGTTTCGTGAACAAACATGGTAGTACTGCTAATGGACTTGCATGTCTCGTGCTTATTAACGAAGATAATATATCTGAGTACTTGGCTTAATGAACCAAGTATATCTACATGTAAATGCACAGGTGCAAAAGTTCATTTGGAGAGTTGATGCAGGAGGTAGTAGCCAAAAAAAAAAAATGGAATGTAAAGAAATTGTCATGTACTTGTTCGAGGTTCCTGCTTGGGCTCTCACCTTTATCCCAAATCCTGAAAATTTAAATGTAGTAGTAAGTAAGAAGACCGAGTTTTAAATAATAGAAGTACAGAAAAGGATATACGGTACTCGATCTTTTGTGATAGAAGATGATGGTCCCTATGGTAACCCCTTCTAGTAGCTTTTGTAGATGGTATATAACTGATTAATCGTGGTTATTTGAAAGCAAAGACCAATAGTGTCAGCACTCTTCAAATGTAAACTTATATGACTATCTTTTTTTGTTAAATTGTGTTCAATTGTATCTACTTGTAATTGTATGGATCATCTTCTAGTTTTTTTATTTAAAAGAGAAATCAAAACTGAGAGGAATAGGGATACAGAAACTAAAGTGGCTACTGCAAGGAGGTAGCAACCTGAAAAAAAAAAAACAGCATTGGTAATCAGGATTTTAATCTGAAATTTTAGATTTAGATTTGTTAAACCTATACTTACAATAGCAAACACAGGGATATATTAGAATGGTAAGAACTCTCAATTCAAACCTGGGGCAAGTTATAAGTCGATCTAATTCAGATTGCAATAAGGATAAATTGCATATAAAGAATTTCTACTAAGTTGAACATAACAAATGACATCACACCTAAGTATGCCAGATTTTGAATCATAGTTAGCACTGAGAAATAGGGGAACCGATTGTGATAATATATCCAAGTAACACCTAACACACATTGAGAATTATAAGTCTGTACTCACTGGAGTGAATCATTATCTGCAGCAGATCAAGTTAATCAAGAGGCTACAAAAGCTTGTGTCTCGTGTTAAAAGGTGAAAGCAAAATCGTGAAATAAGATCATTTACCAAGAGACTATCAGGGCAAGTATGGCTGTATGCCTGTATGGGAGGGCAAAAGATCAAACTGGAACCACTTGATATGATGATCACCTTACCTGCTCGATTGACGCCGACGTCCTATTCTTCACAGCCACACTACAAGAACAGAGATTTGCCAGTTCTAAAAAGGATGCAGGTAAACTCCCATTCCCTTTTCCAGTTGGTGCTAAACAAGCCAAGCAAGAAAGGAACATAGAGAGGTCCTCACTGAGCATCGACATTGAAATATCATAGCCAATCCAGTGGTGGCCATTCTGCGTCAAATGTCTCGCCATTAAGCCTAGAACCACATCCTGGTAATCACAGCACACAAAGTCATCGTAGATAAACATATATTTAAACATAGATGTCTTCCAGTTGCCATAACCGATTGCATTTAAGAGCTCTCACAGCATGTATTTTTGCTCTGTCAAAGCAGAAAACTTTCTGTTGTCTAGACAACGCGATATGCCATACAACAAGGTAGCTAGGATTCCAAGATCATCATAAAGAGCTTCAGCTTCAGTAGAGCTGGGTTGCCTTCTCCTCTTCCACTTACCGAAGATGACCAAATATGTTGCTGCTGCTGGCACCGCTGCCGCTGTTCCGTGGAGAAGCGGCGGCGGGTCAGGGGGAGCAGGAAGCGCAAGGCACATGCCGAGGCGTGGGAACATCAAAGCCAGGATAGCTTCGGCTGCTCTGCATTCCGCCGCATCGGCGTTTCTGAAGGCGTATGCCCGTTCTCGAGAAGAAGCTTGAGGACCAGACAGAGGAATCCTTACTGCCCTCCGGGTGTGACAGTGGAATCCTTTACTGCCCTCCGGGTGTGCGGCGGCGTACCGGATTGGGAAGAGGACAGCCGGGGCTGCAGCGCTGGAGCCCCACGCCGCGCACTATGTAAAAAAGCATCAAATCCACCATGCTTACTACAGACGCCATGTTCACACATAATAGGATGAATACTCAGGGAAAAAAATGAAACAATCTGATCTGAACTGGACTGAGGGGGCAGGATACACCAGGCCCGACTCTTTGCAGGCCAGGCCACCTAAACAAATTTCAGAGGTAAGGAAGCAAAAGCACAATCTGTGTTGCTCATTGAAGCAGCATCGTCAAGATGAAACCTATGTTCTTAGCCCTGTTTCACTCTTAGAAAAAACTATATGTTCCCAGCAGATGGAGAAGACTTTTTTGTTGTGATGAGCCTTTGTGTAGGGCTTCTCCTAGCTATGTGGTTACCTGCAGTTCTGAGTTATGTCGCTACCTACAGTTCTGTTTTTCAGTAATGATTATGGTGACTGACCGAGCATACTAAATGTTTCTATTATAGAGCCAGGCCCTTCTTTGCCCCCCAGATGGTCGTAGACACCATCAAGGTAGAGAGATTGTTGAGTGGTCGAATTCAACTATGGAATTAGCCATGCTGTCAGCCTTTTTCCATAGTAGTTGGATGCTTTTTTTTCTTTTTCTAAAAGATGTTTTAAATGCAGCGAAATTAATTAAACTTTTGTGTTATACAGGACCTTGACTTTACAACCGAAAGAGAATTCAACATGGAGGTGATTTGAGATACTATCGCCGCATATATTTCAAAGGAGATCTTGCGCTCAGATGGCATGTTTCATCACCATGATTCAACAGGAAACTAAGATGATTGTTAAGATTCCTTTGTCCATGTTATGTATTTTGGATTGTATGCAGCTTAGTATTTGGTTATGTTAGAACAGTGTGGACTTATGAAAAATTGAACCTTGAATGATATGTGATGTGTTAGAACTGTGGACTAGCTATGGATTATATGTGTTTGTTTATTTATGGAGAATAGTTAAACTTTAATTTGTGTTGTATGTGTAGTAATGTATTATTACGGACGCTGTATGTATATGAGTATGAGTGTCTGTATTGCAATTGTTATCGCAAGTGTCCCTACATACGTGTACGAGGGTAAGGCTGTCTGTAGTCAATTTTTATTACAGACGCGTCTTTTTTTTTACAGACGCGCGTCTGGTTTTTATCACAGACGGATGTGTATAGACACACGTCTGTATTAGAACCTTATCACAAACGTGTAAAAGAAACGTGCGTAATAGAACCTTATCACAGGCGTCTTATGACGAACGTGCCAGCGCATGTCCGTGATTAACCTGAAAACACGCCTGTAAAGCCCTTCTTTTACATAGTCGTCGCTGAGGTGGCCGTAGCCGCCGGGCCTCGCGTTACCACCAGCTCGGCGTCGCCCGAATAAAATCACGCCCGCCACGCCCGGCGCGCCGCGGTGTCACAGGGGCAGCTGGAGCCCCCGCCAGCACTGGGATGGCGGGACCGCCCTACGTCGGGGTTCTTGCCGCGGCGCTGGGTCGCCCGCCCGCGTCGGGGGGAGGAAGGTCTTGGGCGGGCGGAGGGCAGGAGGAGGACCGCAATCTGGCCGCCCCATCGTAGTAAGGGATGACGTGGCTCCATCTGGGACCTCTGAATGCGCCCAAAATCGTAGTAAGGAGATACGATTTCAGCTATTACGGTAAAATAGTAAAACTCTACTCGCACAATATATTAGTGCAATACTAATAACAGTGTGACGTAGGAAAACATAAGACTATCACATCCTAATAACTTTGGCGAGTAAACATTTTTCTTGTAGAGCTATAAACATTCTTCTAATGAGCTGGAACAATTTTATTATTTCGATGAAGCCCCCATATTTTCTCCTAATCTCTCGGAATATTGCTGTTTTGAACAAGGAACATCATTCTCCCAACCCAGGGCACGGATTTCGGCCTAGAGCCACTAGGGCCGTGGCCCTAGTCGCGGCCCAAAAAATTCTTTGGGATATGAGCAGTTTTTTTGGCTTGGCTCTACGTATTGGGCCAAATTTGTTGGCCCAGCAGAGAGGAAGAGAGCCAAATAGAGGAGACGGAAACGCCGCACTCCCCGCATCGTCGCGTCGTCCGCGACTTTTCGCCGTTTCCACGCAGCAGCGGCTCTCTCTCCGACGCCGCCCGGCATCCGCCACCACCCATTTCGCTCGGTGGCTCGGGTGGACGCCTCCACGGCCGCACACATTGGCGGCATCGCCCTGCCGCCGGCTCCCGTTCACTAGGTCATCAACAATATCTAATCCACCTTTTCCCCAACTTATTGCCTTCCAATTTCTGAAGTTCTAATTTCTAATTTCTTGTTGAGCTCTTCCAGATCTAGTAGGAATCAAATGAAGAGAAGCGAGCGGGACGAGGGGGCTGGAAGCGGCAGCGGGACAATAAAATCCTTTTTTTACTCCGGCTCCAACCCCAATTTTACAACCAGCGTCACAAGGACAATCACATTTGCATCTGCAGAAGTCGAACCAATCGTCGGAAGTAGTAGAAGCACAAGTTGTCGAAGAACCGAAACAACAGAAGTACCTATCAATGCTAGTGATGATGACATTGTTGCTGATCCTGGGCTTCGGATGGATCCAAACATTAGGGATGCGGTTAGAAGAACTTATATTTCTAAGGGTTCTTGCCAACCAAAAGGTCGTAATAATTATCCAAAAAGGAAGATATAAAAATCGCAATAGGTCATTTCACAATATGTGGTTCAATAATCATGCATGGTTGGAATACTGATGTTGCGAAAAGATGCCGCATTTTGTTTTCATTGTTATCTCTTCAAACAACCTAGGTGTTGATGCTTTCACGATTAATGGGTTTTGTGGATGGAAGGATGGGCGTGAATTGATTGATGCCCACTCTAATGGTATAGATCACAATAAGTCTAGGAGGGCAAAGTGTGGCACATGTTATTAACCGTGGTGGTAAGAAGTCAGAGGAGGAATATAAAGGTCGACTGCTTATTATATTGGGAGTTATAAGGTTCATTTTATTGCAACCACATGCTTTCCGTGGACATGATGAATCCTCTAGCTCAAGCAATAAGGGGAATTTCTTAGAGATGATAGAATGGTACAAACATAAGGATAAAATTGCTGTAACTTTACTCCGTCACAATCAAATGACTTCTCCAAAAATTCAGAAAGACATGTGTAGAGCTTATGCAGACCTGATCACCAAAGCAATTCTTACAAAGCTTGGGGATAGATCCTTTGCCATTCTTGTTGACGAGGCCCGAGATGCATCTATCAAGGAGCAAATGCTCATTGTTTTGAGGTTAGTCTGTATTGTCCAACTTGTTGTTTTTATGTAGTTTCTAATGCCATTCTTGTTGTTTCTAAGTTCTTGTTTTTCATGACTATTGTAATGTAAGTCAATGCACAAGGTCAAGTGATTGAGAGATTTCTTGGTATTCATGAAGTTCTGACACTTCATCGCCGCCTCTCAAAAATACTTTGGATGGTATGTTTGCATCTCATGGATTGTCAATGTCTAAATTGCGTGGGCAAGGGTATGATGGGGCATCAAACATGAGGGGAGAATTTCATGGGTTGCAATGAAGGATATTAGATGAAAACCCATATGCTTTTTACATACATTGTTTTGCACACCAATTGCAATTAGTGGTTGTCTCAGTTGCCAATTATGCTAGCGAATATTGCTTATTGCTGAGGATACCAAGTAATGGGGAGAAGAGGTATGTAGCTTCAGGTCTATTGAAACAAATGGAGACATTTGAATTTGTGATTTTTATGTTTCTCATGATCCGATTATTGGGAAAAACTAATGATTTGTCACAATATTTCTGTGCTTTGTAGGATTGATTGGGACAACACTACAGCTAGTTAGTGAGGCACGGAGAATGGTTGGTAAGAACTATTTGAGGAGGCAAAGGCCTTTTGTCTTATACATCATGTCACTATACCAAATATGGATGAAACCATAACTGTTAGGGTGCAAGGGGACGAGGAAAGCAATTAGTGACTTACCATCACTATTTCAAATATGAAATATTTAATGTGGTGTATGATCAGATTATTGTGGAAATGAATAATCGCTTTGCTGAAAGGTCTACTCAACTATTGAGATGCATTGCTTGTTTAGATCCAAGGAATTCTTTTTGCCAACTATGACAAATCCAAATAATTAGAGCTGGCTGAGATTTATAAAGATGACTTCTCCTCCTATGAACTTTTACGCCTTGGAGATCAAACTGATCACTTCATTGGTGAAGTGAGAAATGATCCTACCTTTGTTGGTCGTCCACGACCTTGGAGATCTTGCTATTAAGATGGTTCAAAACTGAGACACACATAGTTTTTAAGTTGGTTTATCGCCACGTTGTCTTAGCCTTGACTTTGCCGGTTGCTACTGCCACTTTGTTGAGAGAGCCTTTTTTTTATTATGAAATTTGTGAAGAATGAGTTGAGGAATAAGATGGGAAGTGAATGGTTGAATCACAGGATGGTTTGTTATATTGAGCGAGATATGTTTGCAAACATCAAGGATGATGACATTTTATATCATTTTCAAGAATTAAAGTCTCAGATGAACAAGTTACCTCCATTATCTCAAACTAGAGAAAGTGTAGGTTCAGGTCCATATAAAGCTCTCGACGAAGATATATATGAGAGGTGATGGCAATCCAAACCATAATTAGTTAGGTAATTTTTTTTTTACTGTCATCAATTATATCATGGATTTAAATATGGACTATAGATATCATTTAAACTTATGCATCTCTGAGCACTACGTTGTTGTTTATCAGTCCCGTCCGGCAGTTTATATGTGCTTGGATATTGCGGGAAGTTTATATATGCTTTGATATTGCGTTGGCGGAGCTCGTCAATTGCTAGTGGCCCTACGCGTCAAAGTCGGCGAGCTCCACCGCTGTCCCAACCTAAAATATGTTCTTGCAAATATAGAATATTTTTTTTGCCATCCTTTCTAATTTTTTTTTTTTTCTTCCAACGGATACTGAGCACTACATAGTTTTACCTCTTTGTCCCTCCTATAATATTTTCTAACAGTTACTCCCTCCATTTTAATTACATGTTGTCTCAGGACCAACTCGAGATATTACAGTGTGGGGGATGGACATGAGACCTGGGCCAAGACAGTAATTAAAGCTAAAGTTGGATAACTAGCCAGCTCAGCTCGACTTATTATCTTCAAGCCAGGAGACTAGCTCAGCTCGGCTCGTCAAGCTCACAAGCCAAATATAGAAAATATACAAAGTATAATATTTGCATTTATCTAAATTTTAAAAATAGAATAAAAAAAAAATAATACAACCAGTCACCTCAAATTGGAAAAAAATATGCACTAACATATATAATGCAATTTACATGAAGTAAAATAAAACTATAAAAAATTGTTGCTTTTTTTCTTGGACATGTAACTTTCGTTTGGCTCGCAAGTAGCTCACGAGCTGGCTCGAGTTGACTTGTTATAGTCGAGCTAAAATTTTGACTTAGCTCAGCTCGTGATCCTAATGAGCCAAGCCGATCCGAGCCATGAGCCGAGCTAACGATCTTTGAGTTTTTTCACCCAACCTTAAAAAAGCCAACATAAAAACGACCAGACGGCGAGCTGCACGCAGCACGCAGCTTGAGGCTAGCTCAGCTGGATTTCCTATCCCGTTTTCCTCCTTCCTGCCCTTATCTTGGTATACAAAACCTTCTGTCACATTTTAGAAAGGCCAATTTGATCCTCTATGTGTCAATTCGGTTGTACCAACATCCGTGTCGGTACAAGTTGTGTTAGGTTTTCAAAATACATAGCTTTTACTTTATATTTTAAACATATAACGTATAAAAGCTAGACTGATTTATAATTTGGAATGGACGTGACAAGACAACACAAATACACAACAACAATTTGAAAAAACTGAATTAAATTACGTGATCGACAGATGCTGCAGAATAAGATGCATGCGCCGCGCATACATTTTCATATACGGAGTATACTTGTTTCTTCGTTAGCACTTCATTAGTACATACAGTATATAACTTGCAGGGTGACAGCGAAACAAACAGAGACAAATTATACTCAACCAAACAAAACAAAAGATAAATATGACAAGTCGGCGCACTAGAAAGCATAGTATGTAACGATAGCAGCGGCATATTTTATTCAGTACTAGGATTCTGCCACGAGTGCAGAAAGTCCAAGCCGCTACCAGAGATGATGCTGACTGCTGACACGGCGATGATGACGACCAGCCATCTCGTCGGCCGTTTTTTTTCCGGCTCGCCGGCTTCATGCCCGGCGGCGTCCACCAACGCCCTCGATGACGCCATGAATCAAGAGCATAATTGCCAGGTTAAATGCGACGCAGAGCGCAAGCGGGAGCAAGTACGTCCCCGGTGGAAACTCAGCGATGGCCGTGACGGCGACAAGGACGGCGACGGCGCAGAGCCCGATCATGGCAGCATGCATCTTGTCGTAAACACTGGTCCTGCTCACTGGTCCATCGCAGTGTATAGTACCATTTCC
The DNA here is from genome assembly GCA_015847255.1 of Hyparrhenia diplandra. NCBI lineage: Eukaryota > Viridiplantae > Streptophyta > Magnoliopsida > Poales > Poaceae > Hyparrhenia > Hyparrhenia diplandra. The sequence continues at coordinate 87,378 of JADLZK010012274.1, read as the reverse complement.
ATGAGTAATAGAACATTTCTTGTCGTAAAATTGAGGTGGAAGAACAGTAGCATACATACCTTTCCAAGATTGGCTTGCTGCTTGCGCTCCGGGGAGGGACGGACTAACTATTGCTTCGAGTTCTGACCAACAGAACGACGAGGCACGCGTCTATTTATACTGAGAGAAAAGGGCTTTCAGGGCCATGGCCCCCTTCAGGATCAATTTTGGTTCCAGATGAATTACTCCGCACAAAGCTAGGTCACTAAAGGCACACGCCCATGTCACCAGCGCGACTAAACATGCGGATCGGGCACTGGTTGGGAGACCAGAGGTGGATTCTGGCTTCCTACCGGAGCACTTTGCGCACTACTGCATGTGTGTCGTGCGTGTGGTAGTGCTCATTGCTCAGAGGAGAAAGTGTATAGTAGTAGTGCCCAAAGGAAAAAAAGTGTACTAGTGCTCTAGTGCTCAAGGCTAAAAGGCTAGCTCCGCCAACGGCCACCGAATGTAAGTAATCCACTCCAACCTCTCCTTTGCTGCCGCTGTCTCTGCAAAATCCAGCACAAGCACAACAAGCGCCGATCCCTTTGTCATCATTGCCTTCTCCTCCTCAGGCTCAGGCTTGTCACTCCAATGACCAACGGGAGCCCAGCACTAACCTATATACTATGCCTTTCTCATCTTCCTTTACTTATGTTAGATGATAGGTTCAGACGATATCACTTATAAGAGGTAAGGTTACACAGTAGACGACTTCTGCTAATATTATCCTTGTTCAACATTTGCCATGTGCAACTTCCTCCTCCCAAAACTGTTATCAAAGCAGATTGATAAATTCAGAAAACACTACTTGTGGAGAGGTTTGTCAGATGTGTCGTTAAATAATAAAAAACCTCCAAAGGTAGCTTGGCAAATGGTTTGTTTCCCTAAGCAAGAAGGGGCAGGTCTAGATGTTCTGGATGAATCTCAAAGTCTAGAATGAGTGTTTACTGCTGAGGAGCATCTTCATAAGTTTTATAATAAAGTTGAAGTTTCTTCGGTGCAATTAGTTTGGGACAAATATTTTACAAAAGGGTATCTTTCGAAGAATGGTGCATCCTGTTCAGTACTGATCCTGTTTCCTGTGGCATGACCTTTGGGAATTGACATCGCAGCTGAAGCGTTGAACCACATGATCAACACCTGTTTGCTGCACACCAGCAGAACCGTTGGTGAATGGTGATCACGAACCTTTGGAGGACACCTTCAGCTACCTGCAAACCACCCAAGGAACTACGCAAATTAAAGGAGCCACATCGTATCGATTCCTAGCCTCCGAGCAGGCTGGCTTATTACCGCCGGAGCACTTTTTTTGCTTGTGCTCCCTTTCTCATCTTCCATCAACCAAATCCTTCCCCTCTAGGCCGTCGCTATCTCTGCAACATCCAGCACAAGCACACAACAAACACCAATCCCTGCGCCATCATTTCATTTCCCTCTCTAGTCTCCTTTCTCAGTCGTCGCCTCTCCAGCTCCAATGACCAGCAGCCTAGCACTCTCCCATGCCTTTCTCGTCTTCCTTTTACTTGCCACCGTTTTTCCTTTTCCTTTCTTGCCATGACTTTGCACGCAAGTGGCGGACTGGGATTAGTTTATTAGCGGGCAGGAAGCCAGGAAACAACAATTAATCATGTTCTCCCCTAGCTTGTTATCTCCTCCTCTCCTTGAATTGATGTTGGATTCCTAGTCCTGCTGGCACACACGTAAAAGCTTGTTATCTCCTCCTCCTCCCCTAGCTTTTTATCTTGCCCTTAGCCGTTGCCCGTTGGTGCTGTAATGGGACGGGAAGGGGCAGGGAGCTGACCGAAGCTGAATCAGACCGCTGAAATGCGAACCATTGCCAGGCTTGTTTGAAAAAAAAAAAAAAAAAAAAAGCCCTCCTACCAGGCATCCCAAATATGATGCATATATGCATCTTTCACCGGTTAACACTCTGTTTTTTTTTAACGGTCAGCAGGGGAATCCCCTACTTTTTTCTTTTCAATTGAACCAATTTTAGAGGTATCGGGAGGACACTAAGTGCGTATTAAATGGTGGGCCTATATACATCAGGTGCATACTAAAATTAACCTAACAAAAATTAAAATAATTCTAATTTTGAAATTTATTAATTATGTAATTAAGGGTAGTATGGTAAACAAGTTCCAACAAGCCATTTCGTGGCCGCCGTCCATACACCGTGCCAATCCCTGTCCGACATTCAACACGAAAGATACCTCTCACCACTCGGCTCCTCTCTCTCTACTGTCTCCAGTCAATCCCATCAGCGTCGCCGCCGCCGCCATGGCGTTCCTCGCGGCTCTCCGTCAGTCAATTCGCGCATATCGACGATGTCAGATGTTTGGTTCCAGAGACTTTTATGTTTAGATTCAAAAAGTCCCAAAAAGTTCCTACAGGGTGGAACTTTTTTTACTACTTTTAGCTAACGTAAGAGAATCTTTTTTAAACTAAAAAAAGTCATGGACTATGGAACCAAACAGGGTCTTAGTCTAAATTCTAACGTGGATGGTAGGCAATACGATAAGCAAAAAGTAGACCCAACTTATAGGTTATTCAATATGAGGCTGGCACGAGAATAGCTAACCTCTTTGACGCCAATTTCGCTCTGCAGAGGTACTCGGAGGTCGCCTTCTGGCCTCAATCTGTTGTACTGTGCTACAGCATCATCGGCATGGTGAAAGCTTGTGGGCTCTTTCTTACCCAAAAGATCACATTTGGAATAACATGCATCAAGCCAATAGGCGGTCGCCCAATCTGTCATTAATGTGCTTGTAAAGTTGTAAGCGATGTACTGCCAAAAAAAGGAAAACATCAGGTTAAGTGCAAACCCTTTGAAGCGCAGGGGATGTTAAACTTGTGATTTGGAATGTCTGAACACATGCCAAAGAAAGAATTTTCTTTTGATATGACCTAGGCAAGCTAGTAGTATTTCTGGTGTCCTGAGTGTAAATTTTAGGGTGTCACGTGGAATGTTTCATCGGATGTCCGGAGGAGTGTTCGGATACTAATAAAAAACTAATTACAAAACTTGTTCGTAAACTGCGAGATAAATTTATTAAGCTTAATTAATTTATCATTAGCGCATATTTTTAAGCACCACACTCTCAAATCCATCATTAGCACATATTTTCCGTAAACACTTCCCGTCAGTGAAGCTTTTCCATGTTCGTTTACCGGAGATCTTGCATGTTCATTAGCCGTTGCAATCATCAAGGCTACCATTATTTGACTGGACGCAGATGCTTCAGGCACACCTTGGCTTTACTATTTTACCATTTCGCCAAATCATCAGTCAGGCCAGCTGCGGCCCAATACTGAGTGTGAAAATGAGTGGTGGACTCCTATGCGCCAATAATCCAAAATGAGCCACGGCCCAAATACTAGAGTGGAAAATGAGTTGCGGCCTAAATTTCAGACGCAACACGCCAATAGCCGAAATGAGTGCTTGGGTTTGCATAGCGCTTTTCATGTTCTTTGTGTTTATTAGTTTTTTAAGATACAACTCCAACTGTTTCTCAAAAAAAAAAAAAAAAACAATAACAATACAAAATAGCTGAATGAAAGAAGGCTATTTCTTCCATGCATCCTGAGCCAAATTCAACATTTTAGTGCTGACAAAACAATAGCATAATCAATATGATCCACTTTCAAGTACTGAATGAAAGAAGGCTAATTTCTTCCACGCAGCGCCAAAAACAAGAGGCCAAATAAAGTATGTAAGGTGGCTCCTGCTGTTATTCGTTACAGAAAGCATATACTGTAGAGTATACAACAAAGTCAAACCGAGAGATTGCTGCAACTGACAGTGCAAAACAAAGGAAATACAATACCGTACTAAATAACTACTAATTGCATCGCTACTGAAAGAGCAAGAGCAAGCCATTACCCATTAATTGATCCGGTCGCAGTCTCAGTTGTCAGCATCTCTACTGAGAGTGCCAGAGCTACTGAACAACATGCCGTGCCGGTGTCGGCTTCGATGATCTCATGCGCGGCGGACGCCATTAACCAGGACCAGAATTCCGGCGTGGAAAAGGATGCAGAGAGCAAGCGCGAGGCCAGTCTGCAGCTCAGCCTCGTCGGCACCTGTGGCGATGGCGACGGCGACGGCCGCGACCCAAAGCCCGAACATGCGATCACAAGTAGCATCCATCTTTTTTTTTTCACTGTATTTGCAGAACTAAAGCATGATGATCGCTGCTGTTAGCATGACACTACAAATACTTGGCAAAAACAAGAGGATTTACAGAGATCTGATTATGAATCAAGGTCGAACAAGAATGATCACACATACGTACCTCTATTGTTTATCCGTCGCGACCCGAAGCGGTGACGTCCGATGCACAGAGAGGATATGGGAAGGTTGGGGCGTACAGAGAGAGACGAGGCCTACATATATTTACACACAAGGTGTGCTTGGCGGATTGGGTAGAGCACACAGTTCCTTCCTCTTATACACGCGGAGTATATATTCAATTGTTTTCGGTGAGTTGTGTGACTTGTTGTAACACTCACAAGTCACGGAAGGGTCATACATGCGTACTTTCACAGTTTGACGACGACTTTCGATCTGCAGTTTGACGACGACTTTCGATCTGTGAGTTGTGACATGTACCACGCCGGCTTCGATCATCTCTCCAGACAGACAGGCGTATGCTTCGATGACTACAGACGTGGCCGGGTGTGGACGCCAGGGCGCCCGCCAGGCCGGCGTGCCGGCGGTTTCGGGATCTTACGGGTGGGACCCGCGAGGCCGGGTGTGCCGGCGGATTCGGCATCGGACGGGTGGGCCCTCGAGGCCAGGCGTGCACGCATATTTCAGGGTTGTACAGGTGGGGCCCGCCATACCGGGATGTGCCGGCGCTTGCTGCATCCCGGAATACACAGGTGTTCCACCTGATTTGCAGAAAGTTCTTGGAAACAATAATGCCACTCTTCGCTGTTTTACAAGAAAAAATGTCGCTTTTCGGGTTGCAGCATGACAAATGACTCCAAGGTACCAGACCCTGTTTGGAGAATTAGCCCAAGTGCTAATTTTTGGGCTAAAATTTAGCCTTTGAATTAGCCCTCAAAAGAATTAGCCCAGGGGGGTCGCCTCCATTGTCCTTCACTACCTCTCGACATTGCATATGCCACTCTCTCTGTCCGTCCGAAAGGCTCGCTCCATCCTCCCTCTTTCTCTCAAGATTCTCGCCTCCCTCCCTCTCCGCGTCACTCTTCCGAAAAAGATCTCATCCAACCTCCATCTTCGTGTCATCTCTACTCGAGCTCTCTGTTGATGAGGTCCCCTCCACATCTCCTCTGTCCTTCTCCGTCGGCGAGGTCCACTCAAGCCTCCCTGTTCATCAGCAAGGTCCAGGTTGGTGACTGGAGTATAGGGATACAATGACGTGGTCAGAGTGAAGAAAGAAGGTTGTGCTCAAGTGAGTAGCCTGAGCCATCATGGGCAGCGGTGATGGGCAGATCGAGGTGGTCGCTAGGCAGGGGGCAGGTTTGATGGTGGTGAACCACCGAGAAATGGTGGGCGGCCGGTACCCTCCAACAATAAGGGCAGTCTTGGAGCTAATCCTAAATGAGATTGGTTCGTTCTCTAGTTTCTCTCCAATATATAGGAAAGGATTGAGCTCCATTTGAAGGTGGGCAGATTTAGTTGTCGTTGAATACCATGGAAATTACCTTCAAATTCATCTCTCAATGCCAAAGATATCCATGTAGAATTGGAACAAATTCCTATCATGAGCTGGAATATATTGATTATTTGTGTGAAGCTAGGATATTTTCTCCTAATCTCGAAATATTGTTCTTTTAAACCTGGAATATCCATATCTTGATTCTTGAACCTAAATATTTTCTTGTGAAGTTAGAATAATTTTCTAGTAAAGCAAATATTGCAATTCTAAAACGGAACATTAATTTATTTCTTCTTAAGCTTGAGCATTTCCTTATGAGAAGCTGCATAGACATTTACCTTATCTTATTCACTATTTTCTCCATTTTCCTTGAAATCTGCTAACCTTTATATTTACTTTGCCTTTTGGATTTGTTCTTCCTGCCGAACATCATTAGTGCTTTTCTCGTGAGCTAATATTTTCTTGCAACGGTACTGAGCACTGTACAAAATTTAAAATTTCCTATTTTCTTCCCAACTACAGTATAATATTGCATCGAAGCATCTCCGGCGGTTTGGCATCTCAACTTGGCATCCTTCTTTTTTGGCAAATGAAGAAAAACAGCCTCCAACAGTTTGGCAAACCACTTGGCATTTTTGCCAACTTGGCAAATTCTACCCCTTCTACGGCGCATATATGCGCCGCATGGATACTGACTTGGCATCGCGAAGATCCGTCGGGCGCTGTGGGTCTCGCCAACGCGCGTGGGGCGAACTGCGGCGCGCTGCCGCCTAGGGGAGCGGCAGCGGTGGTGCGGCCATCAAGCGAACGCGGCTGGGCGAAACGACAATGCTGTGGTCCATCCCACCTCCCTACAGTGGAAGGACCTAGTTGTAAATAGAAACTTTTTTACGTGTTCACTTTGCATAAATCCAAACACATAGATTTACATATATGGGGTTGATTAATTTATGAAAAGTTTTGTGTTCACTTTGCGTAACCTCCTTTCTATTTTTGGGGAGTGAATTATACCAAACTGTTGGAGATGAGTTATTTTTTTTTAACTTGGCAAATTTTAGCAAACTTTTGGAGATGCTCTAATAATTACTCTCCTTGTTTCAAATTATATTTTTTAGCTTTTCTATGTGTCGGTGTTACGAAACCGTGTGGATCTCGGGATGTCGACAATGAATTTATATTGATGTGCGTCCCTCGCCGGGATGGCGTCTTGCGAGAGTGGACACGAAGAGTTTATCCTGGTTCAGGCCATGTGGGGCCCTACGTCCAGCAGTAGTGATTTCGTATTACCTCGCACCGTTGGTGCTTGTAGCAGGGGGAATACAAGCGGTCACAGGAGAGGGAAGGTCCCAAGTCCCGTGGCGTAAAGTTCTGGTGTGTGAAAAAAGAAAGTCTCTCCCTGAAGCGGGTCGTCTCCCCTCCTTTTATAGTTCAAGGAGGGTGAAATCTTTGTATTTTGGCAATCCTATTGTTTGGGTTATGTGTCGGTAGTCCGAGGCCCCTGGCATTCGTGGGTCGGTGCCCGAGGCTAGGCTCCCTGCCTAGCGTAGTGTCGTGGAGGGCGCGTGTCCCGAGCCACCGGACGTCCCTCCTTGTCTCATTTGCCAAGGCTGCCGAGGGCCCCGGAATGGTGCTTTCGGTCTTGAGCGAGCCTCTTGTCATAGGGTGTCGTGGCGAGCTCCCGAGGGGCTATGAAACGCGTGTATTGGTAAGGTGCCGTCGCCGTCGGTTGTATTATGAGCAGGCGGTGCCTCGTTCCCCTCGTCGCTTTACGTCCCATCCATGGGATTTGCGAGGAGATAATGGGGTAGGTGAGCAGGTGTACCGCGCACTCGATTGCCTCGACACATCGGTCGGTCGAGGCGGGCGCATTGATTGTGAGGGGAGTGGACGTTTCCTCACCCAACGGGCGACGCGACCATCGGTCGAACATTTTTGCCCTCGGCCGGGCGGAAAGTCTTGCGCCCGGGAGTCGGGCGGTTGCTTGTTCGGGGTTGAGGTGGAGTTTACGCTGGGGGTCGTTCCTCGGGCGGGCGGAGTTTGGCGCCCGGGGCGTTCTTCGGGTTGTCCTTGGTTAGGTTGGTGCGTGGTCATAGGAGTTTAAACGGGGCCCCCCGAGGGGTAATGCCTTAAGGTAACCCTTAAGGTATAGTGATTATACGAGTCCTTCTTTGTAAGGTCTCTGATTCTCTTGGTTAATCATTGTCTCCCTAGGGGGTGTTTTTTATGGAGTCGAAATCCCTCATAGTGGATTGGGCCGGGACTGCATCCTCGCCAGTCGGGCCAGGTATCTCTGGGAGAAGAGATCATGGTGGGCCTTATTTTTCATTCGCCTATGGTTGCCTTTTTTGTAGCATGTGGTCGTTCTTGAGCTTTTCTTTGCTCACGGTGACCATGGTTGGGCCACTATGGGCTGCCAAGGGTCTCATAACGACATGCTCATCCGACTTTCTTCAAAGCCAAGTATGTTCGAGTAGCGGCGCCCAATTTCCTAGATATCGCGCAATTATCCATTTTGGGGCAGCAAGGGGATTTTGGCTTGTCTTCATTTTCGGGCCGAGTTCCTTCTTTGGAAATGGGCCGTCGTATTCTTTCTTTGTTTAGAATGTCTAGGCGGCCATTATTTTGGCCCCGACCCGGTAGCCTCGAGCCCCAGTGAGTAGGATGACTCACTCGGGGTTCATAGTCTTGTTCTCCCGGAATGATGATCTTTTAAAGGCTTTTTCGTTTCCAAGGGGTGCGCGGCCCAGGTTGTTCAGTAGCCCCTGAGGCCTTGAAGGAATGTTTATTCCTTCGGGGCCTTATTCATCCCAATCGCCGACGGGGACCGAGATAAACTTACGTGACGCTTAATTGTGCGAAGTCCATCCTTTTTGTGTGGGCAGCCGAGCCCAGCTTATGTGCGCAAGGTCGGGTCCTAGCTTCCTCGACTTTAGTTATACGCCCCTCGTCGCCCTTCCGAAGAGAGGGAGGGGGAAGATACGCCACACTGCCCTGTAGGCTGAAATGCGACGCGCTTGGTGGCGTTGTAATGGGGAATCTAAGTGGGGTGCCCGTGCCCCCTTGCCGGAACAAGTGTCGGCTATGTGGTCTAGGACTCACCCCATAAAAACTCGCGGGTTCATTTAGCGGATCCGGTTTCGACGGATCGGATGCCGAGGGGCCGATAGCCTCCCACGGATGGGACATCTCTATAAACAATTCTGCAAGTCTTAGATACGATTCGGGAAACCCGAGTCCTTGGGGTCTCGGGCGTGGGCGGTCGTGCGTTCCCTCTTATCCCTGGCTCGGTCATCCCGAGGTGGTTCTAAAACCCGGGGGGCCCAACCTAAGAACCCCTGGACCGTAAAAGGGCTCGGAGCCCAGCGTTGCCCGAGGCGACGCTTTTTAGCCGTGTGGCCTTCGCCCGAGGGCATAATCGTCCGCCAGATATCGGAGCTGTTGGTCGGGCGCACCGGCGCGTTTTACTAGGCGACGTTTCGGTCGGGCACACTAGTTCGATGGGGGGCGGGGCGCCGTTTCGTTTGCCCGGGGGTGGCGCGCCCGGTTTCGCATTAATGCGCGGGGCCTCTAATTCCCGAGGCGATAAGCCATCAGATCGGTTGCGTGCAGCGGTGCGCGTCCCCTCCCCTCCCCTCTTCCTCTCTGTTTTTCTGGGCGGTTCATCTTCTTTTTCTCCCTATATATTAGGGTGCGCGGCCGGCGGTGTACGGCCGTTTCTTTCTTTGCCTCTTGGTTTTCCTTCCTGTTCCCCTGCAACTCCCACCTTCTAAGGCGGAAGATTAAAGAGAGAAAGAAAGCCGAAAGGGGTGTAGAGGGAGAAGAAGAGAGAGTTCTTACTTGTGTTTTTTGTTCGGCAATTGTTTCTCGCTTCTTGGTTTCGCCACTCGTAGCAAGATCATGGGTCGCGATAGCGGCGGTTTCCACCGTTCTTGACGCTGATCCATGGCCGTGCTCCTCGGCCCGGCGGCGGTGAAGTTGCGAAAGTTGGTGGATGCAGCCTCCTCCGTGCGGCGGCGGTCATAGGCGGTGTGGATTGCCCCGATCCGGCGGAGGAACCCAATCCTCCGGAAGGCTATGTCGTTAGTCGATGGAATACCACCGGTGTGGATTTGGGGTACCGGGCAGCAGGTTCATGCGGGCGATTCTCCATTATTATGGGGTTGAACTTCATAATCTCGCCCCGAACTCCATCTCTCAGGCGGCGATCTTCGCCGCCTTGTGTGAGGGGTTCTTGGGGATCGCTCCCCACTAGGATCTTTGGCTTTGGTTCTTCAAGGCCATATTGAACACCGTCAGCTCTGGTGTGCGTGGTTCGCCGAGGAAAGCCGTGCGCGTGGGTGGTTGTGTTCCTCAACTCCGTACGGAGAAGGATCGCAAGTGCAGGGCTGATGATTACATCGTCTCCCGACTCACCACCTCTTACAAAGGGTGGCGGGATGAGTGGTTCTATCTTCGAACGATGGGGGTGAACTCCCCGCCTACACCGGGCTGGTGCTCAAAGAGAAGCCTCTCCTATGGTTCTGGGGTCCACCCGCTCCTGATCAAGCCCATCTTACGGGCCTTCAAAATGTTGTTCTTCGGTTACGGAATGCCAAGGTGGATGCGGCTACGGTGATTGCCGCGTTTCATCGGCGGCGGCTACTTACGGCTCGGCGCCCTCTTCCTATTTTCAAGATGTCGGGCGAGAGATCCCGCCGGATGTCGGATGTCCCCCGACCCCTTGCCCGACGAGGAGTTGATGAAGCGGGTTAAGAGGGCATTGGGGACAAACGCTCCTTCGAACTCCCGAGGATCCCTATGCGACCCGAGCCGGGTTACATCTCGTTGGTGAGTGCTTCAGATTATGTCCCTTTCCCGCTTGGTTTGCATTCTGCTAACAGCTGGATCTTGATTTTGTTCCTTGTTGGTTCCAGGGGCGGATAGATTATAAGGACTCCCCTCCTCCCGTGCCCGAGGATCGAGACCAGCGTGCTCTTAATCATGCTCAAAACGAGTGTGACAGGCAGAGCAAATTGAAGGAGTCCGAGAGGAAGGCACGGAAGGCTGCTCGCTATGAGCGTCGTTGTGAGCAGGTGAGGCGGGGAGAATCTCAAGAGCCTTCTTCCGACGAGGAGGAGGATGAAGTGGTTGAGTTGTCTGATAGCTCAGACGACTAGTTGAGGCGTCAGGATGCCATGGAGGGGTCACCGGACCCCGACAATACCCAGGAGTTGATTGAGTTTGCCCGTTCTCGTATGCGAGAGCGCGAAATGGCATCTGTGGCGGGTGAAGTCTCTTCCGGGGCTCAGCTCTCCCCCTTGATCACCAGGTTGGTGCTTCTTCGCAAGAGGCAAGGTCGTCAGGCCAGCCCATGACGGGCCTCGAGGTGGACCTCGCGCCCTCTCCCTCCATCTTGCGGTCGAAGGTGGTGTCATCTGAGTAGAGCTCTAGCCTGGGAGGCGGAACAGCCTCTCATTAGAGATTGTCGCACGGGCCTCGGCTACGCCTAAGGCGATTCCTCGGACGCAGTAAGTTATTCGTTCATTCGCTTCTTTGATTGATTCCACGATTCCCGTTAGAGTTCCAGCTAACCGCGCTTCATTGTTTAGGAAGCGTGGGCCAGAGACTCTAACATTGCATCCTGTGAAGGCATTGAAGGTGAAGGCTCAAGCTTCGGCGGGCACCTCTGGTCGGGCTGCCTCTCAGTCGAGAAGATACCACGCCCGTTCCTCGATCCTCGGTGAGATCACCTCGTGCGGATGATATGGCCTTGGATGTGGTGGTCCAGCAGGATGAAACTCCTATGGTGGGGCAACCCCTCCCGGGGCGCGAATTGAGACACCGACGTCGGAGCCCTCTATGGGACAAGATGTCGCAGACGATGCCGCAGACCTGGCAGCGGCCCCAGTGTCTCAGGCCATTATCCTGCCTCCGCTATCCATTCGGACGCATGATCGGGCCGTGGATCGCTTGGATCTCAAGCTATCATTGACTCTTTACTCAAATGGGGTCCCTTGGCACCCCGGCACCCGAGGCGGTGATTCATCATGACACCCGAGGCGCTGAGGCGCCGCTTCTCCTTTGGGGAGGTCTCCCAAGACATCCTGTTCGTCTGCCGAGGCTCGAGGGCCTTTGTTTCTTGAAGGTGACCATCAGATTTCTTCCTCTCCATCCCGTGGGTCAAAGCATCGTCCTTATCCAAAAAGGCCCTCCGCTCCCCGAAGGAGGCGGTCCCTCAACTGCCGTGGTCGGTATGGACGGTCCTTCGGACTTCTTTTGGTCCTCATTTCCGGGGATGGAAGAAGCTATAGGTGGGGTCCCTATCTCAGATGATCCAACAAGCCGGGGCGGCCCACCCATTGATCTAAATGACCGGTTTGGCGGACTTTCCCCTGTGATCGTTAACGACCGTCCCCGGGTTTTGGCCTCAAGAGAACATGAACAGATCCGGAGGTAGGCTTCCGGGGATTGCATCGAATCGGGAGGTCTTGTCTCGGCGCTTTGCCTCGGACCGATGAGGTACCTTCTCCCTGTCCCTTTCTTGGTTGACTCTTTTCTTCCTTCCGGTTTCTCAAGTTGCGTTTCGTTCTTCCGGATGTTGAAAAGATTTGCTCGGGAGAAATCGGAGCCGCGGCGTTGTGTGCGCTTTGAACTGGGCGCGGCGTTTGGCCACTCTCGGGGATGCCTGTCGCTCAAGTCCAGGCTTGGTCAATCATCCGACCAAGCCGGGCGGACGATCGTGAGGCCCAATGCCGGGCTCTTACTAATGAGTTAGTGGCGGCTCGGGCGGAGGCGAGAAGGCTCGGGCCGAGATGGCGCAGAGATGAGCCGAGATTTTGAAGATGCTCGCCGGCGGTCGCTCCGAGCCTTAGAGAAGGCTCGGGACGAGCGCAACCTCGCTCGGGGGCGAGGCTAAGAAGCATGCGGAGATCAGACGCCGCTTGTTCACCGAGTGGCGTAGCCCCTCGTGAGCTTGAGCAGGAAAGGAAGAATATTGAGCTAACCCAAAATTTAGCTACTTCCGAACACGAGGGAGATGTTGAGCCGAGGAAGAAATTTGAAGGTATGTGTTGGTTTCCTTCTTTGTTATCTCCAGCTTTCGTGAATCTTGCGGGGTATCTCCACCTTATTTGATTTCTTGATTGCACGTAGGCTGAAGTGGCTCGGCTCGAGGCAATGGGTAACGCAGAGAGTCTGTCCCGGTTCTTCGTTTCCGAAGAATCCTTCATGATGAATTGAAGGATGTCGTGGCCGATTTTGTTGGTCGCTTCGGCCCCGCTGAAGCCGGAGTCGGGGCCTCGCCCGCAGCCGCTTGAGTGCGTTGGGCGGATACGTCCGGGGGAACACAGAATGCCTTCTTCATGCGGCGTGAAGTGCTGCCTCACGCTTTCTTTCTTCGCACTTCACTTTGAGCAAGGATAACCTTAAGGCCCTTTCCGATGGTTTCTATTTTGGCCCCGAGGTTGATGATGCGGAGGCTGATCGGAGGACCCAGAAGTTATATGCCGAGGTGGAGGAGACAGCGGGCAAGCTGGCAGCGCACTTCGAGGATGATGTGTGCCCTCCTTATTCCCCAATCGAATTGGGGTACGAGGCTTTGGCGGAGCCAATTGACCATTCCTCTGAGGAAAATTTACTCCAATCTCCCGAGCCCGCTCATGCAAACAAGGAGGAGGATGTTGACCCCGTGGTTCCATCCCCTTCGAGGGTTGGTCCCGATGCTCCTAGTTCGTAGGGCTTTATTCATGTAACTTGCTTCGATGATGAACAATGTAGTTTTTAGACGTGTCCTTTCTTTTCTGTCAAGTACTTTCGTTGTGATTTTCTTGAGCGCTCGTATAGAGTTGTTCGTATGTCCTTTTCCTGAAAACAATGAGTAGGGGCGCCTCTTGGGGTGCCTCGCAAACTCGGCGTTTGTCAGTTCTGAGTTATACGGCGAACTCTAGCATCTTGAATAATCTTTCAAAGTACTTTGTCTTGCCGAAAAAATAAAAAATCGTCAGGAAAGCTGAAAAGAAAGGGGGGGTTCCCCTCCTTAGTAGCCCCCGAGGGAGGTTTGGTCCTATTTGAATAGGGCCGGACCTTCCTTTGACTCTTCGATTCTTGAAGGGAGATTCTTTATTTCTTCGATTCACACAAAGTGTGGAAGTACAAGGGGTATATTCCTCCCCTTAGGGGTAAAAACGGCGCAGTTGTTCAATATTCCAAGCGTTGGAATATACTTCTCCCCTGGCGTTCTTCAACTTGTAGGTTCTGGGCCTTAGCACTTCCGCTATGAAGTACGGTCCTTCCCACGGAGGGGTGAATTTATGCCGCCTCGGCTATCTCTCTTGATCTTCAACACCGGGTCGTTGACTTGAAATTCTCTTGGCTTCAACCGCTTGGCGTGATATCGACAAAGTGCTTGTTGGTAGCGTGCCGAATGTAGCAATGCAACATCTCAGGCTTCTTCTACTTGGTCAATGGAATCTATTCTTGCTTCATGGTTGTTCTGTTCGTTGTAGGCTTGAAGCCTCGGCGAGCCATATTCTATGTCCATTGGCAGCATGGCCTCGGCGCCGTAGACTAGGAAGAAAGGCATGAACCCTGTTGCTCGGCTTTTGGTTGTTCTGAGGCTCCATATTACCGATGGTAACTCTTGGTGCCACCTCTTTCCGTACTGGTTTAATTTGTTGAAAATTCTTGGCTTGAGTCCTTGTAGTATCATGCCGCTGGCACGCTCTACTTGGCCGCTGGTCTTTGGATGTGCTAACTTTGCGCCGTGTTTACCTTGATGCCATAATCGTCACAAAAGCCCAGAACTTTTACCGGCGGGTTGGTCCCGTTGTCGGTTATTATTGAGTTCGGAATGCCGAACCTTGTTGTGATATCAGTGAAGAATTTCACCGTCTCTTCTGCCTTTGGTTGGGCAACCGGCCATACTTCTATCCACTTAGAAAACTTATCGATGGCAACAAGTACGTGGGTGTAGCCCCCGGGCGTCTTTCTGAGAGGCCCGATCATGTCGAGCCCCCAGACCGTGAACGACCAGGTTATGGGGATGGTTTGTAGTGCCTGTGCCGGGAGGTGTATCTTTTTTGCATAGAATTGGCATCCCTTACAGGCACGTACAATTCTGTTGGCGTCGCGGACGGCCGTGGGCCAGTAAAATCCTTGCCTGAATACTTTCCCTACCAGGGTTCATGGGGCCGCGTGGTGCCCACATTCCCCTTCATGGGTGTCGGCTAAGAGTTCTCGTCCTTCTTCCTCGGAGATACATTTCGGGTATCCCCGGGGCTCCTCTTTGTATAATTCTTCATAGTCACCAACGAGGGTGAAAGTTACGGCTCTGCGACACACTCGTCGGGCCTCGGTTTGATCTTCCGAGAGCTCCTCGGAGGAGGAAATTTCGTATCGGGAGCCGCCAATCCGTCGGCCCCGTGTCGCCGTGTGTGCGGTTCCGATCCCATTTTCCTCCGGATCGAAGTCTCCCGGTGTCGACGGTTCTCCGCCGATGTGCATGGCCTCGGCTTCGTCCGTGTTGAGATCTCCGCCCTAGAGGACGTGGACTGGTCTTACCTATCCTCGGTATGGTGCAAGCCCGAGGGTCCTCCGTCATCCGAGGGTGGTTTGGTGCCGGGGTATTTCATAGTAGGCTCATAGAGATCCCTGGTCAGGATATCAGGAGGTACCGCCACTCTTGTGGAGGCGATTTTTGCGAGTTCATCCGCCGCCTCGTTGTGCTTTCTCATGTGGTGGTGGTGTTCGAGGCCGTAGAATTTTTCTTCCAACTTCCTCACTTCCTGGCAGTATGCTTCCATTTTGGGATCGTGACAGGCCATGGCCTTCATGACTTGGCCGATGACCAACTGGGAGTCTCCCCTAGTTTCTAGTCGTCGTATCCCGAGATCTATGGCTATTCAGAGTCCATTGACGAGTGCTTCATATTCAGCCACATTATTCGAGGCAGGAAAATGCAACCTTAGGGCATATCGTATATGGACCCCGAGGGGTGATACGAAGAGTACCCCGGCACCTGCCCTAGTTTTCATCAATGACCCATCAAAATACATTGTCCAACATTCCGCCTGTATGGGGGTTGATGGTAACTGAGTATCAGTCCATTCGGCGATGAAGTCCGCTAAGACTTGAGATTTTATGGCCTTCCTCGGCGCATATGAAATGGTCTCGCTCATGAGCTCAACTGCCCATTTCGCTATTCTCCCGGTGGCTTCTCGGGTATGGATGATTTCCCCAAGGGGAAAAGAGGATACCACGGTGACTTGATGCGCCAAGAAATAGTGTCTCAGCTTTCGCTGGGTTAAGACCACGGCGTAGAGTAACTTTTGCATCTACGGATACCACGTCTTGGTGTCGGATAATACTTCTTCGCTGATGAAGTACACGGGCCTCTGGACAGGTAAGGAGTGTCCCTCTTCCTGCCGTTCAACTACTACTGGCGCGCTAACTACTTGGGTGGTTGCGGCTACATATAGTAGCAAGGGTTCCCTAGGGTTTGGCGGCACTAGTATTGGCGCGCTGGTGAGCAGTTTCTTCAACCTGCCGAGGGCTTCTTCAGGCTCGAGTCCAGGCGAAGTGCTCAGATTTTCTCAAAAGGCGATACAATGGTAACCCTTTCTCTCCGAGCCTAGAGATAAATCGGCTGAGGGACGCTAGGCACCCCATGACCTTCTGAACACCCTTAACGTCCTTGATGGGCTCCATCTGGGTAATGGCCGCGACTTTGGATGGGTTGGCCTCGATGCCTCGTTGTGAGACAATGAACCCGAGGAGCATGCCTCGAGGGACTCCGAAGACGCATTTCTCAGGGTTGAGTTTGACCCCTTTTGCATTCAATCGCTCGAAGGTTGCTTCTAAGTTTCCTACCAGGTCGGAGGCTTTCTTGGTCTTGACCACGATGTCGTCTACATATGCTTCGACTATCTTTCCAATGAGGTCACCGAAAACATGTTGCATGCACCGGCCGATAGGTGGCTCCCGCGTTTCTTAACCGTATGGGCATGGTAAGGTAACAAGACATCCCAAACGGCTGGTAGCCCGAGTAGGCAACAAGGATTGACAGGATTTCACACCCCGAGGTGGAGTCAACAATTTGGTCAATTCGAGGTAAAGGAAAGGGAACTTTCGGGCATGCTTTATTGAGACTTGTGTAGTCTACACACATCCTCCATTTCCCATTCTTTTTCTCTACTAATACTGGATTTGCTAACCATTCTGGGTGAAATACTTCCTTGATGAACCCGCCGCCATTAACTTGTGGATTTCTTCCCCGATGATTTTTCGCTTTGCATCATCAAAACGACGCAAGCGTTGCATCACCGGTTTAGAACCGGCCCGGATATCTAGGGAGTGCTCGGCAACATCCCTCGGTATGCCTGGCATGTCCGAGGGACTCCATGCAAACGTTTTGGCGTTTGGCGCAGAAAAGTTGACGAGCACTATTTCCTATTTCGATCCAACCCGAGCCGATGGTGAGCATCTTCTCCTCGGGGCTAGCGGGGTCAAGCGGAATTGTTTTTTGGTGGACGCCGATGGCTCAAAGTTGCCCGCATGGCGTTTGGCATCCGGTTCTTCAAGAGTTTTTGAAACTCTTCTTAGCGCCGGCAATGAGGGCCTCGGCTATGACCAATGCCTCGGCGTACTCCACGCATTCAACGCCGCACTCGTATGCATGTTGATGAGAAGGCCCCGTGGTGATGATGCCCTTGGGCCCTGGCATTTTAGCTTGAGGTACGTGTAGTTTGGGACGCCACAAACTTGGCATAACACGGCCGCCCTAGCACCGCATGGTACGTTCCTCGAAGCCAAGAATTTCGAAGGTCGGGCCGTTTCCCTTCGTAATTTGAAGGCGTCTTGCCGGGCGTACCAGGTCAATCACGCCCGAGGGGCTTGATTTGTTTTCCCGGGACCACACCGTTGAAGGCGGTCCCGCGGGTCGGATCTTAGATTTGTCGATATTGAGAGTGCCGAGGGTGTCTTCATAAATGAGATTTAGGCCGCTTGCCTCCGGCCCATCGGGACCTTCGCCAATCGGGTGTTGCCGATGACGTGGTGTACTACCAGAGGGTACGATCCATCCCGCTACCGATATGTCGGGATGGTCCGCTTTTGGTCAAACGCGTGATCGGTTGTTCCGACCACTTTCTAAGCCTCGGGGATTGCGGGTTCGATCAATAGACCTCTCTTCGCTCCTTCTTTCACTCGCCTCGTTGTCATATTCCCGACCCTCCTCCTCGTAGATCATGAAGCAATTTTCTACGTTCGGGAATCTTTCGCCATCTCTTGCTCCGCCCACAGGTTCCTTTTTCTCTTCCTCCGTTTCCTCGGGGATTGGCCCAAGTTGGGTGAAGTAATTGCGGAGGGTCTTGCATTCTTTGACGGTGTGCTTGACGGGGTACCTGTGGTTCGGGCACGACTTCTTAAGCTGGTCATCTAGCTTTCCAGGCTGCTGGTTCCGAGGCCCCTTTCGCTCAACAGCTCTTACGAAGTCTTCTTCATTGTTGTCGTCAGGGACGAGGTTCTTCCCCCGCCTTTCTTTAAACTTCTTCTTCTTCTTCTGTTGTTGGGGTTGGGTACCCTCGGCCGCCTTCCTTCCGCTTTCCTTTACCCGGGGCTCATCAAAAGTGCTCGACGGCCTCTTCTCCACCGGGCGTATTTGGTGGCTATGTTCATCAACTGATTTGCATCAGTCGGGGTTCGGCGCCCTAGTTTGCCGACCAAGTCCCGGCACGTGGTCCCGGCCAGGAAGGCGGTGATGACGTCAGAGTCAGTGACGTTGGGCAGCTCCATGTGCTGTTTGGAGAATCGCCGTATATAGGCTCGAAGGGATTCATCAGATTTCTGCTTGCAATTTCTGAGGTCCCATGAATTGCCCGGGCGCACATAGGTGCCTTGAAAATTGCCCTTGAAGACTCTCTCCAAGTCATCCCAGTTTGCTATCAGATCCGGAGGGAGGTGTTCAAGCCACGCCCTCCATTCGGATAGATAGAGTGGTAGATACCTAATGATGACTCGTTCATCATGGGCTCCTGCAAATTGGCATGCTAGCCGATAATCCGCTAGCCACATCTCGGGGCGTGTTTCGCCCGAGTACTTTTCTACGTGGCTTGGAGGTCGGAAACAGTCCGGAAGTGGGGCTCTCCGAATTTCTCGGGTAAAAACCAGCGGCCCAGGTGGGTCGGGAGAGTCACTCCAACCCCTGTGGTTTCCTTGTCCCCCATTGGGGATGTTCCGACCCCGAGGGGTGCCTTCATTAAGACGTCGTCGGAGTCTCTCGATTTCTTGTCTGAGGTCCATGTTCCGCCAGTCTCCATGTCGGTCTTGCCGGTTGTCCTCTACGCGCTCCCAGACACTCCGACTGCCTTGGCTCTTGGCCGAGTGCCTCTAGTCGCGCTGTGCCGAGGCCCGACTTTGCCCAAGATCAGCCGAGGCTTGTCGGCTGCGGTTATGTTCGTTCCGTTGTCTTGACGTCACGGCTCGGCTTCGAGACGTGGAACTTTCTGCTTGTTGTATCGCCGCTACGTCGAGGAGCTCTCTGAGTCCTTCCTTTACCCGTCTTCCCTCAGTGGTCGAGGGTTTGGGCATCTCTCTGACAAGCAGAGCGGCCGCCGCTACATTTAGTCTTGCACGACCAAACGGAGCTACACCCCTCGGTGGCGGTCGAGGTGGTTTTGCGGTGTTAGTTGGCTTTGGAGACTGGCGGGCGGGTTTATGTTGGAAATTTTGCTCCAACCGCTGAAGTCGTTCGCCTTCCCGCTGGATCTGCGCCTGCAGATTACGCAACCGATTCGCTGGTTCGGCCAGCCGGGGCAGCCGCAACCGGGAACGAGGGCCAACACGGTGAATCGAGCGCGCCTAGGCGGCACGTCGTTGTCGCCAGCTTCCTCGCTGTCGCTGTTGTCGGTAAGGTGGCCGTCTGCCATCTCAACGTTGAAACATTTGTAAGCGGGAAGAGAGGCAATAATCACAACCATAATCAAATTCATAGTAATAATCTTCGCTCGTCTTCGATACAAAGCAAGCATCCGCTCGGAGCTTCTAGAAGTAGGCGCCTATCGTTCCCTCCTTGGGAAGGGATACAGGGCGCAAGATAACGTCATGGACGCGGTCGTCCCTGGGGTAACGTCCTTTGATTTCCTGCGACGGTTCGTCTTCCCCTTTCCGGGAAAGGTCTTCATCGTTCGGGCCCTTCTTTGATTGCTCCGTCTTCGGCGCCGCAGGGTCTCCGGCCGTTCCATGAGGCGGATTGGCGTCGCGCGCCACTTGTCGGCGGGTGCTTGGCCGTGCCCGCCTTTTGCTGGCTATGGCGGCCCGAGCGGACCTTCGACGGGCATGGTGATCCGCTTGCCTCCATGCTCGGGAGGAGGGTCATCTCGTAGTTGTGGCCAAGCGCCACGACCCGAGGCCGCCAAACAGCAGCGGTGTCCCATGCGGGGAGATCGTGCTCCGGGAGCAAGGTGGAAACGAGGCGATTCCGCCATCCGGGTCGGTGGGATGATGGATCTCGCATGCGACCCCTACTGGCGCGCCAAGCTGTCGGTGTTACGAAAACTGTGGATCTCGGGATGTCGACAATGAATTTATATTCTTTGTGCGTCCCGCCCGATGGCGTCTTGAGAGTGGACACGAAGAGTTTATCTGGTTCGGGCCGTGTGGGGCCCTACGTCCAACGAGTAGTGATTTCAGTATTACCTCGCACCGTTGGTGCTTGTAGCGAGGGAATACAAGCGGTCACGGGAGAGGGAAGGTCCCAAGTCCCGTGGCGTAAAGTTCTCGGTGTGTGAAAAAGAAAGTCTCTCCACGAAGGCGGGTCGTCTCCCTCCTTTTATAGTTCAAGGAGGGTGAAATCTTTTGTATTTTGGCAATCCTATTGTTTGGGTTATGTGTCGTAGTCCGAGGCCCTGCGCATTCGTGGCCGGTGCCCGAGGCTAGGCTCCCTATCCGGCGTAGTGTCGTGAGGGCGCGTGTCCCGAGCCACCGGACGTCCTCCTTGTCTCGGCCGCTAAGCTGCCGGGAGGCCCCGGAATGGTGCTCGATCTTGAGGCGAGCCTCTTGTCATAGGGGTGTCGTGGCGAGCTCTCAAGGGGGGCTATGAAACGTGTCTTGGTATGGTGCCGCCGTCGGGCTGTCGGTATTATGATGAGCGGCGGTGCCTCGTTCCCCTCGTCGCTTTCGTCCCATCCATGGGATTTGCGAGGGGATAATGGGGTAGGTGAACGGTGTACCGCACTTGATTGCCTCGACACATCGGTCGGTCGAGGCGGGGCGCATGATTGTGAGGGTGTGACGTTTCCTCACCCCCGGCGCGGCGCGCCATCGGTAGAGCCCCTCGCGCCGTCCAGCCGGTAATAAAACCGGTGCTCGGCCCGGTCCGGACTCCACTTGTTCACACCCGGGCGGAGCCTCCACCCGGCTGCGGGGATGATGAGCCTGCCATACTGGCGAAACACCTCCCCCTCCGTCGTCTTGACGTTCTTGCGGCTGGAAGTGCACAGCGTGGGCTCCGATGAAGCCGTCCCGCCCGTCGGCTCGGCCCGGCGGGCGGCGCGCCCGGACATACGTCATCGGCCGGGACGCGGGGCGGCGTCGGGCCGATGGAAGCGGGGGTTAAACCTCCGCATCACCCCCAAACACCGGCTCACACCGGGAATCGGGCCCCTCGCGTGAAAAAACTCCTCAAAGACGATGACCGCGCCAAAGCTTCGAGCGGCACCGTCTCCCCTCCGAGCACGGAACCGCCTCTTGTGAAAAAATTCGAACTCATTCCGAACTCCTTCAAGGACTGATTGGTGCACCGGCTCAGGGAACTCGAAGCACTCAACGACGGGTCTTGGGCTTCATCGTCTCCTTGATGCGAGCCATCGAAGCCTAAACACAAAAATGAGGCACCGCTCCCTCCTCAGGCAGGCAAGAGCACAGCTGCGGGGGGCGCCTACGAGAGCAACCGACAGGGCCTACGGCAAAGCAAAGAATGAGGCAAGAACGCTAAAGCGAGGAAGCGAAAGTGAGAGCGTGAGCGAAAGGAGAGCACAAACCCTAATCCCACCAACCGCACATATATATAGGGCGGCAATGGGGAGGGGAGGGGGCGTGCGGGGCGCGACCGCGAACCCCGGCGGCCCCGCGACCGGATCCCAACATTGCGCCACGCCCTCCGATCCCCAACGCGTAGGAAAACGGACGGCATCCGGTACACCTCAAACAAACACAAACCAACCCCGATCACGCCATCACCAAATCAGCCAACCACGCCCAACCAAGCGCACCCAAACCCTGAATATCCACAATGAGCGCACAAGGCCGAGGCCCACCTCCGCGAGGCCCACGAGCAGCGGGGGACGCCCGGCGGCAGGGCCCATGGGGGCGACCAACAAGCCACCCACCGGGACCCTCCCGGAAAGACGATTTTGCTGCTCCCCCCCCGGAGGGAACCGGACCTTCGGGGGCTCTTTGTTGGGAGGGCAACCCCCTAGCCAGCCCCGGTAGCTCGCGCAGCCTCTCAACAAGGAGGCCAAGAACTAATTCTTGTCAAGCAAAAGTATAAAGTCTTGCGGGTCCGGGCGGCGAAGGTCCGTCGCGCGAGCATGAACGGGGCGAAGCTTCACCCCTCCGCTCACCTGCGGTCCCCGAGTCGACGGTCGAAGCTAAGGGAATGACGGCCCCGTAAGGTGACGGAGGCGGCTGGTGAAGGGCTCTCCCTGCGATGGGACCCCGGCGGCGGGGGCACAGGAGAGGGCCCCCCCGGTTCCTACCCTCCCGAGGCCCGGCGGCGGCCGACGAAGGAGCCGTCTGGCTCCCAAATAAGGAGAAGTCGCAAGCATATTCCCGATGTAGCCTTGTACGAATAGTTACTGGCCCAGCCCACTAGCGGGCCCATCCCGTAGCGTGTGTTCCCCCACCTACCATGTACCAAATTGTAAATCAGCCCCTCGACCCCACACAGTATTCCTATAAATACCGGGTGCGGGCTCAGAAAGGAGGGAGATTGTTGGCCGACTTAAGTGCCATCTACTCATTTTCCTCACGTCGTCGTCTTGCCCAGCGCATCGTCTTATCCCTCCTTCGGAGGCTCGGGTGACCTCCGATCCTCTCGACCCTCGGCAACTCCAGCGAAGGTCGGGCCGGCCCGGTCTCCCGCGCTCCTCATCCCGTGTTCTGACTCATCCCCGTGGGAAGCCCTCGCCCCTTCCCCCCCTCCCGGAGCGAAAGGCAAGGAGGAGTGATCCCACGCTTGGCGCCGTCAGTGGGGGAGCGATACAAAAAGCCCAAAGCCATGCCGGCTACTCGCCGTCGACGCCACTGGCGTCGCATGGAACAACCCCTCCACCCGTAGGGACCCCTCGGATCAAAACCCGCCCGGGAGGGCGGCAAGCGGTCACCACGGCCGGCGGCTCGCGCCCGGGGCTGCGGGAGCGGGGGGCCGGGTCGTCGCGGGACCCCCCTCGTCCCGAGCCGGAGGTCACCGAAGAGGAAACGCCCAACGCCCGGCAAGGCGGCGCTCCCGCGGTCGAGGGCGGTGGTCCGCAGCCGATGGCGCAGGTCCCGCCCGAGTGAACCCAGGCCAGCCCGCTCGAGAGGCTCATCGAAGTTCAACGAGAGGATGACGAAGAAGAAACCGAGCAAAGGGGGAAGCTGCCTGCAAGCTCTTCAAGCTTGGATCGCGGAGAGCGAAGGTTACTTGCAAGCCCCTCGGATCGAGGCGGCGCTGGGCGTTCGAGGGAGCAAGCGGAAGCCGCCGGGAGCTTGCATGGATCAACCAACGGCTTGTGGCGGACACGAAGTCGGCGGAGGGCAGCCGCAACCCAACAATCACCCGCGGGCCCCCACTTCCAGGCCCCCACCCCATCAACCCCACCACCACGCAACCGAACCCGACCACCATCGCAAAACCACCCCCCCGCCCTTCGCATCAACCAGCTATACCCCAACATCTCCTCGAGGCGACGCCATCGAACGCCCACCCCGCCCACCGCTAGCAATAAGCCCCACTCGACCCCAAATCCCCGCTGTCCTCGCTCTCGGATCGCGGGTGGCCTCCATCCTACAGCCCCCAACATCTACCAAGATATGCGGGGATCACCGACCCCTGCACGAGTTTATCATGAGCTATGAGGCGCGAAAAGAGGGCGGCCGGGGGGGATCACACTACCATGGCAAAATCGTTTGTAATCAGCAAGGGGGTAGCCCAATCTTGGTATTGCACCCTACCTCCGAATACCATCCGGTCCTGGTCGGACCTTCGAGCCGCTCTCGGGCAAACTTCAAAGGCGTGACTCAGGAGCTTATCAACGACCGCGGGCTCCACGAACGTCGTCTCGGAAGCCCAGCGAACCATTGCAAGAATGGTGGCGGAGGTTCCTCCAAACCAAAGCCGAAACGAGAAGGGGTCTCCGATCGGGCGTCATAATGGCGGCGGTTGCATGCATCGCGGGGGCCTTGCCATTCAAAGATCGGCGGAGGCAGCCTAAGACGCGTGGCGAGAAGCGCGCGAGATAATGGACAAATCTGCGGAAGCGGATAAGCCACAAAGCGAAGGTGGAATCCTTTTCGACCTCAGCGAGTCAATACCAAACACCGCGCCCCCGCCGCGGAGAGCGGGGACCGGACCCGGGCGCGAGTGGGCGCCATAAACAATAACCCTCCGATGGAGCAAAAACCCAACCAGCCATCTACGCGACCAAAACAACCCGCCAAGAACCCCGGGCCAAACCCGGATAACGGCACGAGGGCCCGCAAAGACAAACGTATTGCCACTCACTGCGGAGAGGGGCAAAGGCCACTATACCAAGCAATGCCCATACCGCCAAGGGGAAAGCGATGGAGGGAGCTAGCCGCGGAACTCCAGTAGATCAACCACACAAGAAAACCGTGAACGCCCGCTACGCTCACTATACTTTCACCCCTTCGATTATGGGGCCCCACTCACTCAAAGCTTCCACTACCCCGCTTTTCACTCAACAAATTTCAACCAACACCAGCCCGATACTACCCCCAAGACTACAGTCTCGCACCCCACGAGCCCCCGCTACCTAGCTACCCTAATCACGCTCTGCCGCCGCCACCACTACCAGCCCTCCCCCAACTCCGCAACTACCCATCAAGCAAGAAGTACGGACAATAGTCGAGCAGCGAACCCATCGTTCGAGTCATCCTCGCAATCACCGGGCTCCAACGAAGACCATGGCAACAAGCGGCGGCGCCAAAAGAGCACTACGAAGGGTCCACCATGTAGGCGCGGAGGGCCCACCACAATAGCGGTGGTCGCACATCCCGATCACCTTCGGCGCCGGTGATATGAAGCTCAAGGACTACCCCACACCGATCGACGATGGTCGCCGACACCAACATCGGAGGGTGGGCAAGAACCAGGATACTAGTCGACACGGGCGGCTCACGACATCCTCGCCTCAACCTTTGACAAGATGGGCCTCGGCAGGGAGCTTGCTTTGCACCCGGCGGGAACCCGCTCTTCGGCCGGAGGGGCGCAGGTGGCAACCATGGGAAAGGTCACCTTGCCGGTCTCCTTCGGAAAGGATCCTATTCACAGAAACCCGAAGAACATAACCTTCGATGTAGTGGACATATACTACAACTACAATGCCATTTTCGATTCGCGGAGTCACCAATGCGTTCGATGCGGTGCTCCACCCGAGCTACCTCTGCATGAAAATGCCCTCATTGGCGGCATCATCGCCGTCTTCGACCCCGAAGCTACAGAAAGCGCGGAGGGGCTGTAGCCCGAGCGGCGCAATGTTCACAACCTTGAACAACAGCCCGGAGGGGGCAAGAAAATCGACCAGGGCAGAGGCGGGAGCCCCCTCGCGAGCCCTTCCCGGTAGAAGAGACAAAGAAGGTCGGACTCTTGGCCGACCCGACGAGAGAGGTAGCCATCTCCACGGCACCTCGGCCCGACCTCCGAAGCAGGAGTACTCGGTGCCTCACAGAACTCCGATGTGTTCGCATGGTCGCGGAGGAGGATCTGGCGTCGGCGAAAACCTCATCGAGCACCACCTCAACATCGGGCCTGATGCCACCCCAGAAAACAGGCTCCGCAAAATGTCGGACGAAAGGAAAGCGGCGGCACAAAGGCGAGAGGTAAACCGCCTACTCGATCTTGGAGGTCATCCGCCTATCCAAATACCCCACTTGGTTATCACCGTCGTCATGGTGAAAAAGGCCAGCCTCGGCAAGGGCGCCAGCGGAGCCCACGGATGGAGGATGTGCGTCGATTTCACCGGTCTCAACAAAGCTTGCCCGAAGGACGACTTCCCCCTCCACGAATCGCCTCCCTTGTCGATGCAGGCGGGGGTGTGAGAGATTGTCCCTCTGGACTGCTTCTCCCGGCTATCATCAAATCACGGATGAATCGGGCGGGACGAAGAAGACCGGCTTCATAACACCCGCCTGAACCTCATTTCGGAGAAATGGCGAGGGCCTCCTGCAACGCCGGCTCCTCCTTCAAGGCGCGCGACATGGAGGTGTTCGAGGGACGATAAGCGCAATCTCCGCGTATGTTGACGACACTGGTAGTCAAAGCAAGCTGAGAGAAGACCACATAACGGACCTCTGAGAGAACCTTCGTCGAGGCTCGCGAGGCCGATTAAAACTCAACCCGACCAAGTGCGTGTTCGGGTAAGCAAAGGAAAGTTGCTCGGCTTTGCTGGTGTCCGTCAAAGGGAATCGAAACCAGCCCCTCCAAGATCGCAGCAATCACCGCGATGGAGCCCCGAAGAACGAAAGTCAGCCAAAAGGCTCGCGGGGCGCCTCCCTGGCCCTAAAGCGAGTTCATCTCGGATCCGCTGAGCGGGCACTACCGTTTTTTCAAGTACTAAAGAGCACGGAGTTGTTTGACCGGGACCTCCGCAACAAGAAGCCTTCAAGATCTCAAGCGCTACCTTGAGAATCTTACCACTCGCCACCCTCGACCCGAAGGGCTCCTTCTATATGTCGCCGCATCACCGCACGCCGTCGTATTTGTGCTTGTCAAGGAAACAAGCGAAGGGCACCAATCAAAGCGAGGCACCTATCTATTATGTCTCGAAACTCGAGGGCCAAGCTGAATTACACGGAGCTTGAGAAGGTAGCATACGCAGTGGTCATGGCATGGCGCGAAAACTCAAGCACTACTTCCAAGCACACGAGATCACCGTACCTTCGAGCTTCCCCTTGACAACATATTCAAAATCGAGTCCGTGGGCGGGATAGCGAAGTGGGCAACCGAGATCGGAGACCATGCCATAAGATTCGTTGCGAACAGCCATCAAGTCTCGGGCCCTCGCCCAGATTTTTCTCAAGCGGATTGGACCCCCGACACCTTCAACCAAGCGACTAACCTGGACCCGATATGGACGACACACACGGACGGAGCTGGGGGGCCGCGAAGCTGGCATCGCGACCATCATCACCTCACCCTCCGGGGTTAAGGCGAGATCTGTGGCCGGACTTGAGTTCCAGCAGTGCACAAACAACCGCGGAATCTGAAGCCGCGTGCTCCTCGCTCTCTCAACAAGCTCCGCGCGATGTCGGCGCGAAGGGGCCATCATCAAAACCGACTGGTGGTCTCGCAAGCGAGAAAGACATGAGCCGGGCACCCCGAGCTGAGAAAATATTTGGCAAGGCTACGCAAGACGGAGGCTTTCTTTCTGGGTCACAACCAAAACCATATCGGGACGAGACAAATCTGAGAGGCCGATGAGCTTGCGAAGGCAGCCGGCGGAAGGCGGAGCCTCCCTCGAAGGACGTGTTTTCACTTAAATACTATACAACCCCGCCGTCAAAGAAAACGACCCACCTCGAAATCGGTCGGCGCCATCCACAAGACCGGAGGGCCCCGATCATAGTATTCATAAAGGGTCTCTTCGAGCCACAATCCACGAAAAGAAAGAGTAAGAGGGTCGAACAAGGTCCGGAGGATATCGCCGGTGGACAACAGGCTGTACAAAGCCTCCGTTACGCACCTTGGCTTAAATGTATATCCACAGGCGAAGGGACGCCATCCTAGCGGAGATCCACGAAGGCATCTGCGGCTCGCACAACGGCCCCAGAGCCCTAGTGGGAAGGTGTTCAGGCAAGGGTTCTACTGGCCAACGGCACCGAACGACGCAATGTAGTAGTAAAGCGCCGCGAAGGGTGCGGTGACGGCACACCACTCCAACAAGCGGGGGCTCCGACAACCCTCATCTGCCCCACGGCCCCTCCGGCGATGGGCGTCGACCTCATCGGACCTATGCCACCGGCTCCGGGAACCTCCGCTCTGCCAGTAGTAGCGGTCGAGTATTTCACCAAATGGATCGAAGCCCGCCCCTCGCAAGCATAACCTCGCTTTTCGGTACAAAAGTTCTTCCGCAGCGTGATTGTTTGTCGCCGGGACCCATGAAGCATCACGATTGACAATGGCACCCAATTCGACGGCGAAAGGTTTCAAGCGATTCGCCACAAATAGGGACCCAAATACACCGCCTCGTAAGGCACCCCAGTCTAACGGGCTGGTCGAAAGAGCCAACGGCATAATCTTGCGGGGGCATCACAATAAGATCCACGAGAAGCCGCGGGGAAAATGGGCGAGGAGCTCACTCCCGGTGGTGTGGTCACACAACACCTCAGAAAGCCGCGCGACCAAGTTCACGCCATTCAAGCTCCTATTCGGAGAAGAGGCCGTCCTCCCGAGAAGAACCCGGAAGCACGCGTCGCCAAGGGTCACCAACAAGCCCCCCCAACTAGAAGCGCCGCAAAAAGACCTCCTCGAAGAAACAAGAAACATGGCCGTCCCTCAACCTCCGCGCCTACCAGGAGGAAACCACAAGATGGAGGAACAAGAAAATCCACCTCCGTCACGATCTCCGTCGGAGACTTCGTCCCGATCGAGAAGCGAGAATCACGAAGATGGCGGGCAAATTCGCCGCCAAATGGACGGGCCCTTACCTCGTCACCAAGTCCACAAGGCTCCGGCTCCTTCCACTGCAAGACCTCGAAGGCCACGACATCCCCCCACACATGGAACGTCGACGACCTCCTCCCAGAAGTACTACCCCCTAGCGGTGCAATGTACTAAGCACTCGCGAGTTGTAGGGGCTCCGACCTTTTTACCTTTGTTTTTTTCTCTTCTAGTCAAAATCGAGAACAATCCGGGCTGCACTCTTTTTCCTTGCGAAGGCGCAAGGTTTTTAATGAGGCACACCAAGATCTAACACATGCGGAGTTAGTTCCCCAAATATCAAACAATTTCAAATCAAGCTCGGCAGACTGAAAGGGCTGGCCGTCGCCCAGCCCTCATCGTTGAGTAGCTGGGATTGACCACGCTCGAGGGGGCAGCGCAAAGATCACCCCCGGCTTAGTCAAACCAACTAAGAGTACCCCTTCAACAAAAGCCGAGCACCTCGGCACCTCCGCCCGAAGCCCGCGCTCTCGTGCAACCTGGGCGTACAAAAGCCGCCCGCTCTCCGAGGGCGAGACCCGCGGAGGGCTCACAAAAGCCCCGGGCACCGGCACCTCCGCCCTCGGCTGCTCGCAATGAAGCCGCCCCGCGCTCTCCGAGTCGAGACCCACGGAGCGCACAAAAAGCCGAGGCACCCGGCACCTCCGCCGGGGGCTCGCACGAGCCGCCCCGCGCTCTCCGGGCACGGTGACCCGCGGAGGCGCACAAAAAGCCGGGCACCCTGGCACCTCCGCCCGAGGGCTCGCGCCGAAACCGCCAGCGCGCTCTCCGAAGTCTGAGACCCGGAGCGCTGAGGCAAAAAGGGCACCTCGGCACCTCCGCCCGGGGCTCGCAATAAAGCCGCCCGCGCTCTCGAGTCGAGACCCGCGGAGCGCGACAACCACCGGGCACCTCCGCCCGGGCTCGCAATGGTCGCCCGCGCTCTCCGAAACGAGACCGCGGAGGGGCGCACAAAAAGACGGCACCAGGCACCTCCTCCCTCCGGGGGGGCAATGAAGCCGCCCAGCGCTCGGTATAAAAGATACAAGGAGGCGCGCGGAGGTCGAGTACCCTTGCACCCTCGCCAAGGATCTCATTAAAGACCTCCGCCGTACAAACATTAACTCCACCACCCACCAAGAACCGGACCTCCGCCCGTGCGAGCCTCAACGTCAATACCTAACAAGGACAACACCTACCCAGGCCATACAAGCCATAACTACGCCAAGCATTCATGACAACCAACCAACACCGGGAACCCCCAGGAGCACTATAAAACCAGCCCCAACCCGCACAAAGCCCCTGGGTAGCAAGAGAGCAGCAACCGCCGCACACACCACCATGCTACTTCCCTTAGCCAAGCCCCGATCCTACGAGCGAATGCCGATACCTCCGAAACCCACAACTCCCAACCTAGCGAGGGTACCACAATGGAAAATGTAAAGCAGAGCCCGACCCCCCGAGGCACACCGCTGGCGTGCAATGAAGAGCAACAACAGCTACAAGTGCCCCCCGAGGCAGAAAACACCCAAATCGCGGAGCCCAACAAAGGCCAAATGCGGACAAACTAGAGCATTTCGCCCCGCGAACCACCCAAGCAAGCGGTGTCCAGAGCACCTCTCGCGGGCCCGACCAACGCGGTGCGGGAGACCCTGGGAGGAGATACCACAATGGAGAATGTAACATCCTCCGTGGACAACTCCACCAAAGGAGTCAAAGTTCGAAGGGGGGAACAGGGGCGCCGCGGCGAACATGAACGCGAAAAGGTGGCGCAAATCTGCGACAACCCGCGTGTCGCCGATCAGCGGGGGCGGGGGGCACGCGCGTAGCAACCCACCCCCGCAAAGGCACCTCCGTAGGGAGCTCGGAGTTCCGACTGACGGGTCGTCCACCTCCAAGCACGGGCGATGAGTCGCGGGCACGCAGGGACACAAGGGAGCACCACCGCATCAGCGAAGCTTCATGAGAACCCTCGTAGGCGCAAAGGGGCCCTCCGTCTCGAACCAGCATTGTAAGCCAAACTCGGCAACAAAATCAAATTGTATTGCTTTTACACGCGGCTGCCTTCGAAAAACGCGCGAGTCTCGCACTAAGAAAAATAGGGGACGCTGTTTCACGCGGCTACCTTTCGCCAAAAAGCCTTGAGTCTCGCACTAAGAAAGATAGGGGACTTCGCTGTTTCACGCGATACCTTTCGCAAAACGCGCGAGTCTCGCACTAAGAAAGATAGGGGACGCCGCTGTTTCACGGCTACTACCGCCAGAAAAACGCGAGTCTCACTAAGAAAAATAGGGGCCTTATTTGTTTCACGCGGCTACCTTACTAAAAAACGTGCGAGTCTCGCACTAAAGAAAGATAGGGGGCCTTGCGTTTCACGCGGCTACGGCTACAAAACTAGAGAGTCTCGCACTAAGAAACAGGGGGCCTTACTGTTTTCCACGCGGCTACCTTCGCATAAGCGCGAGTCTCGCACTAAGAAAGATTGGGGACGCCGCTTGTTTCTTACGCGGCTACCTTCGCAAAAACGCGCGAGTCTCGCACTAAGAAAGATAGGGGGCCCATTTGTTTCACGCGGCTACCTTCGCAAAACAGCGCGAGTCTCGCACTAAGAAAAAAAATAGGGGACGCCCATTTGTTTCCACAACCACAAAACGAGTCTCGCACTAACAAAAGTAGGGGGCCGCCGCTGTTTCACACGATTGCCTTCGCGAGCACAACGCAACAAAAACAAAAAGAAATATCGCGGCGTCATACATACAAGCAATCAAGCGACTCCGCAATTATATCATTTGCACAAAGTAGCAAGTTACAAAGGCCCTCGTGGCACAAAAAGCCTCTGGGGCCTCCGCACACCTCCTCCGCCACGAAGTTACAACACCGTGAAGAACCGCCCTAACAAGCACCTTCGCGACACGCTCCACGAAGGCCTCTACATCAACTACTTCTACCAAAGGCTCATCACCTACGTAAGCGACCTCCGATATAGCCGGCCCCATAACACAAAGCGGGAAGGTCACCACTCAATACTCGATGACGGTAGACCCTCCCGCGGTCGCCCCATTCAAAGCCAACATCCTCCCCGCCCGGCACAACAACCCGACCTCCGCGATCCACCCAACAAGCCGCTGGCCAAGCGCTTTGGCAACGGCCTCATCGTCCCCAATATCGTCCTCCGCCATAGCCCGGCGGCGCCAATTGAAGCACCCCGCTCCACTTGACGATTCGTCAAGTCATGAGACCGCCGAGAAAGCCTCCGAAACCTCGGTTGGCGAGTCATATTTCCGAATCCTCCCCACCAAAACCGCTCGAAGGGCAGCCCGGGAATCGCCGCATAGCATGCACCCAGGTCTCCCCCCGAGACGAACATGTCTTGGCGGTTCATCATCAGCGGAACCACATTGAGCACCCTCCGTGCAGGCCCCCGTACTGCTTGGCGCCCGGCACAATCAACAATCACGAATCGCCTCGAATCCACCGACACAAGCCGCGAAGACAAACACTACCCAAAAACACAAACGAGCAAAGGACGTGAAATAGCGAAGCCATCCACTCTTCATTAAAGATGAAAAATACCCGAAGCCAAAGAGTCCGGACCGCCTCGAAGGCCACAAACTAAGGTACCACAAAAATACTACTACGGCCTAAGGCGCCCTAAACCACCTCTTCCCGAAGGCCACAAAAAGATCGGGCGGGCGGGGAGGCGGCGGAGGATCTCTAAGGCGCCGGCGACCTCCGGCGGGACATCGAGGTAGAGGCGACGGCCGGGCGCGCGAGACGGCGGCGGCGTGAAGGCCGGGCTGCGGCGCGGGGCCGGGGGAGGCACAAACCTTCAACCGCGGGCGGAGCGCCAGAAGTCGCCCCGCGCGACCCCCGACACCTCAACCCGTCCCGGCGTCCGCAACCTCCTCCGGCGGTGGACGGGCACCTCCGCGGGAACCCGGCGGCGCGCAGCCTACCAAAGATCAACAAAGACAAGTTAGGCGCCGGGCGCGTAAGATAGAACGGAACAAAACAAAACAAAGCCGCAGTTATAACTAACCTTTACGGCGAGGTCCGCCTCGCAAGGTCCAAGGCGAGCTCCCGCCCTCCCCTCGTACCAAAGCGCTTGATGAAGGCCGTCCGGGCGCCTCACATCACGCTCCTCCACATAGCCCCTAACATCATCCGGGCTAGGGAAGGGGCGGTGCGAATCTTCGGACAGGGCCCCCGGTGCTCACAATCCGCACCGCGAGCGCCCTCGAAGGCGATGGCGGCGGTGGTGGCTCAAAATCCGCCGCGCTAGTCACCACCTTCGGGCGGCTCTCCCAGCTCCGGCGCATCAAGCGCCAACAAGAGCGAAGGTGCAGGTCAGGCAGGACGGCCGAAGGCGGCCCCGACCCGCCCGGGAATGCGTCGGCGCCGCCTTAAAGCCCTCGCCTCCGCGTACCAAGAAAGCTCTAGGTCATTGACTTCTTGGCCGTGGCCTGCACCTCCGGGCGACCGCGCCCGCGGGCTTCCCTCCCCTCCGTCGCCAAAGCGTTCGTTCTCTGGCGGAGAGAACCAAAGCCCCTCCCTCGGGTTCGCCACCTCCCTCCGAAGGCGCTCCGCCTCGTCCACCGCCGCCTTAAGCTTTGAGACTCTCGCCGGCCCTCCTTGAGCTCGAGGCGGCCTTCCTCTGGGCATCTTCGCTATCAACGGAGTCCCAGCCCTCCCGGATAGCCGCCCCCCCGCCCGGCACCACCATCGCCAGCGGTCTTGACCTTGATGTCCTCATGGATAGCGGAGAGGCGGTCGCCACTGCATCTCCGCCTCGACAAGCGCACCCGATCAAAGACGCGACCCGATCATCCTCCGCTCGGCGTCCGGGCAAGGGCGTGTTCGCGGTCGACACCGTATGGAGCTCCACGTCCACATCGTCGATGCCGATCGTCTCCGCCACGTATGGCGAGAGGGGCCCCGCTTCCCCATAGGGCTTTCCCGCCCCCGGAGGGCCTCCCGGAGGATCCTCCGTAATTTCGCCTCCGCCCACACATGGCATCGCCCGGTAGGGGACGCGGCACAGCGACTCATACGGGCGGGTCACCGCGAGACAGCCTTGGCCTTGGCGCAGCATCGTCACCCCCGCCTCGTCGCCCTCCTCCTCCTCTTCGGAGGGACCGCCACCGTGGCCCTCCTCCTCCTCCTCGCGGGTCGAGCCGTCGTCGGAGGTCTCCTCTTCGCCGGCCACCTCCATCTCCGCCTCCTCGTCCGCCGCAACGGCCTCCGCATCCTCCGCCTCGTCATCCTCATCATCCGAAATGAGGAAGTAGCCGAGGTCCGCGATCCGGGGACGCCCCGCGGCTCGGTGACGAACCCCGCCCCTCCGATCCGCGGGGCGGGGCGGCGGACTTTGCGTCCACGCCCCGGGGAGCTCACGAACGGCCACCGCGAGTCTTGGCTGCGAACCCCCCCGCGCTTCTTTCCCGCGTCCATGGCATCGGCGTCGGCCTCGGACGGCCAATCCTCGTTACTCCACCCCCGGGAGATCGAAGATCCGGTTTACCGGCGCCGTCGGCGAGACATGCCGGATCCGGCGGATCTCCGAAGACTCAACTTCCCGAAAGTCGGAGCACCGACGGCCTCCGCCATCACCGCCCGCCCCAGAACTTCGGCCTCGTCGCCTTCGCCGCCTCTCGTTCGAATCGAGGCCAAATCCGCCCGAGGTCAATCTTCAACGCCTTCAGCCCTTCGCCCGGAGCGTACTCCGCCGAGTCGGCAACCTCCACGGGGGCACCCCCGACCCGGCACTGGATCTGCAACGCCACAGCGGCAAACTCCTCCACAGGGTCCGCGCCACATGGCGGGACATGGTGCGAAGGGCGTCCGGCTCCTCGTCGCGTAGCCGTCTTCACCGGCTTCACCTTCGCAAGTGCAAAAGGGGCTCGGGCGCCGTGGGAGCCCCTCCGCGCCCGTCAAGCGGTAATAAAACCGGTGCTCGGCCGATCCGGACTCCACTTGTTCGGCGGGCCGGCGGGAGCCTCCACCCGGCTGCGAGGGATGAAGCTGTACCGCCATCTTGGCGCGAAACACCTCCCTCCGTCGTCTTGGCGTTCGCGGGCCGGAAGTGCACAACGTGGGCTCCGATGAAACCCGTCGCCGTCGGCTCGGCCCAACGGCACGCCAGACATACGTCATCGGCCGCGGGAAGCGGGGCGGCGTCGGTGATGGAAGCGGAGGTTAAACCTCCGCATCACCCCCCAAGATTCAAAGCTCACACCGCGGGGAATCGGGCCCGCGTGAAAAAAACTCCTCAAAGACGATGACCGCCCGGGCCGGGAGCGGCACCGTCTCCCCCTCCGGAGCACGGAACCGCCTCTTGTGAAAAAATTCGAACTCCTTCTGGAACTCCTTCAAGGACTGGTTGGTGCACCGGCTCCGAGGGAACTCGAAGCACTCAACGACGGTCTTGGGCTTCATCGTCTCCTTGATGCGAGCCATCGAAGCCTAACACAAAAATGAGGCCTTTGCTCCTCCGAAGGCAAGAGCACGGCTGCGGAGGGCGCCTACGAGAGCAACCGACGGGCCCTACGGCAAAGCAGCAATGAGGCAAGAACGCAAAAAGCAGGAAGCGAAAGTGAGAGCGCGTGAAAGCGAAAGGAGAGCACAAACCTAATCCCACCAACCGCACATATATATAGGGCGGCAATGGGGAGGGGGGGGCGTCGCGAGGCGCGACGCGAACCCCCGGCAGCCGCGACCCGGATCCCAACATTGCGCCACGCCCTCCGATCCCCAACGCGTAGGAAAAGCGGGCGGCATCCGTACACCTCAAACAAACACAAACCAACCCCGATCCACGCCATCACCAAATCAGCCAACCACGTCCAACCAAGCGCACCCAAACCCCGAATATCCACAATGGCGCACAAGGCCGAGGCCCACCTCCGCGAGGCCCACGAGCAGCCGGGGGACCCCGGCCCGGCAAGGCCCATTAGAGGCGACCAACAGGCCACCCGCACGGGACCCTCCGGAAAAGACGATTTGTTTGCTCTGGCCCCTCGGAGGGAACTGGACCTCTCGAGGGGTCTGCTTTGTTGGGGGAGGGCAACCCTAGCCAGCCCCGGCAGCTCCGCGGCCTCTCAACAAGGAGGCCAAGAACTAATTCTTGTCAAGCAAAAGTATAAAGTCTTGCAGGTCCGGGCGAGCGAAGGTCCCGTCGAGCATGAACGCGAAAGCTTCACCCCTCCGTCACCGGCGGTCCCGAAGTCGGCAATCGAGCTAAGGGAATGACGGCCCCGTAAGGTGGCGAGGCGACAATGAAGGGCTCTCCTAGCGATGGGACCCCCCCGCGGCGGGGCCTGGGAGAGGGCCCCAGCGGTTCTACCCCCTCCCGAGGCCCGAAGCGGCGGCCGGCGAAGGAAGCCCTACGGCTCCCAAATAAGGAGAAGTCGCAAGCATATTCCCGATAATAGCCTTGTATGAATAGTTACTAGCCTGCCCTGCCCGGGCCCATCCATAGCGTGTGTTCCCCACCTACCATGTACCAAATTGTAAATCAGCCCCTCGACCCACGGTATTCCTATAAATACCGGGTACGGGCTCAAGAAAGGAGGGAGATTGTTGGCCAGCTTAAGTGCCATCTACTCATTTTCCTCACGTCGGCGTCTTGCCCCGCGCATCGTCTTATCCCTCCTTCGGAGGCTCGGGTGACCTCCGATCCTCCCGACCCTCGGCAACTCCAGCGAAGGTCGGGCCGACCGGGGTCTCCCTCGCTCCTCATCCCGTGTTCCTGACTCATCCTGTGGGAAGCCCTCGCCCCCTTCCCGCCCCCTCCGGGAGCGAAGGCAAAGGGGGCAGGAGTGATCCCCACAACGGTAACGGAGATGATACAGAGCCCGATCATGTGAGCATCCATTCTTTGCGCTGAGACGTGAGCTGCGCCAACGGACCTGCTCATCGTAATACCATTTACGTCAATGAAATATTTTTTCGTGTATAAAAGAACTGAAATGCCAAAATCAACAAAATTTCCATTTTTTTTTTCCAAAAAGGGAACATGTTTTCCTTTCAGAATTGGATGCGAGGAAGAGAGGATGTCCTCGAAGCGAGTTCAAGACCAAGAGAGCAGGATCTTTCATCCAACAAAAAAAAAAAAAAAGAGAGCAGAGATCTCATACCTTTCCACAGATTCCTTTCCTATTAAGGCCAAGCGTAGTTTGCTCCGGCGCCCAGGGATGAACAACTAGCTAAGCTTTTCACGAACATAAAAGGACGAGGCAGACCCATATTTATACAGAGAAGCGAGAAGGTCATGAACACAGGAGGACTTGAGTGACAACTTTTTGGAATCAA
The DNA here is from genome assembly GCA_015847255.1 of Hyparrhenia diplandra. NCBI lineage: Eukaryota > Viridiplantae > Streptophyta > Magnoliopsida > Poales > Poaceae > Hyparrhenia > Hyparrhenia diplandra. Next base: position 50,526 of record JADLZK010012274.1, on the reverse strand, counting down.
CATGGGACCTACTATATACACACTTGCATATTATCTAGTCAGAAAGAAACAACTACTACACTGGTCTCTGCCAGGAATATATGCATGTGTAACCTGTTTGTTTGTGTAAGTAACCTGTTTGTTTGTGTAAGTGTAACCTGTTTGTTGTGGGTGCACACCTGTTGGTCACGCACGACTCAGGATGTTCTCTGGCTGCAATATGTGTAACCTGTTGGTTGCTATGCTACGCAGAGGGCCTGAGCATTACAACGGTCCTCAACAGTATATTTTTCATGAATTTAGTTTCACCACGTATCTATAAATAATAATGATAAGCCACCTTTACAAGCTGCTCACTCCATTCCAAATTCGCTCGTTTTCCGGTGACCTTAAGTTTCTCAACGGACCTATTTATTCAAAACTTGCGTTCAAGGTTTCTCTAGGAGACACACTACCAGTAAGAACAAAATAACTTGCTAGGACGACTCCACCTCGATCAGCAGCAGCGCAGCTCATTCCCTCACAGCTTCTGGCATCACCTCCAAACGGTGTGACATTGCCTTTCTGTCGAGTCCTGGCCACAGAGGATCCCACGCCCTCATCGCGCTTTTTTTTTTTGAGAATTACACGATACAACGCAGACACTCACACACGCACGCACACTCATCCCTATGAACACACGTCGCAAACCCTACCCCTATGAGCACCTCCGAAGGACTGCGCGTCGTGTGCAATCCTCTATTCCTCGGCTATCACTATCACATTTGTTCACTCCGTATTTCTTTATTTATTATCTTTTGTTTTGACTACCCGTTCTCATCGCGCTTTGTTTAAAAGGTAATCCAACCCTAACCGCCAATTTTGCTTCTCAAAGATGATCTAACCCAAATGCTCATGGGACAAATATGAAGATGGTCAAAGCCGAACCTGCACCACCATCAACATCAAACAGGATCCTCTATGGCTTGAGCGGTGGAAAATGTTGGCTGCTGGGCCCGCCTCAGTTTCCACTGTACACCACCACTACACCCTTCTTCGGCTTCGGTACACGATACTTTTGTTTTCACTGAGACAGACACTGACCTAAAAAGGGAATTAGCAGAGAGAAGCAAATGCTGTTGAGGGACTTGAGTCGAGTGACAGTCCCTCTGCAATAATACCAAAACGATTCAGTTCTAGGAGGGTCATGACCCTTTCATCTCATGGCCCAATTTTTTTTTTCTATCAAAGTCCATGAAAGTGAAACTAACATTAGTGTGTTCTAATATTTTGTCCTGAATTAACTTAGCTGGCCACTAGCATCACCTCCAAGGCGCGGAGCATTTCGTTTGTCTAGAGTAGTTTTGGCCGCAGAGAATCCTATGCTGCCCAATATATGCAGCATATGCTTTCCAGAAACTTGGGCCCTGTTTAGATCCTAAACTTTTGCACCAAAATTTTCTGCATTCCCATCACATTCCATCACATCGAACCATTAAATGTACTAAAAGACGCATGTCCGGAGTACGAAATGTAGGTAAAAAAATAAACTAATTGCACAGTTTAGATGTACATTGTGAGACGATTCTTTTAAGCCTAGTTACGTCATGGGAGGATAATATTTACCACTAACAAACGAAACGTGCTACAGTGTATGATGTGACATGCTACAGTAATTTTACACCAAAGTTTTGGGATCTAAACACACCCTTGGTCCAAGAGTAGTCACTATTCTTTGGGAAATTATTTTCTCGAGAAAGTACCTTAGACATGTCGAGCCTGATTGGTTGGCAACCAAAATTTGCCATGTCAAGGATTTAGCAAGCCATGATTTTGGCTGGTGATTGGTTAGCTACCAAAACTTGCCAACTCCTCACATTTATCTTGCCAAATCTTTACCACTTTTTTTGCCCAACTTTTGGCTTGTCAAATTCATGGCATGAAAAATTTTGATAGCTAGCCAATCAGGCCCGTCCTTGGCTTGCATCTCAAACAAATAGCATATGCACATGACTTAAAAGATTAAATAATGCACATATAGAGATATTTTGTTATAATTAATGAAAGATGACATGGATAGATTGCCTACAGGAATTATAAGCTAGTGGAGCACTTGTTAGAGACCGACAAGGACAGAATAGAACATCTAGAGGGGATTAGCTTTATTAGAGTAGATACAGATTGCGGCTAAGTGCGTGTATATTTCGGGTTGCAGCTTGACAAGAGCTGCTAATATTCCAACGCCGTGTAACCGTGTTTGCAGAACAGGCGTGGCGACAGATCCAAAGATGACGCGTCCTCTAATTACAAATTACTGTGTCTTTTGGCTCTTTGATACATAATTTTTATTATGTATTCAGACATAATGTAGATCCAGGTACATAGCAAAAAAAGTCAACTAAGTTTAGTAGGAAAGACAACTTATAAAATCCGACTCGCGCACCCAAATCATCTTGCAGCAACAACGACGAGGTGTCGAGTTGGGAGCAAAGGCTTCGACGGCGAGGCGGCAAGTAGCGAGCTCGGGCTGCAACGACGAAGCATATCGTGAAGTCGGAGCACGGGCCGCGATGACGAGGCAAGGTGAAGTCATGAACACGGGCCGCAACAGTGAGGTGGCGTCGAGTCGCGGCCGCGCGGCCTCACGAGGCGAGCTGGATGGTGAGTCGAGACCGCTCGCGACAAAGATGCGTGAGCGCCACTGCAGGGCGGATCGAGGAAGAAGAGAAAGTGAAGCTAGCTAGGACTTTTGGTGGCGGCGGAGTGCTTTCGTTCACCACAGCAGTGCCCTCAGCCGTCGCATTGGCATCTACGATTGAGATGGAGCCAGCAATAAGTGGATCTGTGGGGAATTGTGCGGCCCAAGCCCTGGTAGCCGAATTTAGCCCACGCGGGCATCTGATGGCCCTGGTAGCCGAATTTAGCCCACGCGGGCATCTGATGGCCACGGCCGGCGTTAAGATTCTAAGAACAGTCACCACTCTGTCCGCCTCGGGCCTTGGCCATCCGATCGGCATCGTCCTCGTCCAGCTTCACCATGAGTCGTCGTTGCAGGCAGAGCTCGCTATGCAAGAGCTACGTACAACAGCATAGCCTTCCATCTGATACTGCCGAATTCAAGACAAGTCGAAGATGAGAAGGATGGAGATAAAAATTCAAGACAACAAGGTGGATAAGCCAACTGCAGCCTGCGCCTTATGTTGCTGCTCCGCTCCAACAGTGTCCTAGCTAGCTTTGCATTTACGTGAGAACGCATGATATCTTTCGTGGAAATGCTTGGCAGTGCCCTACTGCCCTTGTCAGTGCCCTACTGCCCTGTTGTCAAAGGTTTAAAATTTGTTGTCATAGGATATACCAGTTGTGAAGGTATGCCATGAATTGCATTACTACATCGACATAAGGAGTATAATGGAAGATTTTTCTGATCACATAATAATTGATGCTACAAGCATTCTCTTTACTTAGCTCTAACATTCATTATCCCTTTTCTGATGACATATGTTACAAATATTATTGATGTATAAAACAGTTCGATGGTAGTCTCAAGCATTTTTCATATGTTATAAATCTAAATTTTTTAGGTATAATAGTATATTTTTTTTCCTCCCGTTGCAACGCACGGGCATATTTCCTAGTAACTTATAAAAAAAGAAAGTACGAAAACTACATCAGGTTTCCGGTCAATGACTTAACCCGGACATAGATTCCATAATAAAAACAAAACTAGCTTAGCTACGATCAATTTACTCCAAATAAGGCTCTGTCGCCAATGCAGCTTGCTTTGTCGGCGCGGGAAGAAGCGGTGGTTTGGTGCAGCGCTGGAACAAACAAACGGCTAGCGGAGCTCTGCGCGTGGGCAGGCGTGTAGTGTACTTTCAGTCTTTGTAGCAAATTGTTCATCATGTAGTCTGTAACTCAAGATCCAGTAGCTGCTAGGGTTTGCGTCGGTAACCTTAGCTTAGCTTGCCGTCGTCTTTTGGCGGTACTTTTCAAACTTTATTATGCTTAATGAAAAAACACGCAACGTCGTGGTCTTAAAAAAAACTCTAAATAGTTTTATTTTTTAAAACAATTCCATTATATTTATCTAATGGTAATTATTACTCATAAAATTACATGATTAAACTAAAGACTACTCCCTCTGTCCACTAATAACTTTACGTTTACCATTCAAAAAATTTCCATGAACAAAGGGATACAATAGCACCTGGTCACGTTGCAGTGCTAGCTGTAACCTTTCCTGCTGGTGTGCAGTTCGATTTAAAAAAAAAAGTAGAAAACTTCAAGAGTCCAGCGTTCTGTCTTGTAGTACTAGAACATTCTGTACTATTCCCCTCTAAAAAGATTTGTTTATTGCCTTTGCTCATTCATGACTAGCCACGTGTTATACTATTGTTCTGTGTTTTGGATTTTTTTTTTACAGCCGTTGTGCATTGGCATACATACTAGACTTCTTCATAGGGACAATTTGGCAATTTTACACGGCTGCTAATTTACTCCATCTCAACCTAGATGTTGAGGTATTTGTGGACGGAGGGAGTAGTTGACTTGGAAAACAAGAATAACAATCTTTCTGCAATGGAGAAAACACGAATGATGATCTTTCTGTAACGGATGGTGTACCGTACTAAAGAAGGGATAACGACCACGGTAGGTGGCAACAAAATTGGCGATCACATCCATACTAGCAATTGACCACCCTTACAAATGGGCAAAATGACAACAGATGAGAGGTCAGTAGCTCATGCCCTCTTTCCTTTAGTCTAAATTCTAATGGGCCTGGCAGTCGCTACAATATACTCCCTCCGTCCACAAATACCTCAACATCTAGGTTGAGATGAGTAAATTAGCAGCTGTGTAAAATTATCAAATTGCCCCTATGAAGAAGTCTAGTATGTATGCCAATGCACAGCGGTTGTAGCAAAAAATCTAGAACCCAGAACAATAGCATAACACGTGGCTAGTCATGAATGAGCAAAGGCAATAAACAAATCTTTTTTAGAGGGGGGAATAGTACAGAATGTTCTAGTACTACAAGACAGGACGTTGGACTCCCCGAGTTTTCTACTTCTTTTTAAATCAAACTAGCGACTGCGAGGAAAGGTTACAGCTAGCACCTGCGACGCGACCAGGTGCTATTGTATCCCTTTATTCATGGAAAAATTTTGAACCGTAAACGTAAAGTTATTAGTGGGACGGAGGGAGTATATGGATGAGGCCGGCATGAGAATAGCTAACCTCTTTGACGCCGATCGCCTTCGGACCCGTTCTTCACGTATTGTGCTACATCATCATCAGCATCGTGAAAAGCTTATTATGGGCTCTTTCTTTATCAAAAGATCGCATTTGGATACAAGATCAAGCCATAGGCGGTCGCCGAATTTTCTCGCTGTTTGACCTAGCCAAGCTTCCCTAGTATTTATATATCGCCCCTAGAATAGAATTGAGTATTAATGACAAAAGATGCTACAGAGGTAAAAGATGTACCTGATCAGCGAATCGAGGGCCCACAGTCTTGAGATAGATCGTGCACATACAGGGCAGCGATAGTAGGTAGATATGAAATCTACACAGCCTCTTAAGCAGTGTGCTTTGAGAACCAAACTTTGACTCACCATTTTGCCCGGTCGGGAGTCCCGGAGTGTCCGTAACCTGCGAAGGATGCCTTTGTTCAGTTGTGACAAAAAGCGAAGGAAGCAAAATTGGTGTCAAGTCTAATGGTTCCATGATCATGGTAAAGCGAAAAGGTAACTCCATGAACCTGAAAACGTTACGTATTTGGATACAATGTGACCCATTATAATCCCTCTTGTTATGAATGGTTAGCTGCAGACCTGCGTAAAATACATGTAGGATAAGACATGGGAGGAATTTAACAATCAGTTAGCTGTATATTACAGATGATAATATTGCAGTCACCAATGCTTAAAATGATGACACAGAAGAAACTGAACAATTGAATCCGTAGTCACGCATTTTTCCAAGAATGGATCCAAACAGGGGCTTAAAAGGAGGTTAATCTACTAAAAGGAGGTTAATCTTCTAAGCCTCTCATTGACAAAGGACTGCAGTTTGTTTGGCTGCGACCGCGAGGAGGTTGAAGGATCGACATGATCCAATCAAAGTTGTTCGATCCTAAGGGATACTTGCCTCATTTCTGAACAAACTATGTTTTGCCCTACGCAGCCGTTGACCGTTGTTTCAGTTGCAAAGGATACTGAAGCTAGAGTCGCATAACAAGTTGAGATTTGAGAGCACAGACTGGCAGAGAATCAGAGGAGTAGGCCTTCCCAGATCGAAGGCGCCAGTCTAGTTAAATTGGTGATTGGTGATCCAACAATATTTGGTGCCTGTGTGAGTTTTACCTTGTACAGAAGCTTCAGGGCTTCAGGCACGCCTTGGCTTTGCTATTTTACAATTCCACCAAATCACCAGCCAGGTCAGCCGCGGCCCAATACTGAGTGGAAAATGAGTGGCGGCCCAAATTCCAGACGCAACATGCCTTGGATTTTCATGATTTTTATGTTTTTATTAGACACAAAACAAAACTGCAGGTTCGTTGCGCCACGTCCAGGCGTGCCCCACCGCCTCGTCACTTTGACCCTTTTGAATGAGCCCCGCCCGCTAGCGCTGGGAGACTTGACACAGAAGCTCAAATTCTCCAATCGAAAGGATTGAGCTCGGTATTGAAGGTGGGCGGATTTAGTTGTCGTTGAATACCATGGAAATGACCTTCAATTTCATCTCTCAATGGCAAAGAAATCCATGCAGAATTGGGAAAACTTCGATTCGATTTCAAATTCTAGGTTTGAATATCTACATCCAAACAGGGTGTAACGTTCTTGTCATGAGCTGGAACATATTGATTATTTGTGTGAAGCTAGGATATTTCATCCTAACCTCAAAATATTGTCCTATTTAAACCTGGAATACCCTTCTCTCGATTCTTGAACCTAAATATTTTCTTGTCAAGTTAGAATAGTAAAGCGAATATTGACATTCTAAAATGGAACATTTATTTGTTCTTAAGCTTGAACATCCCCTTGTGAGAAGCTGAATAGACATTTACCTTTTCTTAATTCACTATTTTCTCTCTTTTTCCTTGAAATCTGCTAACCTTTATATTTACTTTGCTTTTCAGATTTGTTCTTCCTGCCGAACATCATTAGTGCTTTTCTCAGGAGCTAAAATTTTCTTGCAAAGGTACCGAGCACTGTATAAAACTTAAAATTTATTCTTCTCTTCTCAACTACAATAACAATATAATATTGCATAATAATTATTTTTTTTGTGCAAACTATACTTTTTAGCTTTTCTAAGTATGTAGTATTTTGCTATATATTCAAACATGTGTATATCCCAAAATTTCCTTATTTGTTCTATTTTACATAATAATAGATAAAATATATATTTCACATATTACCTCCTACGATCATAAACGGCTCATAGTTATTTAGAGTACCATAGCAAAAACCCAGTACATAATAAGATCACACATATAAACACCAGCAAATTGAAAAAACTGAATTCAATTGGGTGATCGGTGGTCCACAAACATGATCCATGCATCCCACATACATTACCATAGTTTTTTTTTTTTTTTCAATATCACTTACTTGGTGACACCAAACAATACAGAGACCAAACTCAACCTAACCAAACCAACACAAAACATAAACTTGACAACTGGGTGCACTAGAAAGTGTGGTACATACGTGTCAAGTAGCAGCGGCATATCTTATTTAGTAGGATTCTGCCACATGTGCAGAAACTCCAAGCCGTTGCCAAAGACGGTGCTGAGTTGCTGGAGACTGAAGACACGGCGACGACCAACCATCTCGCCGGCCATAATTTTGGCTCGCCGGCTTCATGCCCGGCGGCGTCCACGAGCGCCGCAAGTCACGAGCATAATCCCCAGGTTAAACGCGACACATAGGACAAGGGGCATTAAGTACGACATCCCCGGCTGAGCTTCAGCGGTCGCCGCGACTGCGAAGGTGACGGAGACGATGCAGAGGCCAATAAGCATCGGAGCATCCATTTCTCTGTGCTGACTGCTGAAACGTGAGAAGCACGGACCGACCTGCTCATCGTAATACCATTTTCTAATTTTCGTCAATGAAATGTTTCTTCTTGTAAAAAGTACTGTAACTGTAGCTGCTTGCTATAATAAGAGTGCATCAAATCTTACGAGAACTAGAAATACAAACAGCAACAGTGCAACACGTCATCATACCTTCCAGGTTCCTTCCCTTTTAGCCAAGCGTACTAGTAGTCCGGCGCCCAGGGATGAACTAGCTAGCTACTCCTACTACCTCTTCACGCACGGAGAAGGACGAAGGAGATCGACCTTGGCCTTGTTTAGTTGGCAAATTTTTTGAATCTCTCTCCATCACATCAAAATCATATCAATTTTTAGACACATAAATGGAGCAGTAAATATAGGTTAAAAAAGTAACTAATTACACAGTTTGGTTCTAAATTACAAGCGAATCTTTTGAGCCTAGTTAATCTATAATTGGACAATATTTGCCACAAACAAACGAAACGTACTACAGTGTTAAATTCTAACTTTCTAACATTTGAGTTAGAAATTTTAGCCAACTAAACAAGGCACTTGTATTTATACCGACTGACCTACTCCTACCTAGCTTTCCCCCAGGGATGGAGATTTCCTTAGGGCGTCTCCAATGGTTACAAAATCGCTAGCTAGGAGGAATCCTATTGGTTATCAATGACAATTTACAAATAGCTAGCTAGATGAGACATATCAATAAGAAAAAAATAAACACTATAGTTGAGAGTTACGTGAGAGAGATGTTTCTAGGAGATTGAGCTAGATTAGATATTTATTAGTCGCTAGCTATTTGGGAGTCGCTAGCTATTTGGTCTCTCTCCTCGATAGCCAATGAACGTGTTACTTTTTATTATTTTTATACCTCATCTAGCTAGCTATTTGTAAATTGTTACTCATAGCCAATAGAATTCCTCCTCGCTAGCTATTTGATCACCATTGGAGACGCCCTTAACGCCCAGGGGGAGACAGCCCGACAGGACGCACGCAGGCACAGGTGTAGCATGAAGTGACTCGATCGCTTGTCCTGTTGCGCACCCCAACCTACCGTAGCTCTCCCTCCATCCATTCCAGAAATTCAGTCGTCCAAACGTTGAATCTTGTCCCGAATAAAGTGTCGTTCCAATCCAGACGACTGCACCTACCGCACCCTGCAGCTTACTACTCGAGGGCCCCTGCAGCCTACTCCTACACGAGAGCCACTACAGCCTACGAGTACCACACCCTGCTGCTTTTCGTCTGCTGCCTAGTGTGGGAGAGAAGTTGCCTAGCAAACCGAGGGGTCTTTTACCAAAGGGATGGAGATTCCCTTGACGCCCAGGGATGGGAGACAGGCCTAGCTACCTGTTGCTTCTGACGCTGGGATGATGCCTTCGTTCGTAACCTGCAGAATGATGTTCAGTTGTGACAAATGTTCGTAACCTGCAGAATCATGTTCAGTTGTGACAAAAAGCAAAGGAAGCAAAATTGGTGTCAAGTCTAATGGTTCCATGATCATGGTAAGCGAAAAGGCAACTGCTTAAACCTGAAAACGTTCTGTGATTGGATACAATGTGATAGAGGACAAGATTCTGCTTACCATGATCATGGAACCATTAGACTTGACACCAATTTTGCTTCTCAGTTCAAGCAGTTGCCTTTCTGGATGGAGGGAATACCTACGGTAGCCTGGGGTGCGCAACAGGACAAACGATCGAGTCACTTCATGATGCGCCCGTGCCTGCGTGCGTCCTGTCGGGACAAGAGGATTTGCAGAGAACTAAAAGTAGTATAAACTACTCGTATCAATCGAGGCGAGTTCCTCTGCAATCCACATTACCTCCTTGAACTCTAAAACCTAGGTAAATCACCTCACTGACCGGTTATAGGTGGTTTTCAGAGACATTTTGTCTTTTTTTTATTTCAGCCGAATTTTGAAAAAATAATAAATCACAAAATCATAAAATAGAGAATCTAATTTTGTTGGACTCTACAGTGAATTCGGATCTTTGTCGCCGTCCATAAGAGGTGGAGTTTTTTTTAACCAAGGAGATTTAGGAATGGTCGACAAAAGAAAAACTGCAAGCGAACACGAGAACTGGGTCCATAAGGATGTGGAATTTACAAGAGATTTAGGAACCATGGATACAAATCGAGAGTTATTGGAGGGCTGGTATTATAGTTTTTTTTTTACTTTTTTTTTTTTTAAGAAGTGGGCGTTTGAAACCGTTGAATCTTCATCTCAGAGCTCACATCCGTTGATTCTCTTCCAAGTACTGAATGAAAGAAGGCTATTTCTGCCATGCAGCGTAAAAAAGAAAATAAGAAAAACAAGAGTCGAAATGAAGTATGTGGGGGTTCGATATTTAGGTTACCCTAAATACCGGGCAAATTCGAAACACAATCCCGATCCCGACTCAACTCCCGCGGCGAGCGTGAGCTCGTCGAGCACCAACACGAGATCGGTCGACAAGACAGCCCTTCGCCTCGCTCGTGGACCTCTTCGACGAGCTCCCCAACTCCGCCGAGGGGCGAGGATGATCGGCGGTCTCACTCCGCTTCGCTCGAGCACCGTCCCAACAGGCTCTCCGCCTCGGCCGAGCTCCCCGCGCCAACCTCTTCAGGAACGCACCTCCTCCCGCCTCGGACAAGCTATCCTCCTCGTACGAGCCGGGCTCGTTCGAAGAACCATTCTCCGCCTCGCTCGAGCTCCGCCATCCCCACCTCGTCAAGCACGTCCGCGACCTCGAACTCAACCACGAACCTTCTCAGGGAAGCCATCGGGTACAGAGTTGGCCAACCACTCCCCTGACGAACACTGTAGCCACGTCGGACCACAGTGACGAGGTGGAAGTGACGGACTTGACCCATCATGCTCTACAGCGACTCGATCATCACTACACCGTACATCTCGAGTACAGGTGACGTCAGCCCACCTCCTCCAACGCGCGATGGGGCACCCCGACGAGACGTATTCCCACTCCGACTGCGGGGGAACGTGCGCTGACCACCGCCCATCTCCAAGAATCCCGCGTACGGCGGCGACTGGAGACGACGAAGGGAGCCACCCCGAGCTCATAAACGAGCTCTTTTCACCCCATGAGCTCGGGATTTCGCTCTACCTTGGATGCCCTCCTCTTTGAACAGTGCCCAACCACTCCGCCATAGTGCAACACGAGTACACCTGACGTATGCCCACCTCGTCCGAAGTACATCCCGGCCATCCTGACAAGACACGTTCCAACTCCGACTGGGACAAGGTATGGGTCGATCACCGACCATCCCCCGAAATCCCGTGTACGGAGACGACCGGACTCGATGACGAGCAAGCACCGGAGCTCGCAACGAGCTCTTTTGGATGGACGAGCTCAACATAGTATGCCTCAGAGCTCACAACGACCTCATTTTCCGCCCGGGAGCTCGTTATCCTCGGCTGCTTTTACACTTTCCCCCCTATAGTTTTACCTTCTTCTACTCCTTAGTCCCTGGCCTCGGTGGTACTCATGTACTCCCTTTGCGTCTATAAAAGGGACCCTTTGCCACCTGGCTGGGGCAAGCAATCTCAGCATCCCGCTTCCCCATATCATCCACCAGCTATTGGCACTTGCCTCAATCATAGAGACTTGGGAGCCCTTCCCTCTCTCGACCCGACTTGTAATCACCCCGTTACGAGTCCTTGAGCTCGGATTAGTGAGAACGCACTGGATTAGGGAGCTCGTTAACGCCCCGAACCAGTATAAATCTTGCCTCGTGATCCCTTGAGCTAAGCCATCATTGCACACACTAGCCACTCGATTACTGTGACAGTGGTCACCGTGATTCTAGACCACGACAAAGTATATAGAGTATATGCTATACGGACAAAGAGACTGTTGCAACTCACGGTACACAACAAACCAGATATTGTTTCTGTCCAATAAAAATGTGAGCTAGGACGGTACACAACAAACCAAATATTATTTATTTTGTTATGACTTATTTTATCATTAAATAAGTTATAATAAAATAAATAATATTTATATAAAAATTTGAATAAAAAGATCTAAAAGCCAAATAATAAGCCTAATCTAAAAGCCAAAAATGACATTTTTATGAAATAGAGGGAGTACTAAACAACCACTTCGAAACTTCATAGACATGAAAAGAAAGTGCGTGCAAAAAAAGAGCAAGAGCAACCCATTGATCCAGTCCCAAGCTCAGTTGTCAGCAACTCAGCATCCGCTAGACTGACGGAGCTGCTGTGAACAACATCGCCGGTGTCGGCTTCTTCGATCTCACGCGCCGCGGCGGCGACGACGTCCACCCGCGCGGAAGCCATTAACCAGGAGCACAATTCCGCCGTGGAACACGATCCAGAGAGCAAGCGCGAGGCCAGTCTGCAGCTGAGCCTCGTCGGCGCCTGCGGCGACGGCGACAGCCGCCGCGACGACGCAGAGCACGAATATGAAAGCACGAGGATCATCCATTTTTTTTTTTTCCCCTCTTTTGCAGAACCTAAATTAAAGCCTGCTCATCGTAACATAATATAGTCATATAGAGCAGTAGTACGTAACAGTTAGTTGCTGTTACGAGATGCTACTACAAATACAGATTTAATGGCAACGACAAGAGGATTTGCAGAGATCTAGTATCAAGGTCGAAAAAGAATGTTCGTATCATACCTCTATTTTTATCAGTCCCCAAGAGCGGTGACGTCAAATATTACCTCTATTTTTATCAGTCCCAAAGAGCGGTGACGTCAAATATTGCACTGAGAGGATGGGACGATAGTTCATGGTTGGCGAGAGAGGGAGGAAGGCGTATTTATACCAGAAACACGTAGTGTGGATTGTTTCGTAGTCTCAGTGCATGAGTACGAAACAATCCCAAGGATGGGTCGCCCAGCTGGAGGGTTGAAAACTGAAACCCGAATTTCCGACGTCGGTTCAGAGTGCTCGATCAGTGCTAACGTCGGACACGTTAATTGCCGTGCCCAGCTATACGTCGTCAACGGAAGAGGCTAACCACCAACATCCCTATCTTTTACATACATACATACATACATATACAACATAAATACAACATAAAAAGAACGAAAGGAAGACTGCGTGATGATGCGATAATTTTTTGTTTGTCCGCCTGCCTCCTACATGTGATCCTCACCCGCACTCACCTATTTTTAGAAAGCCGCAATCACCGTGACCTGCCTTTGTTGACGCATGCGATTGGTTTTCCTCTTGCAATGCCCTTTCCTTTTTCTCTCAGTTCGGCGGCGACACCTGCGCCTGCCCACGCCGCACCCCTCGTGCCTGCTCCGGCACCTCTCCCCCCTTCTCCGACACCGCCTAAAACCGCCCCGTCGCGAGAAGCCGCCACGCCAAAGGATCTGCCTACTACACTGCCGAGTTTCGCGAGCCGTGCCCGAACTGTCGCTGTGCCTCCTCTCCACTGGATGCCGCCACGCTGCCCGGTGCGCCTGCTCTTCACTGGTGGCCGCTCCACGGCGAAAGCCCACACCACCGCCTGCTACATTGCCGACGAGGAGCCGCACCCGGCCGCCTCCTCTATTACGGAAGCCGCCCGCCGCCAGGCCGTCCTGCTCCTCTTCATTGACGGGAGAAAGCCACACCACCGCGACAAGGTGTAGCGCTCGCTGCTACGAATTCTGACTATGGCGTGCGCGCGGGCTTTTGGAGGTGCAGAAGGAAATACGCTCTCTACCAGCCTGAGCCGCCCCTGCCTCCAGGTACACGGTTCATCGTTCACCTATACCAGTACCCTTGATTTTTTTTTTTGTTTTTTGTTTCACGGTGGCTGGTTGAAATTGCAGCAAGGAGAGTTACACGGGAGGATTTATTGTTTTGATTTTATCATGATTTTTGTTTTACAGTGGCTGGTTGAAAGTGCAACAAGGAGAGTTACACGGGAGGATTTACTGTTTTGATCTTATCATGATTTTTCTGTTTACAGTGGCTGAGACTATATCTGTCTGGATGGAGGTAAATTGTTTGCTTTGCGTTCCAATTCTTTCTTGTGAGATTTAACATATTTCTTAAACATTTCCTTGCGATATCTTCCTGTGCTGGTGCCAAAATTGTTATCTGCTTACTGCATGTTTCTGAAATTAAAGGATATGGTGTGGTTTGTGTGGTCAAGAACACAACTACCCTGGCTGCAGGTTCACTGTTCACATTGCACAGCTCTCGGATTCATGTCGACTTACGCACACTATCTGATGAGGACAAGGATGTATGAAACTCCTCCCACAGTAGCTTTGTGCAGCCAACACTTTGACGTATTTGCTTTTCTTGCAACACAAAAACTGGAAATTAAGTGTCTTGTTTGGTTGACGTCCGACTCGCCATCATATAATTTACTAGCATGTTCTGATTTCAGGTTATTAAGAAATGGGGTGCTCCGAACGAAATTGATTTCCTTTCCCTATCTTACGCGAGGCATGCAGAAGATGTACGACAGGTAAGCAACTAATTACATTGTAGTTCTTCTTGTTGTTCAAAGTAAAATCTATGTTTCTGTAGCTCCAACTTATCATCTTTGTTGTACAGTAATCTATCCAGACATAATATCTTCAGTGCGTCTGTAGTTCTTAAATGTGGAGAATGTTCTCAACAGTGTTGTATTCTTCCATGAGTTAAATGCACCGGAATTCACCATGATCGCGACCACAGGGCTCGGCAGCCGCCGGATTGATCCACGTCTGGTGCGACCTGGACGTGCCCCAGCTGCCCCTCACCGATCTACGACGCTGTCGTCCATCCCGACCCGGCCGATCCGCTGCCAGAGAGTCCACGACCATCCCCTACAACACAGACTCTAGGTGATACTTGCTTCGCACAACACGGGGAGTCCACAACCAGTGCCCGTGATGCCTCCCACAGGACACAACTCTGTGATTGTGTTAATTCCATGATTTTTATTTGTGCGATACATGTGTTTTTATACAAGTTTAGTTGTCCCGTAACTTAACGCATGGGCGCTTAACTAGTTTTATAAAAGTGAAAGCAGTAGAAAACACAGGGTCAAGCGAGTGGTAGTGGTACATATATACGTATCCCATTCTCTAGCTCGGGCAACAAGCCAACAAGTCCTTATGGAATTAACGGATGTGCCAACACGCATGCTATGTTAAAAATGTTGGATTTCAATTAAGTTTAGGCCATTTTAATTCAATTAAATCAATTAAATTAATCTTGTGCAAAATCCTATTCTCATGAAGGTGATGAAGGATGCCACGTGTGCTCAAGTGCTCAATATTTGGGAAAAGAAGAAAAAGGAAAAAAAAAAGGGACTCTTAGGGATTGAAGGAAAAAATAATAATACAAGGTGTCTGTCTTTGGAAACCCGGATTAGAGGGGATTTCTCAACCGGGATTATATCCCCATCGTGTATCAGTGTCGCCTTCCAAATGGTGGAGTCTTCTCCACGGCCACTACTGCCATCCTGTCTCGCTGTTCCCGGCGATTAACAATGCATTTGTTTAATTCCGCCCTGCTTGTCGTACTCATAATTAATCGCTGCTCCGTACCTCTCCGGCCAGCCGGCCGCCATCCCCCTACCTTCAAAAGCGTTCCTCCCATATTTTAAAAGACAGGCAAGCAGCCGGCACATACGTCATCCCACTCTCTGCTAGCTACGTTATTACATATGTTGGATTTCAATTATAAATCTTCTCCAAAATCCTATTCTCATGAAGGTGACGAAGGATGCCACGTGGGATAAGTGCTCAATATTTGGAAAAGAAGTAAGAGCAAGACAAAATCCTATGGATTGAAGTCAAAGTATAATATAGGGTGTTTGTTTTGCGGTTAAGACGCAATGGAGTGGTTGGAGTTCCGGATACATAATCGTACTATTAAGAGGTGGGGAGCTTTAAACTTCATGCCGTTCTATAAATGCCACTAGGTGAATACGTGTGAAAAATACATTGCATTGCATATGCATTATTTTATACTGGTAACATGGTGACCAATGATTCAACGATATTAGTACATTTATAACGACATCCATACATATGATGCTATACTAGTGTTGTAATGTAGTGTAAACATGATCATCTCCAACACTTCCAATAATTCACTTTTCAAATATACTCCCTCTGTCCAAAAAAAAAAAAAAAAAATGAATCGTAGCATTCGAAATTTGTCCTAGAAAGAAAACACTAATAGGTAACAGGATATAGGTACTAGTCGCTGGTTCCCAGAGTACGTAGCAGGGAGGTTCCAAGAGTAGCTTGCTACTTCCTCCTGGGGTTAACAACTAGCTTATGATCGAGTTCTAACCAACACAAGGACGAGACACGGTACCGAAAGAGATCCTCATATATACTGTCCCCAAAAAGGAATATATAGAGCAATGACTACGCGACGTATATATAGAGCAGGCGATCGATGATAATCTTATCTTAGGGGAATGACGTATGCGGGTTTGAATAAATGAAGCTCCGCGGTGCTGCTAGGTTCACGTCAAGGCTGTGACTACGACATCAAAAAAAAAAATGACGATAGCTAGGTTCACGTCAACGAGATGGTGCTGCCATACACCGTCGGTGCCTCCGATGAGTCCGTCCACTCCACCTTTGCCTCTCGCTAGGTTCAGTCACCAGCCAACATTGCTTTTCTCTCACAACAAATCAGCACCGGCCAGCCAACCAACGGTACACTTTTCTCTGACAATAAATCAGCACCAGCCAGCCAAACAAGGCCTCCTCGACACATCTTGAATTACCCAAATCAGATCCATCCTTTGCCCCCACACTCCCCTTGCCTACCAGCCCTGTGTCCTTTTTTTTTGTTTATTCTTTCCGATGGAACTGTAGTCAAACAAGGTTCATGGTTTTTCATTGGCTTGTGATCTGGCCTTAATCTTTCATAGTTGCTCCATAACTTAAGATCTATGCAAGACATTAGCTTACGTTTAATCAAATTTATGGTAAATAATATTAGTATTTATGTGTCTCTAACTAGATTTACTACAAAAATGTATTTTACAATTAATTAGTGGCACTAAAGAACAGTTAACGATCACCATAGGGGGGAACAAATAAAATGGGCAATCACATTCATACTAACAAGTGACCACCCTTTCCAAATGGGCTGAAACGATAACAGAAGAAATGCGTTACAACCATCGATATTAGTGAATGAATGTTTACACAAGCACTGGCGGAGCCTTGTATTGGCCATAGAGGGCTCCGGCCCCCTTGCCCCGCAAAAATCAATGAGGATACAAGATAATTTAGGTAATTTGGTTATGTGTTCGGCCACGCGAGCTAATTTAGGTAACTTAGTGATGTTTTCGGCCACATGCGAGCAACATTGCGCCCACAAAATTTGGAGTTGTGACCTAATTATAGTAGAACTAAAACTTATTTCTATGAAACTTGTGCACTTTGTACATATGCTTGTCCGAATTTGACAAATGCCCCCTATTTGGCTTCGAGCTCCGCCACTGTGCACAAGCATGGATGTTCGAGTGCTCGTACGTTGTCAAACTTTAGCAAACCAGTGATAGATCTAGAAAAACCATTTAGAGGGGCCTATGGCCTAGGCCGAAGAGAGCTATTTAAATGGAATGGACTGGCAAAGTGGCTTCTCTACACTCTATTATGGGCCGCTGAAACACATATGCTAGCCCAGGAAGGCAAGCCAATCCATCCTCCCTGCTGTTAATGGCTGAAAAATTATGGGAGGCTAGGAGGGGCCCAATGGCTCGACCGGGGTGTGGCAGATCCGCCCTAAACAACACTTGTCCCTATTTCCTATGTTTCACGCTCTGCCTTAGCTTTGATCCGAGCTATCTGAGAGGTCAGTAGCTCATGCACTCTTTCCTTTAGCTGGAGACACAAAAGCGACCTCTTTGACGCCGATTTCACTCTGCACAGATAGTCGGCAGCACAAGCTTGAGAGAAGTACCGTTATTTTTTGATTGACCCTCAATTTTTTTATTTTTTTTCTTCAGCCATGTCTTGCCTTTGCAATCTTACAATTTCACCAAATCACCAGTCAGTCCAGCCGCGGCCCAATTACTGAACAAACTCCAGACGCATCAGCCCGCCAATAGCCCAAAATGAGTGGCTGACACGCATTGGGTTTGCATAGCGCTTTTATGATTTTGTCTTCAGATTTTTAGATATAGAACTCGAATCCAACAAAACAGAACTTCGGGTTCGTTGCGCCATGTCAGACGTGCCCCACCGCCTTGTAGCTTTGACCCTTTCAAATGAACTGGAAACTAACCGAAGCTTATCTTCCAACTAGTATAATGCCCGTGCTAATCCATGGCTTTTATTTAAGGAAATGCACATGAAAACAACCAAACAATGATTTTTTAGAACAGTTACATCACTGCCCTTGTTTTCACCTCTAACTGCATGTTTATAAATCATAAGGTACAATTAATCAACTCATGAAAGGAACACATACCCATTCTCACAAAGCTGGTCATTCCCCACTCAAAACAAAATAGACAAGCCCACACAACGGTACCTAGAATTATCTTAAAGGTGATCAACATATTATCTGCAAACAATAGACAGGCTAAAGATGACAGTCCAGCTTTATTCACCATGGGATGAAATTCTTGGTTCACCGGTGCTGCTCCTCTCTTGATGCCACTAACAACCATAAAGAGTGGCATAACCAAAGGCTGGAGCAAAGGAATCTTAATGTGAAGGCCAGAGACAGCGTCACGCCCCGAACTCGGATAGCTGTGTTGATAGAAACACGAAAGTGATGAAATATGGTAATCCTCTCAGTTTTTATCTGGAAGGAAAACATTATAAGAACATGTCAAATGTAGGCATATATATAGTTGGCACTTAGTTTACAACAAAAACATTTTTTATGCATTCCTAACATATCTACAGGTACATCATAAGAACCATTTTCAAAATAAAATTTTAACACATCAAATCGATAAGCGCATTTTATTCACCAAAACTCAGAAATACAACGTTTAATGAGACGCTCCTGAGATAGACTCTCAAGACGTTGCTTCAAGGATTACTTGTAAGGACTGAACTCTTCCCTCAGGTTATGCATTATACTGGAGCTTCCAAACGCGAGATCTCTAAGTATATTCATTGTCGCAAAAAGAAAAAATATAATAAAATAAATAAGCATACCTCAAACTTCAAGGTTTATCAGCATGTTTATAAATCATAAGGTAAAATTAGAATATATGCCAGGAAACAAAAAGCAGAACAAACCAAGGAGAAGAACTTACAAGTTCCAAGGAGAAGCCAAATGACCAAATATTTCTATAATTCCACAGAAGTTCTGCTTAATACAGTGCATAAGGAACATGAATTGAATGCATCAACTGAACTCAATGACAACCTGACAAGTTCTCTTTAAGCTTGTTTAAAATCAGAGTTCTCTGGCACTGTGCAGATCCAAGCAGAAGCTGAAGTTGCTCTAGTTATCCAAACTCTGAAAGAACAGCATCCTCAGATACGGACCTGCTCCAAATTGGAAGCACTCGAATTACAAAAGTTTTTAAATTGGTTCCTGGAGATGCAACTCAAATTACAAAGTTTTAGAATTGGTTCCTGGAGATGCAGTTCGTACATACCTCTAAATCCTTCTATTTGGCTTCGCTTCATATTCAATTTCTAGAGCAGAGATCCCCTGCGCACATGTGACACACCGTATTATAAAAACTATTTTAATACACGATGGGTGAATATTAATAATTTTTTTTGAGGCAATTCATTTTACTATTGTATAAAAGATATAATTACCCGCTGGACTGGACAGCACAGTAATTGTCCTAAGGTTTACCACCACTTGCATCCCAAAGCTTCCTGAGGTTAGGCTGAACCTCATTCTGCAGCATAGTAAGAAACCACCCTCCAACCCTGTCAGCATTCTCAAAATGCCCAGCAATCATCCCATTCCATGAGATAAAGTACATCACATCCATACTTTCAAACACCTTATGAACAGCCACAACGTACCCACATTTGAATCTGTTTATCGTTACCTGCCGAAGATCGTGTTTGTTCCGCTGGTGTTGAAAGTGCACCTCTTTCAGCATTTCGCCGCGCACGATACTCACGCTTCTTTCTATTTATCTCCTCCCTTTGTTCATCCGTTTGTTGTGCCCTTACTCTTGCACGGTACTCACGTTGTTTCCTATTTCTTTCCTCCCTCCTGCGCTCTTCTTCTGTGCAATCTGATCGGCATGGTGGTGTTATATATACGAAGCATGTAGTTGTCTAAATCTTTGTTTAATCACGTACCTGGGGTTTGCACGTTTGTTAAATCACTTAAGGGAGTGCGTCCATCTGTTGGCGTCCCCATGGACAAGTGGAGGATCTATCAGTTGAATGGGGGGTTATTCAAAGAGCTCTCAAATGCATCCTATACAGAGGAAATATAAAACTGATTTCAAAGGATATGATGATATTTATTAAAGAAAAAAAAGAACCTGTTGCTAGAAACTGTAAACATAACGCTGATATTCAGAACTAAAAAGCACGCAGATCTCTGAACTGAATATGCTGACAGATAAAGATGTTTGTAATGACTGAATATGCAGTCAGAAACGTGAGATATTCACTGAATATTTGTACCGACTCAATATTTGATTTGCATAGTTAGCAGGATAGAGAAGGATCGACTCAATATTTGTGCTCTATGACAAACAAAGTGAATATGCAGATCATATTTAATTTGCATCCCATCAATACACGTAGAGAAGGTTGGACTCAATATTTGTGCCTTCTGACAAACAAAGTGAATATGCAGATCATAATTTTTAAGGGATAAACACAACACCTGACAACTCGATTCAGATTTGGAGAAGACAACACCGGTGGCCAACTCAATTCAGATTTGGAGGAGACAGCACCGATGGCCAGATCTACAGGGAAGCAAACTTTAAATGAAAATAGGAGTATAGATTAAGAACCAAATCAGAGGGACAAAGAGCACCTTGGTGGAGGAATGCTGGATGTGGAGAGGACGGCCGTGTCCCGCCGCTGCTCGTGGAGTTGGGCTGGAGGAACACCCGCGGGGCTGAGGCCGCGCACTGCAGGAACAACGGCCGCCGGCGGTTGGCCGATCAGGCTCGCCGTCAGCGAGCCCTCCTCCCCTGTCAGCGAGCCCCTCCGACTCCTAGGTAGATCCATCCGCCGGTCCGCAGTTTGCCGGCGGCGACGCGCTAAGGCGGGGTCATCTGGCTGGGACGGCGTGGGAGGGTCTGCAGTTCGCCGGCGGCGACGCGCTAGGGCGGAGTCGTCTGGCTGGGACAGCGTGGGAGTCATACATCAGGAAGGAGTGCGTTAGGAAAGTGACGATGATTCCTCGGCAAAGAATACGGGGCGTGCGACGGGCGCGATGACGACGGGTGGGGGTTGTGTCCAATACTTTTTGATCCTGACCGTTAAATCGTGTCCGAGTAATGAGAGAGAAGATAGAGAAATAATCTGGGTGGTTCATTTTGATTCATTTTGAATAGATTTGAACTTGAAGAAGTTGGTGCATTAGTAGGGTAGATACACGCACTTCTCTCTCGCGTATAAAAGTCATACTACTCATGAATTGGCTTATAGTCCAATGATAGTACGGTCCAGTGGTACGCTATCACCAGGTTCAAACCCTACTGCTCACACCTTTTCTTGGGATATATCTCAGTCTTTCGGAGGCGTGAGCGTTTGTGTTGTACTGTGTAATTCTAAAAAAAAGTCATACCTGCTTAATTTGTGCAGCTAAGAACAGGTACATTGCTACACGTCAGCCGTCTCATACCTCGTCTCATGCAATGCCACGTAGCATTTTTTATGATGTAGAGGAAAGAGAGAGTGAAAAGAGAATGAGGTCGTTGCTTCGCGAAACAACCGTCTTATGAGCTAAACTTTAGGAGTATGAGACAACTATTATACCATTGTATGAGTTGTTGTTGTCATGCACCTTACAATAATATTTTTCTCTTCCTATAAATTAAGAAATCGCAAGTTACTATGAGACAATTTAAAAGGACAACCATTGTACGTATAGTTTATTAAGACGTCTTAAATTACGTGTCACTGCGACCAGTTACAAGACAACACCAATGTACCTGCCCCTAATGAGGGCCCATCTGGTCATCTCTATCTTAAGCATAGGTGAAGAGTATGAAAAAAAACTATCCCAAAATTGTGGAAGCTCTCCTCCAACAACTTTATATACTGTTCTATAAAACAATCGAATTCAGATCTGTGTCGCCCGTCCATAAAGCTGTGGAATTGACCATGAGATTTAGGAACCATGCATGCAAGAGTTGTTGGAGGGCTAGTATTATAGTGTTTTTTTTTTTCCCACAAAAATCCAATTGTGCAACAAAAAAAGAGGTTTCAAGGAGCTCTTAGAGATGATATCGTGAAGCAAGTTTCGCGGACATATGGAATCTTTCATCCTGAGCCAAAATTTAACCAAATTTCAACATTTTAGTGCTGACAAAACAATAACATAAATAATATGATCCTCATTGAAGTACTGAATGAAAGAAGGCGCTACTTCTTTCACCCAAAAAAAAAGAAGAGGCGAAATAAAGTATATATGGTGACGGCAGCTGTTATTCATTACAGAAAGCATATATAGAGTATACAGGAGGTCAAACCGAGAGACTCTACTGCAACTGACAGTGCACAACAAAGCAAATACAATACTGTAAGTAAACAAAAGAGCAGGAGCAACCCATTAATTGTCCACATCGCTACTGAGGGTGACGGAGCTGCTGAACAACATCGCCGCGCCGGCCGGTGTGGGCTTCCATCTCATGCGCGGCGGACGCCATTATGCAGGAGCAAAATTCCGGCGTGGAACACGACGCAGAGAGCAAGCGCGAGGCCTGTCTGCAGCTCAGCCTCGTCGGCACCTGCAGCGACGGCGACGGCGATGGCCGCAACGCAAAGCCCGAACATGGGAACACGAGCATGATCCATTTTTTCTCTGTATTTGCAGAACTAAATAAGCATAATCGTCGTAACATATATAATTAGTACGTATTATAACAGCTGCTGTTAGGATGCTACTACAAATACAGATAAAATTGGTTCCCAAAGAGTATAAATTAAGGACAAGAGGACTTGCAGAGAACCGAGTATCAAACTACAAGTATCAATCAAGGTCGAACAAGAATGATCAATACATACGTACCTCTATTTGTTTATATGCGTTTCAACATGCACGCAGAGGATGGGATGGTTGGGCCACTTGGGCGGACAGGGGAGGAGTGTATATTTATAGACTAGGATGCGCGGATACGGCAGCGCGGATACGGCAGGGGGTGGGTGCGCGGTGACGCGGGGCCTGTGGAGTAGCCTTGGCCCCGTCGCCAGTTCGCGGTTGGGGACGTGGGGAGGCCTGTCGCTATCCATCTCCACGCCGCGGTGACGTGAGGCCTGCGGGAGTAGGACGGCCTTCTCGCCGATCGCCATCCCAAATGTTTTTGCTGCGACCTTTTGTTGACAAAATTAACAACCAACTCAATACGTACTACAGAAGATGAGAAGAACAAACACGACATCTGACTAAGACCTTTCTTTGACAAAATTAAAGGTGGCTCAATGCAGAAGAACAAACGGATAGCTGACCACTAAAACATCCAAGACAACACAAATTCAGTTTTTAACCAGGGACGACCTGGTTGCTGCGGACTGCGGACATCGATTGCAAGAATCAAGACGCGTCGAACCTCGGACGGACGTGCCCGGAGAGACGCGTGGCACGCCCATGACACACATACGGATATGAACTTGTCACGCAGCGCAGTCACTAGCCGGTGGGGCAGCGGCGGTCAGAGGACAAAGGCATTTCCCGGTGAACTACACGGTGCACCAGCACGAGGTATACAGTACATACTCTCCAGTTTATTCACGAGAAAAGTATACATACGTTCAGCTGCTACGGTAAAATTCCACCAGTACATTGCTTCAAACAAGATAGTAAAACTTTACTAGTACAATTAGTACAAAACAACACTTACAGTGTGCCCTAGGAAAACGTAAGACTATTCAATTCAATGAAAGTGATCATGCTAACTTTTGGCGAGTAAACACCTTTCTTGTAAAACCTAGCAGCTGTAGCTAAACATTCTTCTCATGAGCTGGAACATTTTTTATTATTTATGTGAAGCCACCGTTTCTTTCTCCTAATCATGGAATATTGCTTTTTAAACCTGGAACATCCTTCTCTTCTCAACCTAAAATATGTTCTTGTGAAGACAGAATATTTTTTTAGTAAAGCTAAAACATCGCCTTCCTATTTCGGAGCGTTTATTTCCCCTTTAGCTTGAACATTTTCTTGTGAAGCTGCAAGCATTTCTCTTATTGATTGATTAACATTTTCCTTTTTCCTTAATCTTCTAATCTTTATATTTTACTCTGCTAGCTTCTCTTTTTTGCGATACACTTTGCTAGCTTCTTTGACCTGTTCTTCCTGCTTCTAACATCATTTCTGTTTTCTCATGAGCTATTTTTCTTCCAGCGGATACTGATCACTGCATAGTTTTACTTCTTTGTCTCTACTATAATATTACCTAACAGTTTCTCCCTCCATTTTATATTACAAGTTGTGTCAGGACTCATCAGGAACCAACCTAAAAAGTACTGCTCACTCGTGAGACTAAAAATAAGTACCATTAAATTAGTTATACAATATATTTTCATACTAAATTCATTTAGAAACATAATTACTAATGCTATTCATCGTAAATGTGGTTAAACTTGAGATAATTTGATCGGCAAGGTTTTCATAATTGTATTGCTTTTAGAACGGAGGAAGTACTGCACAAGGAGAAGCGTGTGCCGTGTGCACCAGACATGCATCGGACAAGGAGAAGCGTGTGCCGTGTGCCTTCTCATACATCAGCGTCTCCATCTTTTCCTTAATCGCTAGCTAGCCTCTCGTCCTAACATTTCTCATTGCAGCTTGCTCGAGCTTCTTGATCTTACTGCGTGCGAATTGATCTGGATTTAAGGCAACAATATTATAAGTGAAAACATGTGCTCAGGCACATTTGCGAAAAAATATAGAAAAAAAAACATATATATCTAAGATCAAGAAGCTCGAGCAAGCTGCACTAAGAAATGTTGGAACAGGAGGCCTAGCGATTAAGGAAAAGATGGAGATGCTGAAGTATAAGAAGGCATATGTTTATGCCTCAGTCTTGAAGGTTATTCCGGAGAAGCAGAAGCATAATGACTATGCATGTGACAATAGTAGTTGATAACTACTCGAAATTGATAATGCAAAAAACCGGACCCTGAGTGGGAGATTGTGAGTGGTTAAATAAGCGTTGTTAGCGCATTACGACTATATTTATCTATATGTTATCCTGTCAATCTGTAACAATTTGTGTGAGACTCAAATGTATGTGAGACCAATGCATTTGTGCAATTTTTGTGCATTTGATAAGCTCATTTTATGTGTCCTATTATGTACTGTTGTTATGTGTAAATTTATTTGCTTAATATTACTCAAATATACAACACCCAAACAAAACTGCATTTTATTTTTTCACTGAGGGTAAAATGGTCCTTTTGTCCTTGACTTAATACCGTCAAGTAGCCAACAGGGACGTAAGGCCATAGAACGAATAATTTTGTTTCATGGCCGTATAGGTAAGCTAAAAGAGGACATATAAGGGGAGACAAATTTTTTTCATCATCACACAACTAAAAAGCTCAAAAAGATAGCTGCTCGCCCATTCTATAAGTAGTGTCCAGTCTTTTTCTTTAATTATTTGTATGGCAACACAAAGTATTCTCTAATCTAGCAAGCGGTATGCTGTTGTAGGAGTGTGCGACCTGTGGTTTTATGTGGTTTGTTTTGTTGTGAGAGAAAAATATTATACCATGAATGATAAGTTGGTATGATAAATTAAGTTCAAACTCCTTGTCAATCTTTTTTCTTAAAGAAAATTACTCGTAACATTTTTTTTCTATAAGGAAAAATCGTAACAGTACTGTGTTCTTCAAAGGGAAAACCATATGATCCGATCTGACCAGTGACCCTTCATTTGTCGCTTCGTGGCCATTGGAGGTGGGATTCCGACGAGCCCCAATCCCGCGCTCCGGTGACCATGGAGTTCATCCACCCCCAGGGCACCCAGTTCAGCGCCCGTGTTGTCCATTCCGGCGTCAACTCCACTTCCTTCTCCTCCTCCTCCACCACCGCCAAAGCACCCCTCTCCCCTCCCCAAGACGCGGCATCTTGCGCTGACGTGGCCGTCGCGCTTCTCGCAGCCAAAGCATTCTTCGGAGGGGTGGTGCGCCTACATGGGTTCCCCACATCGATCGGGACTTGTTCTGGCTCGCAGGCGTCAAGCTGCGGCTCAACACGGGAAAATATCTAGTGCAAACCTAGTAGTAGGTGCAAACTTAGAAACTTGGATCGTGGATCGTTGGATCCCAGATGTACGGCGTACAGTCTTTTGACACATTTTGTATTTACCTCTCCGTAATACCTTGGTACCTTTTTCTATAGGAACCCTGAACTAGGGCCTCGTTTAGTTGGCAAAAAAGTTGGAAAAAGCAATTAGAACTCCCAGTAGCACTCCTATAGCACTTTCGTTTGTATTTGGTAAACATTGTCCAATCATGGACTAACTAGGCTCAACAGATTCGTCTCGTGATTTACAACAAAACTGTGTAATTAGTTATTTTTTTTACCTACATTTACTGCTCCGAACATATGTCTTTTGGTGTATTTAATGTGATGTGATGGAGAGGGAGTGGAAAAACTTGGAATTTGGAGGGGGAACTAAACAAGGCCTAGATAGAAAATGTGCGCCACCCCATTTCAAATCAATATGAGAGCTTCCTTCCAACGGAAGCTTCCAACTATTGACACCCAAAAATGGCTTGGTCTAAGACATGGTAAAATTCAGGACTTAGCCATATTTTGAGGTCCAAGTCACCGTAAAATTTCCGGACTTAGCCAAATTTTCGAGGAAGATCAAAAGGGGCTCTGGAAGTGACCGGACGCAGGCGACGGACCGTCCGGTCACTCCCCCCACGCGGTCGGTCGGTCGGCCGGACGTCCGGGCCGATTTCAAAGCACCGACCCGACAAGCACCTCGTCGCGTCGGTCCAGCGATCGGTCCCAGCGTCGGTCGGGTTGGCGCCGGCCATGTCGGTTTCGCACCTTACTGGAACCGACCGGGCGCTAGACGGAGCGTCCGGTCAGCCCGACGCTGAGCTGGCGTCCGTCACGAGATCCGAACCAATTTGTTTCCAATCATGTTTAGGTCGGATTTTGAGGCTTGGAAACGTTCAAGGCGGTTTTCTAAAAAGGATAAGACCACCCTCCTCTATATAATAAAGAGGTTCATGGCGATTTGATCCCATCTACATCCAATCGACAACCAATCTACCCCCCCCCGTCCTGCCTCCTCAGGGTCATCTTCTTCCTTCAACCCTCCATCCTGCTGTTCGGCGGCGATCTCCGCGATCTTCGTCGACGCTCTAGGCGGCCTTGCCGGTCCTAGGGCATCCCTCACGTGCGTCCTCCCAACGGGTCTTCCCGGAGGTGCGTTCGGAGGTTCTTCCAGCCATCACCAAGCTCTACATCGGCCCTAGCGATCTCCCGATCGTTTGCCGCCGATCACGCTACGGTGTTCGCTGCTTCAAGGTTGTGTGCAACCTTCGTGGGCGTCCAAGGCCCTCCGGTGTGTTTGGCGTGGAACCCCAGTTCTTCGTCAAGACAGCCCAAGCTTATAGCTTCCTTCGCCCGGTACTGCTGGTTCCTTCGGCCGCGTCTCCACCTCCCTGTTCTCCCCCGACCACCGAAACCTGCGCCCTTGGGTTCGCCGCTTCCTGCCGCCCACTGGATAGGGTTAGCCACAGCGTGGCCGCTTGCGGCTCTGCAGGCTGCAGCGGCGCCACCACTCGTCTCGCGCGCGACCACGGGCCGGGACACCAACGCACCATCTCCCGCCCCTGCATGACGTGGAGCAGTGATCTGCAGAGGCAACGCCAAGCATGCTGCGGCACAGCAGGCAGGTAGTCCTCTTCTTAGTTTTGGTATATGGTTGCTTTGAAGCTGAATGAGATCGTGCTAGCATTATCTATGAAAGAACGGTGTTCAAATTACGTTCTGTTGTGTGTCTTCGGAAAAACAGAGTAGACAGTATAGTACTCGATCTTCGGAAAAAACAGAGTAGACAGTATAGTGCACAATATAAAGAAGATCAAGTCATGCAAGCTAAAATTCCAAGAAGAATAGGGGTGGTAACAGCTGTTCATGATGAACTGGATGATGAATATGTTCAAAAAGTGTCTACCAAATTATTTATGCTTGGTATTTTATAGTTTTCGGTACTGTGGAAATCTGTATAAGAATGTCAATTACAGGTCATGTGTCACTGGTATATGCCACGAAACCTGAATTTGGAGTTGCTTGCTCAGCTACATTGTGTATGTAAAGTTATCTGCAAAAAAAAAAAAAAGGAATGCACCCAGCAGCCTTGTGATAGGACTATTGCTCAGGTTCTTTGCATGTCTTTGTGGCCTCAAACTTTGGATTGAGCTAATGCATGTACTCCTTGAAGTTTTATATTATTGGTGGCTTTCTTTTTCTACATTCCTTCTTAGTTATGATTATTATAAGGTTGGGTACATCACAAGATGTTTCTAGCCTGGTTGCTGCAGCATAATGTCCAATTATTGACCTGGCTAGAGAAGATATTGATTTTTAAGTATCTTCCGTTGAAATGACAAGCAGAATACATCTATGAGAGTTATATGATCCCAGGCATGAGATTGAGTGGTTGCCACAATGAGCAATTGGCAGTGCTATCAGAGTTCATTGCCTATGTTGGTGATGATAAGCAGAATACATGAATATAGATCCATGATCTCAGACTATTCTAGTACATGATCCCAGACATCACAAATTCCAAAGATTGAGGACGTATACCAGTAACACACATGTATAGGTCCAATTTACATTCTTATACAGATCTCCATTCTTGTACCAAAACTATAAAATACAAAGTTTTCACTAAATATCAGCAGCACAGTACTTGTGCTGAAACTGTAGAAAAACAGCCCCTGCGACTTCTCACAGGATATCCTTCGCGAACAGCGTGTCTTTTCCGTTGCCATCCGAAGCCTGGCTGCCACGAGAGTAGATGAAGCCATGAGATCAGGACTTCAAGACAATGGAAGTTACTGGCATAGAGGTTGCTGGCGCAGCGGCCCAGTCGTCCGTAGGCCGATCGACATCTTGAACAGGCCAACCATTACTGTATAAAAGTGACATTTTCAGAATTCAAATCACCAAAAACACATTCTCAATCAACTGAAATCACCAAAAACAGAACTGCTATCACAATATGGTTATCAAGTACAAGATAGCCCAGTGCTAGGTCTACATTGATTCACAATATGGTAGCAGACTAAGAAGGATCTACCAAATTCTTCAGCAAGGACCTGCTAATGTTAACTGCTACGTTGATTCACAATAGCATACCTACTTTGAGCAATGGCAGAAAAAGCATCTTCATCATCTCAAGTGCAGAAAAAATCAGAAGCATAGAACAAGTAGCATCCAGAATCATAAGTAGCTAAGCACCCATACATCATACCTACACTTTTTGTTGCTTCTATTTTATCCTTGTTCAGTGCAGTTGCACATTCAGTTACCACTGATGCATTGCTCCCACAACTGCAATGGATAATATCAAATAGACAAATACTGCTTGCTGACCGGTAATGTACTAAATACAGATACACTAGGTTCTCATGATCACAGCAGCATCCGGCAACTGAGAATAAGACTCACGATTATCGGTGTCACCAGCTCTGCTCCTACACATTTTACAGTGAGCTTTTCCAGAATTTTTACAAGGACATTGAGGGAACAAAGAATGCAAAATTTTTTTTTTTTTTTTTTTTTTTTTTTTTTTTTTGCAGAAATAAGAGAAAAGGAACAAGCATTGGAAGATTGAAACAAACATATCTAATTTGCTAGTCAGATTTATCTTGCTATTTCTTAAACAATACAATCTAGCAGTACAATCCCTAATTTCCTACCAATTGATTTATACTCAGCACCAAATAAAAATAGCACAAGTTCAGACTTCAGAGCCGTTTCTAGATGGAGAAAGGCCATGGAACGTACCATTCAATCAAGAAAAGCTAATGCGAGGCCACAAGGATGCTACTGCATCTACATCCGAGGGAGAAAGAACAGAAAGAGAGATGAGACAGGAGGCAACATCGCCATTCCTCAAGACGCGAAGCTTGGTGGCCTGATGGCGGATGCCAGCCGGAGGAGTAAGAGGTCGTGCTCTGCTGCCACACACCTCTGCAAGACTACCACTATGCAACACCATCCCTATCATATGTAGTTTGGGGATCCAAAATCCATAGGGTAGAAGCACTTTCAAATCAAATGGAGAGGAAGATTCTAAAAACATAGCAGGGCGCAACTCACCGCTGGAGCCAGTACACGACGGGACGGCGGAAGCACGGGCGGCGAACGGCGACGTAGCTTAGGCGGGGGCGGGGATGGCGCTCGATAGCGCGGCCTGGGCGGCGGCTGGGACGGAGGCGAGGGCGGGGACGGGGGCGGCAATGGAGACCGTGGCGGAGGCGCGGCCCGGGCCTGCGGGAAGAGGAGCATCGGGGCCTCCCCGCCGAGGCGGCGCTCGTAGGGACGGCAGCGGCGCTCATAGTGGAGCGAGGCTGCAGGAGGAACGTCGAAACTCCAGACGTGGAGCGAGAAGACAGGGAACGATTGGAAGTGGTACATTCAAGCTTCTTCGGGGGTCTAATTGAAAAGGGCACTGAAGCAGCGGGGGAGGTGAATGAAAATGTATGGGGCAAATTTCTAGACCGTGAATCACGCATCCAACGGTATATGACGTAAGTTTGCAGGTTTTCACGTACTACTGGGTTTACACCGTATATTTAGCCGCTCAACACGGCATTCCATTCGCTAACCGATGGGCAATCGAAGGCAGTCAACAAGACCATTGTTATGTATCACCGGCGATCGCCCGCGAGCCTGGTGGTTGCCCTACAACACCTCCTATCACTCGCCCTTGTGCATGTCTCCGTTTCAGGTGGTGTTCAACCGTCTCCCGCCGGCGCTGGTCTCATATACGACCAGCACGGCGCTGCTCCAAAACCGGGACGACTTCCTCACCGATGTATGCGAACGACTGCACCAGGCGCAAGAACACGCGCGCGATACTACGACAACCACCATAGGGAGCTCGTGTTCGCGGTGGGTGACTGGTCCTCCTCCGCATTCTACACTGACCGACGCGAGCCGCTGCTCCCAGGACACGGGGCAAGCTCAGCCCTCACTACGCGGGGCCGTTCGGGTCATGTAGCAGATCGGGGGCCGTCGCGTATCAACTACAGCTTCCGGTAGGCGCCTGCATCCATGACATGTTCCATTCCATGTAGGCGTCGTCAATCCATACCGCAGGACTCTGCCTCCACTTCATCAAGGTCGCGGCAGGGAGCCCCCCGGAAGATTTCCGCGAAGAATTCCCTGCCTTCCACCTCGAGGACGAGTTGTTCATCAATGGGCGGAGTGATGTTATGTACGGCAAGGCGTACAAATGCCAAGGCAAACGCAGTGGCTGAGCTGGTCTCTACAGCATGCAGCTCGAGACTCGTTCAGGCCATGAATAAATCACCCAAGATTAGATAAGTCTGAACTGTATTCTCCCTTCGCTATGAGCCATTGCTTGTAAACAGAACAGTGCATGTAACTTCCTTAAGTGCCCAACAAATGAATGAAGATGACAGCCAGAGATTGAGCAATCTCTCTAGCTCCTGGCCCCTACTGTTCACCGTCTTCCGCTTGTCACCCGTGTCCTACCCTCGGCGTCGAGCACGGCGGGGTAACCGCAGCCAGGGATTGAAGCCCCGGCCCTCTACCTCCCATTCCTACTGCAGAAGGTCCCTACCACGCAACAAATATATACAATGACTTGAAGCCAGATACAGGTACCACCAAAAAAAACTAACCAGCTAATCTATAATAATGTTGCTCCAAATATATTTATTTTTAAACTAATTTCATTATTTATCTAATGATACTTATTACTTATCATATATTTATTTGATTAAACTCGGAGATTGATTAATTTCTTGAAAAATGAGAATGGCAATCTTTCTACGATGGAAAAAACAAGAATGGTAATCCTCTTTTTTCCGATGATAGGTGTACCCTACTAAAGAACGAATAATGGGCAATCGCATTAGCAATTGACCACCCTTTCCAAATAGACAAAAGGACAACATATGAAATGTGTTACCATCATCGACATTAGTGGAATGTTTACGCGGACATCCAGCATAGATGTTCGAATGCTCATTGTCAAACTTTAGTAAACAACACTAGTCCCAACTTCCTGTGTTTCATGATCCGCCTTGCTAGCTTTGATCCGGAGCCATCTGAGAGGTCAGCAGCTCATGCACTCTTTCATTTAGCTGGAGAGACAGAAGCATATTCAGTCTAAATTCTAAAGGGCCTGGTAGTCACTACCATAAGCAACAAGTAGTCGCTACTCTATATGAGGCTGGCACGAGAATAGCTAACCTCTTTGGCGCCGATTTCACTCTGCCTGCAGATACCCGAGAGCGCCTTCTGGCCCCAATCTTCTGTCTTTGTGCCATCATCAACATCGTAAAAAAGCTTATGGGCTCTTTCTTTCCCAAAAGATCGCATTTGGATATAACATCAAGCCATAGGCGGTTGCGAATCTTTCCTTAATATGCTTGTACGTGATGTACTGCCAAAAAAAAAAAACACCAGGTTAAGTGCAAACCCTTTGAAGCGGAGGGATGTGAAACTTGTGATTTGGCACGCCTGAACACAAGGTGAAGGATTTCTTCTAATTGACACAGGGAACCTAGTATTTCAGGTGTCCCCTAGAACAAGTATAAATGACACCAAAAGCTTCAGACAAGTAAAAGATGTACCTGATCGGGCCACCGAGGTCCCATAGTCCTTAGATAGATCGTGCACATACAAGACAACAATAGGTAGATAAGAAAAGGACAGCAAGTGTCAATCGCTCTATGTTATTTCTGTCATCTGCACTAACTTTCAGTTGTGACAAAAAACAAGGAAGAGAAATTGGTGTCAAGTCTAATGGTTCTATGGTCATGGTAAGCGTAAAGGCAATTGGTTCAACCGAGAAAACGTTCGTGATTGGATACAATGTGACCCATTAGAATCCCTGTTGTTGTGAATAGGTAGCTGCGAGACCTGCAGAAATACAGATAGGGTGAGAGAAAAGAGGAATTTAGCAATCAGCAAACTGTATATTACAGATAATACTATTGCAGCCACCAATGCTTAAATGATGACACAGAACAAACTCATCAATCAGAACCCGCAGTCAGACAATTTTCCCAGAATGTAAGACAGAAGCTCACCAATGTAGAAGGAACATGTTCTTTGACATAGGAACATATTGGATGAAGCATGAACATTAAATAACTACTGTTTGGTAAGAACTAGTAACTAATAACAAACAGCCAACAAGTCAAATAAGACTATCACAACTTTCTGATTACACACTAGCAACAGAAAATTACTTGTGGAACTGTGTCTACCATCTACCAACACACAACCTGTGCTGAGCATTGGGTGATCCAATGCTAATAATATGCGGACTAACGATGACTTCCCCACATTGGGTGATCCAACTAAACATAGTGTTGGAATATGTAGATCAACAACTTATAAGTGCTTCATAAAGTTAGTGCTTGAGGCGTGAAAATTAGTTAACTTCCAAGACTCCAGGGCATCAGCAGTGTGGCGTCCAACCAAACTGACATTGTCTGACACAGTTCGATCTGGTAAAGTAAAGTTTGCCGGCTCTAGTGTGGCATCCGACCATAGCTTCAAAAAAACAACCAAAAGGAAATCTGAACTGACAGCTCATGCACACGCTGTGCACTGCCTAAAGCCGATTGTGAGCATAACACTAATAGGAAGGACGCCTCACAGTTCGACTCTTCTGCATAGTCCGATTTTGGAAGCAGTTGATGTCTCTAGTGTGCTCTTTTACCTTACTTTCCCTCGGTTCGATTTGAGGAATACACGGGAGTTGCTCTCAAGCACCTCGCAGCACCATTTTCTTTGCTTTGAAAAGTCAAATAGGATGTGGAAACTAGTACTAGGTAATAAATAATCCTAGGCAGGCACAGGCAGTCCCGCGTGAACAGCACGCAGGCCTCAATAGAAGCGAAGCGAAGTAAAATCCATCGGCGCAAAGAAGCACCCCACGAGCAGCAACAGCGTGCCGCAACTAGCTGTACATAAAGGCGTCGCCCGTGGGCATTCCGTCGAACACCCTCCGTGCGAGGAGCGCGGGAGAGGCAGGCGTATCTTCTAAGACAAACCTTTGGGGAGGCGACGGTGGTCGGCGCGCCCTCGCACCCGAGTGGGAGAGGTGTGTGGTGGCAGGAGCGGGAGGGGCTCGCCATGGCGGGCGTGGGCGGAGGTGTTGGAGGTGGAACACCGCCCGGCCTCCTGCTGTGGCTCGCATCCCTTCAGTTGGCAGCAGCATGGTTAGATATATAATAAAAACCATATCTAGAAAAAAAACAAAATGACATGTATAATTTTAAATAGAATGGGAACTCTCCAAATTATTAGTATAGTTTATTAAACTCGAAATTGATTGACTTCTTGAAAACGAAAATGACAATCTTTCTGCCATGGAGAAAACGAGAATGATAATCTTTTTGGGGCGGAGGCCGGAGGGTGTACCCAACTAAAGAACGGATAACGGCAACGGTAGGGGAACACATAATGGGCAATCACAATCATACTAGCAATTGACCAACCCTTTCCAGACGGACAAAATAACAACAGATGAAATGTGTTACCATCATCAACATTAGTGGAATGTTTACACAAACATCCAGCATGGATGTTCGAGTGCTCATTGTCAGTAACGACAGACAGAAGCATATTAGACTATTAGTCTAAATTCTAAAGGGCATGGCAGTCGAGTCGCTACGATAAGCAAAAAGCAGACTCAACTTATAGGTTACTCAATATGAGGCTGGCACGTGAATAGCTAACCTCTTTAACACCGATTTAAAGGCCGTATATATTCGGAGGGCGCCTCCTGGCCACAATCTTCATGCTATGCTACATCAGCAGCATCAGCATGAAAGCTTATGGGCTCTTTCTTTCCCAAAAGATGACATTTGGATATAACATCAAGCCATAGGTGGTCGCCGAATCTGTCCTTAATATGCTTGTATGTGATGTACTGCCAAAAAAACACCAGGTTAAGTGCAAACCCTTTGAGGCGGAGGATGTGAAACTTGTGATTTGGCACGTCTGAACACAAGGCAAAGGATTCTTCTAATTGACCTGGGGAAGCTAGTATTTCTGGTGTCCCCTAGAACAAGTATAAATGACACCAAAGCTTCAGACAAGTAAAAGATGCACCTGATCAGCCACCGAGGTCCCACAGTCCTCGAGATAGATCGTGCACATACAAGACAACAATAGGTAGATAAGAAAGGACAACAAGTGTCAATCTCTCTATGTTATTTCTGTCATCTGCAAATAAAATGCCAAAACAAAAACCGGATCAGAGCTTTTGGTGCAGTAGTTTGTGCGTTCTAACAAGCAATAAAGTAAAATATAAAAAAAGAGAGACACCCTATATAAATGGCAATCACTCTTAATTTTACTAGAAACCATATTTACTACAGTATTATTTTATCAGGCACAAAGGAAAATTAATCGTCTGAATATAATAATAAAAATATCACAGATTTACACATGAAAATTACACTGCCTCTTAAGGGAGTGCTTTGAGAACCAAAGTCTGATGCACCATCATGCCTCGTAAGGAGTCCTGGAGTGTCCGTAAGTTCAGTTATGACAAAGAGCAAAATTGGTCTCAAGTCTAATGGTTCTATGATCATGGTAAGCGAGAAAGACAATTGCTTGAACCTGAAAACGTTCTTGATTGGATACAATGTGACCCATTAGAATCCCTCTTGTTGTGAATGGGTAGCTGCAGACCTGCAGAAATACAGTAGGGGGAGAGAAAAGAAGTATTTAGCAATCAAGAAACTGTATATTAAAGATAATACTATTGCAGCCACCAATGCTTAAATGATGACAGAGAACAAATTCAACAACCAGAACCCGTAGTCGGGCATTTTCCAAGAACGTATTTTCAATAAACAGAAATGTTATGCTACTAAGTCAAGCCATTCAAAGATGTTAACTGAAGCTCACCAATGAACAGCGAACACGTTCTTTGACACAGGAACACATTGGATGAAGCATGAACATTAAAAAACTGGAAGAACTAGTAACTGGAAACTAACAGCCAACAAGTCAAACAACGATCACAACTACTTCTGATTACACACTAGCAATAGAAAACTGCTGGTGAAACTGTGTCTACCATCTATCAACATACAAACTGTGCTGTGCATTACCTCAGGTTTTCAGATGATAATATGCGGACTAATGATGACTTCCCCACATTGGGTGATCCAACTTGACATAGTGTTGGAATATGTAGATCAACAACAGGCATAGAACGCAAAGCCTGTAGTAACTCAAAATTTAACCATAAATCAAATTAAATTTAGAAGCCTGAATAACAGCAGGGGGGAAAAAAGAGACCAAAATCATTTTCTTATTCTCCAACTTAAAAAAAAGATAACTGCAGTTAATACCTTTGCAACATTTACTAAATCATCAATGGCATGCTTCCCATGCTGGAAGCGTGACTGGAAATGGGCATTTAATCAGGGCATCAGCAGTGTGGCTTTGAACCAAACTGACATTGTTCTGACACAGTTTGATCTGTTAAAGTAAAGTTCGCAAGCTCTAGTGTGGCATCCAACCATGAACCATTGCTTCAAAAACAACTAAAAACTCTGAACTGACCGATCATGCACAGGCTGTGAAGCCGATTGAGCATAATATTTTGATACGACAGACATCACAGTTTGACTCCTCTACAAAGTCCAATTTTGGAAGCAGTCGATGTCTCTAGCGTGCTCTGTTCATTTAATCGAATGTTTCTTTTCCTCGGTTCGATTTGAGGACACTGGAGCTTCTCTCAAACAGCTTGCAGGCAACCATTTTCTTTGCTTTGGTAAGTCAAATAGGATGTGGAAACTAGTACTAGTAGGTAACAAATAATCCTAGGCAGGCTGTCCCGTGTGAACAGCACGCAGGCCTCAATAGAAGCACAGCGAACCGAAGTAAAATCCATGGCAAAAACAAGCACTCCACGAGCAGCAACAGCATGCCCCGCGAGTCCGCGACTACCTGTGCCTAAGGCATCGCCGGCGGGCATTCTGTCGAACACCCTCCGTGTGCTGGGGCAGGAGTGGCGGGCGCCGCTTATAAGACCAACCTTTGGGGAGGCGACGGTGGTCGGCGCGCCTCGCGGGTGAGTGGGAGAGAGGTGCGTGGTGGCGGCAGCGGGAGGGGCTCGCCATGGCAGGCGCGGCCGGAGGTGTTGGAGGTGGAACACCGCGCGGCAGCAGCAGCAGCAGCAGCAGCAAAACGGGAGGCCTATATGCTGTGGTTGTGAAGCCCAACATAGGTGGGCTTGGGCCTATGGGCCGGAAACGGGAGGTCTATATTCTGCACGGTGCACGCTGCGCCCCAGGTGCTCTTGAGCCAGCCGCCGTGTGCAGTGCTCTTCCCCCTTCTCCCAGTAACCCACCGGCCATGGAGACTCTGGCGGCG
Source organism: Hyparrhenia diplandra (assembly GCA_015847255.1). NCBI lineage: Eukaryota > Viridiplantae > Streptophyta > Magnoliopsida > Poales > Poaceae > Hyparrhenia > Hyparrhenia diplandra. The sequence continues at coordinate 12,810 of JADLZK010012274.1, read as the reverse complement.
GCTCACCGTGCCAAGAGAAGGAAGCCGGAGGCACCCGGAGAGCGCAGAACAGGAGGATGATGGAGTGAACATCTCGCCGCTACCAGCGACGAATGCGCCCGATTCCAGTCCTCCTGGAGCCGGAGGAGATGAACCCCACATCCAGAATCCACCGCCTGGAGCCGGCGGAGAGGAAGGAGATGGGATCGACCGAATCAGCCTCCTCCCCGGACGCCATTCTAGGTGAGGTCATCTCTCTCCTCCCCACCAAGGATGCCGCCCGCACCCAAACCCTCGCCACCCGGTGGCGCCCTCTCCAGCGCTCAGCGCCGCTCAACCTCGACGGCGGTTACCTTTCCATCGATGCCGTCTCCCTCATCCTCTCCACCCATCGGGGCCCCGGCCGCCAATTTCGCTTCCCGCACAACGAGTACAGGACCACCCTGCCACTGTGGATGCATGGCTCCGATCCCCGCCCCTCGACAACCTCCAAGAGATTGACTGCTGGTTCCGCTTCGGGCGGCAGTTGCAGCTGTCCCCTCCGCCGGCATCTGCCTTCTGGTTCTCGTCGTGCCTTTGCGTCGCCACTCTCAGCCGATGCCACCTCTCTGACGACGTCGCCCAGAGGCTTCAGTTCCCCAAGCTCAAGAAGCTCGCACTTCATTGGGTCAGCATTTCAGAGGATTCTCTTCAGAGCATAATTGCTGGTTCTCCGTCCTCGAGTGCTTGCTGCTTAGCACCATCATTGGCGTTCGCTGTGTTAGGATCAACTCAGCTAGCCTGACAAGCATTGCGGTGGGTGCTAATGATTGCTATAAACCGACAATGACAATCTTAGAAGAATTCATCGTCGAGGATGCCCCTTGTCTTAAAAAGGATTCTGTATCATCGACGAATACACACGTGCATGCGACTGCAAGTGTCAGTTATTTCAGCACCCAATCTGGAGACCTTGGGTTGCCTAAGTTCTTATGAGTACTCTTCCAGGCTCACGTTGGGCTCTATGATTATTGAGGTACCTCTTGCTTACAGGTTCTGAGTTGCTTTTCTATGTGCAGAAAATTACTTGAAAATATAGTCATTTATAGATGGGCTGACACATGTTTCATGCAGCCATGCCGCATAAAGGAATTCCGGGTCTTTAACTCGACAACGCCAGGGTGTACTGTCAAGATTTTAGCCGTCTCTATTTCTACTCTTAGCCTGGATGTGATTATTGACTTAATGAGATACTTCCCATGCTTGGAGAAGTTGTATATCAAGGTAAACATACTAAACTAGTAAATTCATTGTGTTGATATATTCTTTGTATCTGGTGTAATATTGTGTCGATTCTTCTTGAATTGGTTGTGTTTATATACAGTTTTTCCCTTTTCAGTCAAATCGGGGTGGAGACAAGAATTTATTGCGTCGTAAACATCGTGATCTTATCAAATGCCTTGACATCCGTCTCAAGACAGTTGCGTTGAATTTGAATCCTTATCGAGGCATAAAGTCACAAGTTAACTTTGCAACATTCTTTGTACTGAATGCGAAGATGCTGGAGTCAATGACATTTCAAGATCAAAGGTACAATCTGAGTGAAAGATTTCTTGCAGAGCAGCATAAGCTGCTCGAGCTGGAGAAGAGGGCTTCAAGACGTGCTCGGTTTTATTTGACTGCTAAAAGATGTGACCACAAGTTTATGCATATTAATCATGTCTATGATTTGTCTATAACCGATCCCTTTGAATGTGAAGGAACAGGGCTAGGTGTATGCACATCCTTTGAGTAGTTGCTGCTTGACTCTCTTGTTTGCTGTTAAATTTGATGAGGTCTATTCCTTTTTTTTCAGTGTTGAAGTAGGGGATTGCTAAATGAACTGTGTATTGTAAGATTTGTGTAATTGTGGCAGTCTGACAGTGCCACAGTTTGACTTACTAATCTGCAATGCACTAAATCTTCATGCAGGTAATGGTTCTAATAAAGTAGCTAGTGTGAACATATCACTTTATTTTAAATATACTTTTATTTGATGTTCTTTATTTGTGCTCGGCAGCACAACAGACTACTTATAATTATTTGACTGGTCTTAAACTTGTAGGGTCGAGATGGGGACTAGAGGGGAGTGAATAGTCCTTTTTGAAACTAATTGCGCCCGGCTAAACAAATATAATGCAGAATTGAAACTATTCGTTTAGCCAAGACTTCACCCCCTCTAGCTATGACTCTAAATCACCTCACACAAGATCCTACACAAAGCAAATGAGGTGATAAGCCTAGCTTGAGCTCCTAACCGTTTCTATGGCAAGGTCACATAAACCTATGCACTAGTACTTCAACCAAGGGTGAGCTCCTACACAATTCTAATGAGCAAAAGCACAAAGCCAATCCTAAGCTCACTAGATGCACTAAGGGCAAGGCGACACGCCCCTAACCCAAAGGCTCAAATTACTTAGCTACACAAACTAAGCAAAGCAACTAACAAGTTACACAAGCTAGTAATCGCAAGAGCTACTCCACAAGCACAAACACAAGGTATAAAAGAATGTAAATACAAAGCTTGTGATTTGGAGGAAATGCAAACCACCCAGAAGAGTAGACAAGTTGACACCGGTGATTTTTTACGAGGTATCGGAAGCTTGCCAACTTCCCCTACTCCTCGTTGTAATCACCAACACCTTGGGTGGTTCCTTTGGTGTTTCACTTAGATGGTTCTTCGGTGTGGAGCTCACTCAAGCCAAATGCCTTTAGGCTTACCGCAAGACACCACTCTCAAGTGAGCCTATCACAAGGCACCGCAAGACACACACACACTCACAAGTGAGGTAACTCAAAGACACGCTCTAGTAGTGATGCTCTTCATCCCCAGCGAGGTGAGCTCGAACCTCTCTCAAATCCTCGCCGGGCACCGCTGCAATCTCCGTTCGCGTGCTTCAGCGAAGTCTCTTGCCACCAAACCGTCTAGGAGGTGGCAACCTCCAAATAACAAGCACACCGGCTTGCAACACGATCACCTAGTGCCACAAATGCGATCTCTCAGCGCCAATGCACTAGAATCACTCCTCACTTTGATTTGGATGAACACTATCAATCACAAGTGAGTGGGAGGGCTCTCAAGCACCACAACACAAGCCTCCAAGGCCCAAGTGTGCTCCAGCACCCGAAACAAGTCGGGTATGTGGTGTATAAATAGCCCCCAAGTCAAATAGAGCCGTTGGGGAGGAAAAATCCATTTCTGCGCAACGGCGTCGGCCGGGCGCACCGACCGGACTCACCGGCGAGTCGGTCCAGCGTCGGTCGCATGCGCGCAATGCTTCGGTCACATAGGACAAAGTCCTTGGCCCCACCAGCCCAACGGCAACCCGGCGTCACGGTCAGAGCTTCGGTGCGGCGTCCGGTCGATTCGGCTTGACCCGAAAAACATCGCTCTGAATTCTGATCGGAACCAGCGGCCGGACCGTCCGGTCATTGCGTCGATCGGCTTCTCGATCGTCCGTCGCCCTTTTCCTGCGAAACTCCGCGCCTTTGCCCGACATGCTATCAACAAGTATACCAACGAGCACGAGGAATAGCATGTTTTCACCACCCACGATGCATCGGCGCAATAGAAAATATGCCTCTCATTTTTCTCAAAGCGCCCGAATCCGCCTCGCAAGCTCGGGCGGGAGGATGGCCGGTTCCCAAACCCAACTCAACCCTGCAATCACCGCCGCCTTTGCAAATGTGCCAACACCACCAAGTGTACATCACCATGTGCATGTGTGTTAGCATTTTCACAATCATTTCAAAGGCCGGTTAGCTCTTACCACGCCACTTTCGATCCTAACACATCACAAAAGTTAGATCGCTCAAGTGGCACTAGATGACCGATATGCAAACAAGTTTGCCCCTCTTGATAGTACGGCCATCTATCCTAAACCGGTCATAAACTTCTCTAAGCTCCTCATGACCCGCTAAATGAAATGCCCTATAGGTTATACCTTTGCCTTGCGCATTTCCATTCGGTCCATCTCCAAGTGCCGATGCAACACATGCACCAACACGATCACCAAATGATATGATCCACTTCATATCATCACGTGACACTATTGGTCCATCGATCTTGACCTCACTTGCTCTTCACCGTTATGCGTCGGTCAGTCGGCGCCAAGTCTTGCCAAGCTTCACCGCCTCGCGATCCATCGCTTCCTTTGCCTCGACTTGCCCCTTCACACTTGCAACGGTCCATCAAGCCAAGCCTTGTCTTGATCTTCACCACCTTGGTCACCGCGACTCCATGTCATGTCTCATGCAATAAGCTCCTTCATTGCATCACCCCATGTGAACTAATCTCACATTGTATTATCTCAATCACACATTATTAGTTCACCTAATGTTGACACTCAATTACCAAAAACCACAAAGGGACCTTTCAAAACTCTACATTGGAGCTTGTCAATGAATCACGGCTCAGCCCTTTGGGCTGAGGTGCACTAGAAAAGACCAGCGGGGCTTGAGAGTACCGGCCCGTCTTCCATACATTGTGCTTTCATTCTATAATAATGGCAATTTTTTAAAAATAATAATATGATTACAGATGGATAACTACAAACCAGGGATAGCATGGAGGAGGGATAAGTTAAGATGTTATGACATTCTAGAATTGTTGGGTAACTTGAGATCTGTTATTCGAGTAAACTATGAAACATCAGGACAAAATGGCATGTGTACTTTCAAACAGATAAGAGTGCAGTAGCAGCTATCCCACTTTCTGCTACTTTTTGGGTGATAACACATGAGAATGCAGTTTATATACGAATGAAGGCATCTGTGTGGGGTTCTCTACTTATTTGAGGAGAGTCTTAAGACAGGCCTGGCAAATTTACAGCAGATTCAACGAAAGGTTTGGTTTATGTTGCTGGATTGATCTGTTGCAGTTGGCACTAGGATATTTCCTCACTCAACTTAGTAGTTCCTACAAGTGCAATGATATAAATAAATAATGTTAGCAGAGGAATCAAAATGCAAATATGTAAATTATGTGCTTAGTATAATAGTTATTTATATAAAAAAATATGCTGCACTGAAAATTTATATATGATTATGAAACACGGAAATGTGAACCGAGGATACAGTTCTGTTTCTCAAACTGTCTGAAGCCCCTCCAAAACAAAGGAGAACATGATTACAATATTTAAACCTGAGTTGAACTGTTGAAGGCAGCATCGGTTGAAATTATTAGAAACAATGTATAAAATTTGAAACGACGATCAAAGCTACAATAATAATGCTTGTAGGAGTAGCAGAGTTTTGGTTTCCTGCAAGAAAAAAAAAATCAACTGAGAAGCGTCACTGGGAAATCTGAGGGGCATCAGCAGTGTGGCGTTGAACCAAACTGGCATTCTTCTGACACAGTTCAATCTGGTAAAGTAATTTTCGGAGCTCTCGTGTGGCATCCGACCATAGCTTCAAAAACAACTAAAAAATCAGAACTGACAGCTCATGCACACGCTGCGCACTGCCTAAAACCGATCGAGCATGATATTTTTTAAGAGGCAGGATGCCACAGTTTTACTCTTGTGCAAAGTCCGATTTTGGAAGCAGTCGATGTCTCCCGTGTGTTATGTTAGTTTAATCGAGTCTTACTTTCCCTTGGTTCAATTTGAAGAGTACACTGAAGCTACTCTTAAACACCTTGCAGGAAAGCATTTTCTTTGCTTTGGTATGCCAAATTTGTGGGTTTTGTGCCGGGCCACCGCCCTCGGGCGCTTCTGAAGTCTACTACTTTTTTCGAGCAAATTCAAGTCTACTACTGCAACGGATGTTGTTCAAAGGACCTAACGGCCCACGGAAAAGAATCATTTGGACCAATAGACCAAGCAAGACCCAAGATTCGTGGTAAACATCAATTTTATATCGGTGGATTTTTTGCACAAAAATTGCACGAGAATTTATGGATGAATTTGTACAGTAATGCATGCGCATAGCAAACTTTTTTCTTCTTTTATGTTGTGTTTGGTTTGAGGAAAGAATTTAGTCCATCATCTACTTGTTTCTCTTTTTTTGGTTTATGAAATGGAATAGGTTGATGTATCATTACCTCATTCCTAATAATTAATACAGTACAGGGAATGAGCTCATTCCACCAAATTTGAGGAATACATTCATGATGGACCACCTCATCTAGGATGAAGTGATTCCTTAAACCAAACACAGTGAATATCCTTAGCGCCTGTTGCATTGGGAAAAAAAAAAAACTTCGGCGAAAGCGAGGGGGAAGACCCCCCCTCATGGCATTAAGCCTGCCCAATCCTATGGCGTGCGGCACTCAAGGCGCTCACACACACGGTCACACAGGCGGACCGGGACTCTAAGGTAGAAGACCTCAGTCCCCGACCGAGAAACCCCCCTAACCCTGCCCCAGCAAATAGGGATTTTTAACCCAGGTGGCATAATGGAGCTACACGCGGCACTCAAGGGCGCGCTTAGGGCAATACTGCCCCCCACTGCGTCCCACAGGCCATTTTATCAGAAAATTCGCCCCCCACGGGGATCGAACTTCGGGACCTGGGTGCCATAGGAAAAACGTGCTTGACCGCTAGGCCGCCACGCACCCTTGGCTGCATTGGAAAAAAGAATAGAAAGCTCGTTTAGTAATTAAGATCGGGTTGTTATCCAGTTTATATTAATATTTAATAGGAATGAATGAATAGAGTTATTGTGGGCGCGTCCATTACAATTTGCACCTAGCCTAGCAAACTACTAATAGGTGATGAAACTCCGTCATAACCTAAGGAGAACTGGTATAAAACACCTACTTGTCCATCGTCCCCTAAGTGTTGGTTGTGGTGATGGTGGGGATGTCGGCCGCTTTGGAGCGGCGTGGCTGGGGGCTGGTCCTCTGGCGGCTAGCCGCGTGGAACTAGGCGGCCCCTTCCCACGTCTAGCCGGTAGCGGCCCGGCACCTCCATTGACTGCGGTGAGCCCTACTCAACACCAGGAAGTTCATCTAAAAGTATAAGTTAGACCCGCCGCGGTTTTCCACTTCCAACACCTCTGCCCACGCCGCCATGGTGAGCCCCTCCTCCTCCTGCCACAAATTGCATAGATTGTTACATATCAACAGAACAACACATAGATAAACATTGCCCAGCAATGCGCTGACAAAGTTTATTCAACCATTCACAATCTCTCACTAAGCGTCCGTTTTTCTTGCGTTATTAATTTTGAGTAGTTATCAACCACTACTACCACTAGCACAGTCGTTATGCTTATAGTTCTCCCTGAATAATCTTCAAAAAAAAGGCATAAACCTGTGCCTTCTCATACATTAAGCGTCTCCATCTTTTCCTTAATCGCTAGCTTGCCTCTCGATGAAGAAGCTCAGGCAAAGCTGCACTAAGAAATGTTGGAACAAGAGGCCTCACGATTAAGGAAAAGATGGAGATGCTGAAGTATAAGAAGGCATATGTTTATGCCGCAGTCTTGAAGGTTATTCCGAGAAGCAGAAGCATAATGCCTATGCATGTGACAATAGTAGTTGATAACTACTCGAAATTGATAATGCTAAAAAAAAACGGACCCTGAGTGGGGAGATTGTGAGAGGTTAAATAAGCATTGTTAGCGCATTGCTACTATATTTATCTATATGTTGTCCTGTCGATCTGTAACAATTTGTGTGAGACTCAAATGTATGTGAGACCAATGCATTTTGTGCAATTTTTATGCATTTGATAAGCTCATTTTTTGTGTCCTATTATGTACTGTTATGTGTGAATTTATTTGCTTAATATTACTCAAATATACAACACCCCAAACAAAGCTGCATTTTATTTTTTCACGAGGTAAAATGGTCCTTTTGTCATTGACTTAATACCGTCAAGTAGCCAAAAAAAGGGCGTAAGGCCATAGAACGAATAAAATTTTGTTTCATGGCCGTATAGGTAAGATAAAAGAGGTCATATAAAAGGAGGCAAATTTTTTCAGCATCACACAACTAAAAGCTCAAAAAAGATAGCTGCTCGCCCATTCTATAAGTAGTGTCCACTCTTTTCTTTAATTATTTGTATGGCAACACAAAGTATTCTCTAATCTAGCAAGCGGTATGCTGTTGTAGGAGTGTGCGACTTGTGGTTTTATGTGGTTTGTTTTGTTGTGAAAGAAAAATATTATACCATGAATGATAAGTTGGTATGATAAATTAAGTTCAAACTCCGTTGCATTAGCACGAATCCTTGTCAAATCTTTTTTTAAAAAAAATTATTATTAAGATTTTTTTCTCTATAAGGAAAAATCGTAACAGTACTAATGTTCTTCAAAGGGAAAACCATCTGATCCGATCTGACCAGTGACCCTTCATTTGTAAAACGTAAACCGTGGCCATTGGAGGTGGGATTCCGGCGGGGCCCCAATCCTGCGCCGTGACCATGGGTTCATCACCTGGGACACCCGGTCCCGCGTCTTCCATTCAGCGCCAACTCCCGCTTCCTTCTCCTCCTCCTCCACCACAGCCAAAGCACCCCTCTCCCTCCCGCGCAGCGGCATCTTGCGCTGCAGCGGCCGTCCGCGCTTCTACTTGGCCAAAGCATTCTTCGGAGAGGTGGTGCGCCTACATGGGATTCCCCCATCATCGTGGCGATCATGTTCGTGTACCGACAATGTGTGCGGACTTGTTTTTTGCCTTTCGCGGCGCGTCAAGTTGCGGCTCAGCCACGGCATTCCATTCGCAAACCGATGGGCAATCCGAGGCAGTCAACAAGACCATTGCTATGTATCTCCGGTGTATCACGGCGATCGTCAACGAGCACCAATTGGATTTGCCACAGGTGAGTTTTGCTACAGCACCTCCTATCACTCACCCTTGCGTGTGTGTCTCCGTTTCAGGTGGTGTTCAACCGTCCCCGGCTGGTCTCATATATGACGGGGCCGGGCTCCTGTTTCCGGTGGACAGCTTGCTCCCAAAACCGGGATGACTTCCTCACCGATGTATGCGAATGGCTGCACCGGTAGCGGGAAAACCTAGCGCCCGATCTCGACAACCACCATAGGGAGCTCATGTTGGCGGTGCCGTTGGCCCCAGGTCCTCCCTCCGCATTCTACGGCCCGGCCGCGTCCCTTTGCTCGAGGCGCGGGGCAAGCTCAGCCCTCGCTAAGCGGGGGGCCGTTCGGTCATGGAAGCGGATCGGGGCTTAATGTATGCGACTCTGACTTCCGATGGCGCTTTGCATCCGCGGCATATTCCATGTAAAGCGTCCTCAATCCATACGCAGGACTCCACCAACATCTACACGACTGCCTCCCACTTCATCCAAAGATTAGCGCGCTGTTTACCAGCGAAGAGCGTAGCCCGATTGGCATTTAGCTCGTTCAATGGGCAGGTCTACCCGAAAGGCGATGCCACTTGGGAGCCCACGGAAGATTTCAGCGAAGAATTCCTGCCTTCCAGCTCGAGGGGCGAGCTGTTCATCAATGGGTGGAGTGATGTTATGTGCGGCAAAGGCGTACAAATGCCAAAACAAGCGCGGTGGCTGAGCTGGTCTACAGCATGTAGCTCGAGACTCGTTGAGGCCATGAATAAATCACCCAAGATTTAAGTTTGAATTGTATTCTCCCTTAAGCTATGAGCCATTGCTTGTAAACAGAATAGTGCATGTAATTTCCTTAAGTGCCGAACAAAAGAATGAAGATGACAGCCAGAGATTGAGTAATCTCTCTAGCTCTGGCCCCTACTGTTCACCGTCTTCCTCTTGTCACCCGTGTCCTACCCTCGGCGTCGCCGCGGCGCTTTGGGCAACCGCAGCCGAGATTCAAGCCCGGCCCTCTACCTCCCATTCCTACTGCCTAAGGTCCCTACCACGCAACAAATATATACAATGACTTGAGGCCAGATACAGGTACCACCAAAAAAAAAAACTAACCAGCTAATCTATTTATTTTGAAACTAATTTCATCATTTATCTAATGATACTTATTACTTATCATATATTTATTTGATTAAACTCGGAGATTGATTAATTTCTTGAAAAATGAGAATGGCAGTCTTTACTGATGGAGGAAAACAAGATGGTAATCCTCTTTTTCGGCGATAGGTGTACCCTACTAAAGAACGAATAATGGGCAATCGCGGTAGCAATTGACCACCCTTTCCAAATAGACAAAGGACAACATATGAAATGTGTTACCATCATCGACATTAGTGGAATGTTTACGCGGACATCCAGCATGGATGTTCGAATGCTCATTGTCAAACTTTAGTAAACAACACTAGTCCCAACTTCACGTGTTTCATGCTCCGCCTTGCTAGCTTTGATCCGAGCCATCCGAGGTCGATGGCTCGTGCACTCTTCCCTTTAGCTGGAGACAAGCATTATTAATCCAGATTCTAAAGGGGCGGTAGTCACTACCATAAGCAACAAGTAGTGGCTACTCGGTATGAAGGCGGCGCGAGAATAGCTAACCTCTTTGGTAGCCGATTTCACTCGACGATAAGAGCCGCCCGGCCCCAATCTTATAAGAACATGCTACATCATCATCAGCATAGTGAAAGCCTTATGGGCTCTTTCTTTCCCAAAAGATCGCATTTGGATACAACATCAAGCCATAGAAGTCATGCGCGAATCATCCTCAACATGCTTGTGCGTGATGTCTTGCCAAACAAAACATCAGATTAAGTGCAAACCTTTTGAAGTGCAGGGATGTGAAACTTGTGATTTGGATTGTCTGAACACATGGCCAAGAATTTTCTGCTGGCTTGACCTAGGCAAGCTAGTATTTATTTATGGTGCCCCCTAGAATAGAATTGAGTATAAATGACACGGATACTCTGAGAGAGGAAAAAGATGTAGTACGTCGGTGTGACGAAGTCCCACAATCTTGAGATAGATCGTGCACATAGAAGGATGCCTTTGTTGATTGTGACAAAAAGCAAAGGAAGCAAAATTGGTGTCAAGTCTAATGGTTCCATGATCATGGTAAAGCGAGAAAGGCAACTGTTTGAACACGAAAACGTTACGTGATTGGATACATTGTGACCCATTCTAATCCCTCTTATGTGTGAATGGTTAGCTGCTGACCTGCATAAATACATGTAGGATGAGACATGGGAGGAATTTAACAATCGATAGCTGTATATTACAGATGATAATGTTGCGATCACCAATGCTTAAAATGATGACCTGAAGAAACTGAACAATTGAACCCGTAGTGGTGAGGTATTTTTCCAAGAATGGATCCATACTAGGCTTAAGTCAAGCCTCTCAACAATTAGAAGGAGGTTAAGCCTCTTATTGACAAAAAGGACTGCAGCTTCTTTGGCTGCGACGCTGACGAGGTTGAAGGATCCACTTGATCTAGTCAAAGTTGTTCATAAGGGATGCTGCCTCATTTTAGAGGAAGAAACTATGTTTTGCCTACGCAGCCGTTGTTTCAGTTGCAAGGATACTGAAGGTAGAGTCGCATAACAAGTTGAGACTTGAGAGCACAAACTGGCAGAGGATCAGAGGAGGCTGGAGGCCTTCCCAGATCAAAACGCCAGTCTAGTTAAATTGGTGATTGGTGATCCACCAACAATATTTGGTGCCCGTGAGTTTTTATCCTTGTGCCCGGTATTATGCAGAAACGATGAAGTTTTTCATCAGTTGAGGCTACTGGACACAGATGCTTCAGGGCTTCAGGCACGCCTTGGCTTTTGCTATTTTCAATTCCACCAAATCACTAGCCAGGTCAGCCGCGGCCCAATACTAGTGAGTGGAAAATAAGTGGCGGACATGCTACCCGCCAATAGTCCAAAATGAGCCGCGCAGCCCAATACTGAGTGGAAAATGAGCCGCGCCCCAAATTCCAGACGCAACATGCCTTGGGTTTGCATAGCGTTTTCATGATTTCAAAATAAAAGGGGTATATAGAACTCTAGGGGTGTTTAGTTGGTGAAATATTTTAAGTTTGGGTACTGTAGCACTTTGTTTGTATTTAGTAATTATTGTCCCACCATGGACTAACTAGGCTCAAAAATTTGTCTCGCACTTTCGGTAAACCGTAAATTAGTTATTTTTTTAGTACATTTAATCACTTCATGCATGTGTCAAGAGATTCGATGATGATGGGTACTGTAGCATTTTTTTTGGATTCACTTTTAAAATGAACTAACAGAAGCTCCAAATCCCGATACCGCCAAGCACTTCTGTGTCATATAAAAAGTCATACCTCCTTTGCTTGTGACTAACGAGGGCCCATTTGGCCATCTCCATCAACTGATCATAGATCAGTTAGTAAGGTCCCTTGTGGTGGAATTAACATGTCCTCAACTTGGGGCCGGGTGATTGCATTTTCATGGATTTATTCTGCGATTTTTTTAGGCATGTTTTTAAGTGGTAGCGGCGTTCCCTTCTAAACCGAGGTGCTAATGGTGACTTGAGGAAATCTCACGAATCTACCCGGTCCATTTCTTGAAGACGCTCATAGGGGTAGGTTTTAGCACATGTGTTCATAGGGGTGAGTGTGTGTATGCGTGTTGTTGTATCTGTCTTGCGTTATGCGTAATACTAAAAAAACAGTGAAGTGTATAAAAAAATATCCAAAAATTTTGGAAGCCCTCCTAGGTTTTAAAAAATGTTTTGCTATTTTTCTGCTATTTTTTCGATCTGAAATCGTAATTCCAAAATTGATTTGTAGGAGCAGCTCAATATCCAGCCGTCCGTTACAAATTGATTTGCGAGGCCGGTTCGAAAACCACCCATAGAAATCCTCATTTCTAAATACACTTGCTTAGGGCGGTAAAACTGCCCCTACAAATGGTCACCCGGCCGCCCTCAAAACACCTGGTGTAGTAGTGTGTTACTGATAGCAGAGTGCCGGAATCGATGGATGATGATG
>JADLZK010012273.1:0-14395 GCA_015847255.1 Hyparrhenia diplandra | reverse complement strand
AAAAACACCTCACCTCAATAGCACAACACAGACATGGATTTCACTCCTTTACTCCACTTCTTTTCTTCCTTGAAAATCACCACAGTAGTGCCAACACTCCATCCTCCTCCGCTTTCTCCTACTCGGACCTTCTCCGGCTCGCACGTGGAAGCCGTGAGCCACACCGACCACAGCGCCCATGCCACTCATGCCGTGACAACCCCAGTGGAAACCCTACCTCTAGCTCTGAATGGCAAACTGTAATTTGGGGGAAAATATTTGGCTGGCCCCATACCAACACACACTCTCTATTCTTATCTTCACATTTTTCCATGAGTCCTTTTACATTCTACTGTTTACACTAACAGAGACGATGCAGATGCACATTCAGCTAGGTGGCGCTACCCTCCTCATCCTCCTAGACTCCTGTTCCACCTTCCACCCATAAGTTCATCTCTGAAGAACATGTTATCCGCACCTCCCTCAAGCTGCTACCATGAGGCAACATGAAGGTGACGGTCGCTACCCTGCTACACAAGGACAATATGGAACATCAGTGTGCCACCATGCTCTCCTAGGAGCTGATCAGACGCAAAGATCTTTGGCGTTCTCCTCCCCCCGTCCTCATCAAGAAAGCGCATAGCTCATGGCACTTTTGCATTGATGATCGCATGCTCAATGTCATCGTCAAGGACGCGTATCCTATTCTAGTGGTTGACGAGCTACTCGATGAGCTAGATCACCGCTCGTGCTATCACCAAGTTCGCATCAACGCTACTGATGTCAAGAAGATGGCACTCCAGACTCATGATGGACTATATAAGTTCCTCATCATGTAGTTTAGGCTCAGCAACACCCCTGCGAAGTTCCAAGTTCCAGGCCTTAATGAATGATGTGCTTCGCCCCTTCCTTCGCTGCTTTGTCCTTGTCTTCTTCGATGACATCCTCGTCTAAAACAGCGGATGAGCACCTACACCAAGTGTGTGTTTTCCTCACTATGCTTTACCAACACCGGCTCTTCATCAAGCACTCCAAGTCTGCGTTGCTCGTCCGCTCCATTGCTTATTTAGGGCATGTCATCTCTGCTATAGGGTGGCCATGGATCCTAACAATTTCCATGGTAGTGGCGTACTGGCCCCAACCTCACTCCGCACGGGCAAAAAGGGATTCCTCGGCTTGGTAGGGGTATTACCATAAGTTCATCAAGGAGTTCAGCACAATCGTCGTGCCTCATTTGCCTTTCTCAAGGAGGGATTTGCCTCGGCGAAGCCGCCATCATTGTGTTGACTGCTCTCAAGGCAATGGCCACTCAAAGACTGCCCTCGCGCTCCTTGACTTCACCTAGCCCTTCCGATGAGAACATGCCAACTTGTTATGTTCGATCACATGAAGATCATTGACCTTCTAAAACAAGTGATTGTTGTTACGGGCGACTTACACGAAGTCTTGCAAGAAGATACAAGAGCAAGTGAATTTGGTCCTATATAACCTTAATATTGAAATATTTGAGAATGTTATACTACCTAGAATTATGTATATATGTTTTGATAAGGTTTACACAAGATGGAGGTACCACTTGGACCAAAGGAGAGAAGATGGTTTACACACACATCATTTGAGTGACAGCACGGACTAGCAGAAAGAAATAGTGATAACTCTTGATTCACTCAAGCTTTGGTGGTCCATGAGGACTTGATTGAAATCTTATAAAGTTATCTTTTGAATGCAACCAACTTCAGATCATTTTTGTTATGAAGAAATCCATTCCACAAGGAGATGAACCAATAGGATTAGCGAAATCACATCTAACCAGATTAGTGACATGTATTAATCCTAGTCTTAGATCTAATCCAATGGTCGAATGTAAACCTCCCTATAACAAGCTGTAGTTTACGTATGGACTACTCCTCCTCTTACGGACCGACATCAACGGGAGTATATCCATTGGGCGACCGCGTATCCAAGATCCCCTAATGGGCGTCTCACAACTACCATGGCGTCGCTTCACCCTATATAAATCCCGAAGATCATCAATGGAAAAGTTAAGTTCGATTCATTCTTTCTCTCGATTACCACCAGTTCTAAACATGTTATCAGCACTTTGTTCTAGATCGAGAGAGAAAAGACTCCCGCCGAGAAGATTTCTACGGGATAAATCCAATGGAGGAAGAAATGTGCCTTGTAGATAGTGGTACTACAAATTCTACACCAAATATTTCCAAACTCTAACAAAGAGACAAGGAAATATTCTAACAATCGTTGGACACAATGCAACAATAATGGGCTCTATCTGCGCTACTATTGTGGTTCCCCATGGGTACTCAACTTAGACTTGAGGATGCATTATTGTATCCTTATTCAACTCGTACCTTACTTAGCTATAGAGATTTTAGAAAAAATGGACTTCATGTGGAGACACGTGAAGAACATAAAGAGGAATTTCTCCTCTTAATCAAAGATACTTGGATATGGCAAACAACTTATTGAAAATTTCCCTCTTTACCATCCGGAATATATTATACATGCATCAAACCCGTACCACATGTTGCCTATAAAATAATTTTTCAAAATATCAATGCATTCCAAAATTGGCATGATCGCCTTGGTCATTCTAGCATAGGGATGATGTGAAAAATTATAAACAATTCCCACCGTCATAACTTAGCTAATTCTAAGTTTTTTGAGAATCTTCGACTTTTACAGGCACCACATGTGCCACTAGAAAATTGATTTTAAGACCATCTTATCTTAAGATCAAAGTTGAACCACTTAAGTTCCTTGAAAAAGAATTCAAAGCGATATTTGTGGTCCTATGACTCCATAATAACGGACCATTCAATTATTTCATGGTTCTAAGAGCAACTCCAAGCAGTAGTGCCAAAAAATAGAGCCCCTACTTTTCATTTGGGTGCCCACCCCTACTTTTATTGGCTCAATATTTTGCTTCAACTCCAACAAGAGCACCCAAACAAAGGCCCTTAAATTCATATGTGTACCACTCGTCGGGGGCTAGACCTTTCTTCTTCCTCATCCTCCACGCACATGCCGAAGAACGGGAGGGTCGCGGCCCGGCGCGCGGACGAGAGCCACGCGGCCGGGCAAATAAACCCATGCGGTGGAGTAGGGGCGGAGGAAGATCCATGGTGGCGAGTGTCGGCATGATGGGGGTCGCCGCATCCCCGCGGCTTAGCGCGTGGCGAGGCCCGGGCCCCAACCATCCGATGCCCATGATTAGGGACCGGGCTTGGGGCTGCGAGCAAGGCACCGGCAGTGCGCCATGGCCGCACTGGCGAGGGGAGGCGCAAGGCATGGCCGGCCTGCTCCCGCGCTTCGCTAGAGGAGAGGATGGCGCCTGGCCGGAAGGGAAGAGGGATGTGCTCGTCGGTTTTCTTCGCCGGGATTGACTTGCGGTGGAGGGCGGTGGTGCGATTTCCTTGGGACGGGAGGAAACGAACATGAACGAGGAGGATGGGGGCCGTCGAGTGACCCAACAAATTTGTTGGATCGGGGGTGGAATTTGTTGGCCCAACAAATTTAGGGTCCATAATAGGGTTTTGTTGGCCCAACAAATTTAGGGGAAGCTCAGGGCCCGTCTCTACGGCCCTATCGCATGACGGCCATTATCAGCGGTGTCACCCCCTCGAGCTCCCTCCTCACGTTTCCTCCACGACGTCTTTCACGTCAGCCTCTTGAAGAAGTTTATGGGCACACTCCACCAGCAATACCTCTGGCCCTGCTGCCCAATCATCATGGCACCACCAACCTCAAACACGAGGCACAACAAGGGCTTCCCCCAAGGGTGTGCATTTCTAGCATGAGCCCGAGAAGATTGAGGTAGTTGAGTAAGTTAGCAATTAAGGAGTGGTTGAGAGATTACAGTTAAGGCTAGAAGTTAATGCAGGGCTAGAATCAAGGAGTCTGGCTGAGAATAAATTAAGAAAGATTAGTTACCTCTAGTCTCCCTTTGCTCAGTATTAATCTCACCTTCTTCTACCTTGGGCACCCAGGCAACAACCCCAGCACCATTACCCGACTCGGCTATGAAATAAGGAGCCGGGGCCCTCCTACCTTGGGCACCAAGGCCCTTGATAGGGTGTGATGTTGCATGAGCAGGCAGAGCAATAGGTCGTGGTCCTAGAGCAAGAAGTTAGAGAGGCGACAACATAATTGGAGAAGTGGGTTCAAGGTGTGGAAGAAGGAGAAAAATATAATAAGGCCCAATTGGCAAATATACAGATGTATAAGTGTACATAGAAGCCCCCTATACTATGGCAAATTACATGTGACCGTACATTTAATATTTGTAAGGTATATGTAGATGAAACCTTGAAGACGTGTATGAAATTTACTACTCCCTCCATTACAAATTGTAGTTCACTTTAGCTTTTCTAGATACATTGACTTTGCATTGCACCTAGTTATAAACTATGTCTAGATACATAGTAAAAAGAAATGAATCTAGGAAAGTCAAAGTGAACTACAATTTGGAAATCGAAGGGAGTATATTGCAAATGTTCGTGGCGAAGAAGGCTAAAGGAACTAGAATATTACCTCATCCACAAGGAGTGTTGATGGTTCCTTTGCTAACTCTAGAAGCCCTTTTATTAGAAACCTTAAGCCTTTTTTTTCAGTGATATTAGGTATGGTTGATAACCATCAGCCTCTAAAACAATCTAACATTAAGAAGAAAAAAAATGATGTTATAACCATAAGTTTGACAAGTTCAAGTAGAGCTGGCTATAATTATGTTTTATTTACAATTAATTACCTTTTGACATTTTTCATATCAAAATGCTTGTCCGAGAGGTAGTTGTTTGATCCTAGTTGGAAACTTTCCCTCAAAACTTGCAACAACTTTCCAACCCGCACCCTGTATAAAAATAAAATTTTGAGAAATTTAAATTCTAGCGAGATCTTGAAAAAGAGAAATTTCATAGAGGGGCAAACTAGCACCTTCAAAGGCATATTGGTATTTCTAGTATGCATAGTATTGCAACTAGGATCAGCTTACACATTTAAGATAGAATAAACTTTATATAAGACATCAATCTCACTAACAAATTAAGCTTTTGCTCTCGTTTCATATTTATTAAGACTATCCTCGTTCCTCATTCTATGTACTTATATTGAATTATCTCTTCGCATAAGAAACCAACTAAGGCTTTTTGTGTTCACTTCTGGTTCTCCCTCCTATCGCGCTTTGGTTTTGCAGCTCTTGCTCCTCAGCCTTCCGATCTTTCCTTTGATAATTGGTGGAGAAAAGTTAATAAGGCTGCTAGTGGAGATCTTAGGTTGGGTCTGAATTCACTAGTCATTTTGGGGGCTTGGTGTATCCGGCAGCATAGAAATGATTGTGTGTTTAATGGGGCTTCCCAAGTGTTAATTTGGTGTTGGACTTGGCTAGGGGTGAGGCTCATTGGTGGAACTTGGCAGGAGCTAAGGGAATTTCCTTCCTCATGGCTGGAGGTTCAATTTGATTGGCTGTAATATGGTCGTTACTGGTTTTCTTTTAGCCGGTGATTTAGTGTCTTGGCAGTAGTGGGTGTGTGCATGTGTTCGGGTCTATGTATGACTCTCTTTTTCTTTTTATTAATATAATGATATGCAGCTCTCCCGCGTGTTCGAGCAAAAAAAAACTTATTGACAAGATTGCAAACTATTTTCTAAGTTTGAAGGAGTCCCTTATGGATTGGGTTGGTAGACTGATCATGGTAAAAGAAGTCCTTAGTTCAGCTCCTCTCTCTCCTTATGATTGCAATTGATCTATCTTCCCAAATGTGCAACTAAAGAAATTGACATGGTAAGGAGCTTTCTCTGGAAAGGGCATAAGAAGGATAATGGAGGCAATTGTCTAGCAGCATGCCCAAAACTTAGCCGACTAATTGAATATGGTGTTCTAGGGATTCATGGCATTTAGACACTTTAGTGGACACTTCAGTTGCATTCACTTTTCATATAATCCTAGCTCAGGAAGCAAGGTTTTTCGTTCTCCAAAATGGTGTCCCCAAGAAGCTCTGTCCCCAAAGAGATTCATCTCGCTCTAGCTGGTGTGGTGTGGAGCTCTCAAGGGCATGAAAGGACTAAAAAAAAAAGGTTTTAACTTTTTGATACATTTAGTTACTTGGGAAATTTAGTTCCAAGATCCCAAAAAGTGCAGCAGTCCGTGCATCATGAACGTTCGTTGTGGTGTGCAGCTGGTGCAAGGCATCCTCAGATGCTCTTGCTACCTTCCCAAGTCCATTTATTTTTATCTTGGGGATTGGTCATTCTTTTTTTTCCTTGTAATATGGTGTGATTTTTGTATCAGTTGCGGCTATATCCGAACACCTTTTTTTCTTCTTTATTGAAGTGAACCACAGCTCTCCCACATGTTTAAGAAAAAAAAAAAGAAACCAAAGGTGTTTTTAGAAACAGAAAAGATGAAACAAGTGGCACATAAAACTTCTACAAAACCTTATAATACATTGTCATTTGTGGCCATGTCCAAAACAAGGATAGTTCAGACAGGTTCAGACAGACTGGTTTATGATGATAGAAATAATATTGCACAACATTACAAATGGACTGACGCTCAAAGTTTCTAATATCCTTTACTTTGACGAAAGTAAACCTCTGATCATGAATACATCTAAGAGATATATAGGCTAGCAGGGGCGTGATGGTTTCGGACTGGCCAGTTTATGATGATAGAAATACTGCATATATAACAGCACAAATGAATAATGCTCAAAGTTTCTAATATCCCTTTACTTTTGAGGAAAGAAAACCTCAGACTATGAATAAATCTAAGAGATTTATAGACTGCATTCAATTTACTAACCTCACCCCCAGCAATATGTTCAAGAAACTTGTCCTCAAATTCTCGGCAAAGTCCTAAAGCAATTGCCTTGGTTCCATCAGAACTTTGGTCCATCTGTTCTCCAAGCTTTCCTAATTCCTCTTGGACAACTTGAGACTTCCCTTGAAGACTGAAGTGATATGAAAGAGGAATAAAATTATCATTGATTCTAGCATACCATCACACAAGTTGACCAAAAAGAGCAGCATAAGTTTTTACCCATTTAGGAGATTTGGCAGCCTAGCTGTTATCCTTGTTTTTATCTGCTTAGCAAGTGAATCAACTAAAGCTACTCTTCCAAGCTTACTTTGGGGAGCCCCACCAAGAATAGATACAAGGGTTTTAACTTCTGCTTGCCAATAAGCTTCTGGTGTGGTTTCAGAACCTACTTCAGACTGAGCAGAGGCAGTAGGAACAGAATGCCCAATTGTAGCTACCCATTGAATATCCGCTGCGGTTCTTGGACCTTGGTTTACAAGCAAGGCCTGAACAGCACCCAGGGCTTTCTGGTCTCCAGAAGCTTGATCAATTTTGCTCAAGACACCAATGGTTCTAGTACCTAGTAAACAAACAATTAATATGCTTTCGTACAATTACAAGTAAACTTGAATGCTATGTCACGAAAGTGCAATTTATTATACACACCCTCTGAATCCAATTCTCTGGCAATCCTTAGCGCTCGAGAAGGCGCTACGTCAGGTGCTTGAAGAGCTGGAATGATAACTAGCAAAATTGCATCATTGCGTGCAGCATAGTTGCTAATCTGGAGATGTGATTTCAAGTTGCAAGCCATGTATGGAGAAAAGAGAGTACACACTTGGTTAGTTTTGTAGTTTCGATAATAATTCTTGACGATACTCAAATACTAGTATTTCTAAACCTAACCACACCATTGCATAGGCAATATGCTAGTTGCTCAAAAAAGCTAAACAAACAATCAAATAGGACTACATAATACTCACCATTAATTCATCTGTGCTCCGTTGATCAACACCCGGTATGTCAATTAGTTTTAACGGAGGGGCTGAAACAGAAGCGTTAATGAGAAGTGAATACACAAAGTAAAATGTTTATCGTAATATCGAATTTGAAGGTTTTTATTTTTGAAGACATGAGCCCAGGCCTATTTTGTCAAAATTTGGGCAATCTTATGGACAAAAGCATCAAGCTATTGATATCAAAACTACTTCTGATATGGATCAAAACAGAAAGGGTTTGGCATGGGTTCGTTGCAGTGAGTTACTACCCTGACTATTAAAAACTAATAACCTACATGATAATTGTGTTTGTTTTAGTGGTAACAATTTGAATAGGATTCTGGCATTAAAGTGCACGAGTAAATGTAGTGGAGCCTTAAAAGATGAAATTTCTAGGACACAAACCATATGCAAGAGGCATCCTCATTCTAAATATTTTTGGCCAATATTAATGGGCAGCTTCTAGGAAGGGGTTGCAAGTGCTTAGTCCTCGTTTTCTACAGAAGTTTGTCCTTCTAAAACCATATTACACAAATTTAGAGCAACAAAGAGATGCTTATACACTACTACAAAATCGACGGTGTCGGAATTGATTGAACCGCCACCGACATCACTGCTGGCTCTAGCCACAAACAGGCACTGCTGCTCGAAAAGAACACTGGCGGCTTGTCTCACAAACCGATGGTGATACTCAATAGATCACTGCCAGATTAAAATACGAACCAGCATTTTTTGTCTAGAGACAACACAACCCGGTGGAGCACGCGAACCGGCGGTGGAGTTCGACACCACTGCCGGGTCGGGAAGATTCGAAACTAATACCGACCCGCCATGGTTGTGCCAGTTCAAAATCTGATTATGATGGGGTTTTGAAACAGATGTCAATTCTGTAGTAGTGATAGAACTAGAGTGAGAAGAAGGATAGCCATGTCAGTTCTCAACTCGATCTTGCTGGGGAGACACTCTCTCTCATGGAGTACTATTAGAAGTCGCATGCATATTATTGCCCAGTTCGATGTGAGCCACAACATTGCACGCACAAGTGTAAGATGTGTCATCTCGTCTCATGTGTTTGTAGGCACTAGACAAAAGAGATGATGTCTCTTTGTTCGTGTTAATTACACCCAATTGAATAATTTAGTTTTATTTTATCTCCTACATCTTTCCATACATCATGCATGTCTCCCTTTTAATTAAATTTTGTACTCCCCGTTTGAAAATAAGTATATTTATAAATATAAAAAATATTAGCAAGTTTAGTATCTTCAAATAAGTTGATTATTATAAATATTCAGTGATTAATCTAACAATAGTTATCATGCATCATAAATATTTAATATTTTTTAATATACTCGGTCAAAGTTAATAACATTTGACTTCTTAAAAACTAAAAATAATACTTACTTTGAGATAGAGGCGGTATATACACTACCAAAATGGTGGACTTCTCCTAGTGTTTTTAGTTAGTAATAAAACACTACCATTAGTAATGGCACATTGGAATATCACTGGGAGGCATTTAGTAGGAAAAGTTTATACTAAATTTTGAATAAAAACACTAGGAGAAACAACCTCACTAGGAGAAATATAGAATTCTGGTTGTGGTTGATATAGATTGAATCCATGCTAAAAAATATATGCGTAGAAAAGTACAAACCCACATGTACACAGTGGCGAAGCTAGAGTACCAAGGACCCGAGTGCACACTTTATATTTGCTTAGCCGAGGTGGGGGCACAAGAGGTAAAATTTACTCCTAATATTTTGATTTTACCCTAGTGCCTGTGCAATGTGCACTCAGGTCACCCAACGTGGCTTTGCCACTGCATGTAGAGCATAGAATTCATGCTAACAGAAATAAATGAAGCCGAAAGGAAATTACAGTTCGCCAATCAATCGAACGAAGCAGGTGAAGTTGCTGTTCAAATTAAAAGAAAAGAAAATAGTGTATACATACAGTATACTCATTTCTGAGCAATAAGCACTCGATTAGCTAGCTGTTTACTGCGTATGTAGGAAAGAAAAAAGTAAGAACAATGGAATAGCAAACCAACCTGTGCTAGTGCGCAATTTCACAGTGATCTCATCCGATCGCCCCTTGCCAGAAGCCTTACTCAACCTGTCCTGCAACGAGTGCCTGAGGGAACCTGTACCAGCATAGTCATTCAGAAACAGACATATAGCCGCTGCAAACACATGCAGGCACCCAATGCAAATCCATCCCCTGATTTTCACAACACGTTGGAGGAGTGGTCACCATCCAAGAGAACTCACTCGCGGAAATCTGCTGTGACTTGCTATCGATCTGGAGAACGATGGCCTTGCTGCTGAGTGATGCGTCCCGCTGCAGCTCAATGCAGATTGGGGCTCTTGTCGCGCCATTCTCCCCAGTAGGCTGCAATGATCAGATGAGATTTGTCAGTGTGGCAACATGAGAAGCGAGATAAGTACGGAGTATTTAATTGGTAAATTATTATGAATCTCTCATCTGTCATAATAGAAATGGAATGAAAGAAGAACGAGCATATAGAACTTGTCTATTTGCAGACAAAGTATACGCCGAACAAGATATGTATGGAAGGCAGGAAATTGTGCCGAAAACATTGAGGGATCGAAAAAAAACTGTACTCACGAGCACGGGATGGCCGATCAAGCCATTGAGCACCACCGATTTTCCCGCGCCCTGCACAAATTAAACAAGCCCCAGCATGGGAAACGCCATCAAGCCCAGCAAGCACCGAGTTGCATATGCAATCAGGACGGAAGAGGCCGAGTACGGTATACGCACGACATTTCCGATGGCGACGACGTTGAGGAAGGATGAGCCGCGGCGGCTGGGGCGATCATCGGCGGAGGGGTCGTCGTCCGCGAGCAGCGCGGTGCCCTGCAGGGTCGTGTCGGCGAGCTCCGCCAGCTCCTCCATCGCCTCCATCGGTCCGGTCCGCTCCGCTAGATGGGTGTGGACGGATGGAGCGAAATCGGAGGCGGTTGCGGACCAGCGATGGATGCTGTGGCGCGCGGCGGCGAGGCGATGGGATTCAGGCTGATCGGCGATCGCGAGTGTCCGTGGCGCCGCCAAGAGAGGCGATTATTCGGGGTGTGGTGTGGTGGGTTTCAATTTCAAATGGCCCCGATCGATCGGCTGCTTGGTTTTAATTTCTTCCGGGCTATGAAGACGAAGACATGGGAGAAGGACACGTAGCACGAGTGTGGTGGGTGGTGAACGCTGGGTCCGCGCACGTCTCTCCCGTCCAGTAAACATAATCGAACTGCATGCTGCATGCCAAAAGCAGTGATCGAGAGCTGTCTCGTCGATGCTCAAGCTCAAACCCTGCAAGTACTTTAGGCGGTGTTCTGATTTTTTTTTTTTTTAACCTGTTGTGATGATTGTTATCGTCGTCACACTTATTTAGTAAACTTTTATCTAATAATCTAAGTTTTAAGGAGACAGGTGAGATGCCAATTTACTCACTGCAACTTACGAAATATAATACTCTCCTTCCTATCCAAATTATAAGCCGCTTTGACTTTTTTTTACATCCACGTGGAAGGAAAGGGAGGACACGGTGCAACACAGTGGGTATAGGGCTTTGCGATGGGAGGTGGAAGAAGGGAGAGAAGTCACTAATAATTGAGTCCCACATGCATAGCAACTAACAGAGTTTACATTTACAATACCGGGACCCCTGTTTTCATATCGGACGACTAATAGCGATTCGCGATTAGTCGTCCTTATCGTATCTGCGCCTTCGATAAGGTCGTTCGATCAGTTTTGAGCGATCAGAACGATTAGTCGTCCGATTAGGACGATAAATCACGATTAGTCGTCCGATAAGTTGTGCCGGACGATAAGTTGGGCTGGTTTCAGAAGTCTCAGCCCAAGGCCCACCAGGGTTAGAGAAGAGGCAGGCATCTCTGATAGCTGAAGCCATAGCTAAATTGCCGCCAAACTTGCTGCCATGGCTGAAGATAAGAAGAGGCAGGCAAGATCATCGGATCTTGGATGGAAGCATGGGTTTTGGCCAGACGTAGGGAAGAAAGAGTTCATATATATATAGTATATATAAAGTCGATAAGGTCATCAAGCATCAGGACGATAAATTTGTCCAATAAGCCGATCAGACTGATTAATCATCATCGTCCTTATCGTTCTTATCGGTGGTCTTACGACTAGGAACGATAATACGATATGAAAACAGGGACCGGGACGGGAAGTAAAAATCCGGACTTTCCCCCACGTCGCTCCCTCCAGGGGCGACTCGGGCAGCGCCGCTTCCCCTTCGCCTCGAGCCCCTCATCCCCGGCCGCCACCGGAGCTCGACGTCGGTTGTCCGGAGGAGGGCAAGGATGGCGGTGGCTGGGTCTTCCTTGGGCTCCTCATCCCTCGTCCCTCTCTCCCATGGTGCTCCCGGGATGGCTACCTAGGGAGTGGTGGCCGCCTGCGGGATCCCGACCTGTTGTGCCCGGATCCAGCTCCCCTTGGGCCGGATCTGGCCTGCTGGCACATGGATCCACGATGTGGTGGTGGGGAGCGGCCGTGGCAGCACGGTGGTGGGGCAGCGGTACAGTGGTGGTGGTCGTCCCCTCGGCCGGTGTTGGTGAGGTCGGGGCGTGGTGGCGCAGTTGTGGTGATGGAAGGCATCGGTAGTGGCACCGTGGTGAGGCTATGGTGGGGGAGGATGGCCGCAACAACTCTCCTTCCCCTTCCCCGAAGCGCAGAGGGGTGCCCTCCTTTTGGGAGGAGCATCGTCGTGGCGCCGGCGCTTGGCTTGGGGAGGGGCAAGCCCGTTTCTCCGGTGGCTAGATCCGGTCCCCTTTGGCTAGATCTGTGCGTCCCAAGGGAGGGTCGGGGTAGGTGGTGGCGATGATGGTTCTTGGCAGTCTTTGGGTGGTGGTGGAGTTGCGGCGGCGTGGCTTGGTGGTGATGGCGGCAGTGCTGGGGTGGAGGTGGTGGTGGTGGGCGTCGGTGGCTGTTCGTCCCTGCTGAAATCTCATGTTTGGTTTTGGAAATTGATGACACACTTGTGGCACTAATCCTTTGCTTTAAGTGTGACTTATGAGATAGGATTAGATGGATGACAAGGAGCATGATGATCATGAACATGGACGATGATGATGGATATGATGGATCGTCAAGCTCGGTGATCAGCTTGAGAGGAACCCGGGAGATCAAGGCAAAGGTATCTTGATAGGGTTTTTCTTTCGGTGATCAAGACACAATAGAGCATGTGATCACATTATAGGATAGATAGATAGCCGCCTATCAAGAGGGAATGCCGCGACAATCTTTTGGTGAAGTGCTTCTAGGTCCAATTGACTTGCATATTGCATTTAGGACAATGAGAGCACTAACTTCGATCTTGCCTAACCGTTCGACAAGCTAACATGCATGATAACGTGATCATCTTCAACGTGTTGGCAACATATGGCAAGAGGCGAAGCAAGGTTGAAGCAAAGGGCGACAACAAAGATGAAGAACTTCGCCGCTCGAGGCGACCGGATGCACGGCGTGGCGGCCGGACGCTACCGACCGGTGGCTCCGGTCGGTCGCGTCTGACGAGAGCCCTGCAGCCGGGTTTTGGCCGGACGCAGGGACCGGACCCTGGACCGGATGCATCCGGTGCTCGACCGAACCGGTGACCGGACGCGTGTTGGGCGCAAGTCACCGTGGGCTAGAAGCTTGTCGGTTGTGACGGACCTTGTGACCGGACTCGCGACCGGGACTCGGGTGAGTCCGGTCGGTGCGTCGGGCGGTCTTGCGAAAGAGCCCATTTCAAAGCACAACGGCTCCATTTCGTGAGGTGGGCTATATATATGGGTTTGCCCGGTTCCTAGCCCTCTCTCTTGCACATTTGAAGCTTCCAACTTGCTATTGAGCTTGTGAGACTCCTCTCCACTCATCTCTCCATCCATAACTCGAATTCTTGGTGAGATTGAGAGTGATAGAAGTGCATTGCATTGGTGATTGCATCTAGAGGCACTTCATCCTTGGAGAAGCCGCGGGATTCTTGTTTTCTTGGGAATTTGCCCGGTTCCCTAGCGGCTTAGAGCAAGAGGCGGTGTTAAGCTCGATTGGAGCTTGTTCGAGGCCACACCGGTGGTTTTGTGAGGGGTTGAGCCTTACCCCGCGGGAGGTTCGCGAAAGGAGCACTAGTGGATTGCTCGTGGCTTGTTGGACCCTCTCTTGTGATCGTTTGCTTGAGCTCCCACCGGGGATTTGGCACCGGCCATTAAGCTTAGCAACCGTCAAGTGAGTGTGTTTGCCACAACGGGGACTAAGCGTGCTTGCGCAAGCCGTGAACCTCGGTGAAAAATCATCGTGTCTTGTGTGCTAGCTCGTTGGAGATTTCTTAAACACGGTGATTGGCTTCAACCTCGACACTACACCGGTGGTATTGTATCCTAAGCATCTCTTTGCATTACTTTAGTAGTATATCTTGTTAGGGTGCTTAGCTTGGTAGCTTGAGTAGCTTGTTTAGTTTGCTTAGCCTTGTTAGCTCCTAGTGGCGCGAAATTAGTTAAATTGCTTGTTCACCTAGGAGTAAACTAGCTTACATAGCCTTTGTGTGGATTAGAGATAATAGAATTGAATTGTGGCTTGC
>JADLZK010012272.1:0-79518 GCA_015847255.1 Hyparrhenia diplandra | reverse complement strand
AGTTTGGTTGACATTAGCATATATATACGCATTACCTATGGGTCTTCACAGCACACTTATCTAGCTCTGCTAGCTCCGCCATGTCGTAATCATGAAACCGCCAATCGGGCGTCATAATTTTCATAGCCCCCTTGCTTTCCTTTGCCAATCTTGGGTGATAATTTTATAATGTTTTTGAATTGTTTTTTTTATTAATCAGAAAAACTTAACCGTGGCGGTTATGTAACAAAACCACCACGGTTAATATATTAACCATGGCGGGCGGGATAAGAATACCGCCATGTTAACCGTGGCGGCCACGCTTAATAGATTAACCGTGGGCGGTGAAGAAACCGCCATGGTTAATCGGTTATTAACTCGCGGGTTTTATAACTTTGTGGCGTTTTGAAAAACCGCCATCGAAAATTAAAAAAACCGCCACGGTTGTTTTTTTTTGTGCAGTAGTGCCACCGTCATGGTTAATCGATTAACCGTGGGTTTTTGAAGAAAACCGCCATCGAAAATTAAAAAAAAAAAACCGCCACGGTTGTTTTTTTGTGCAGTAGTGCCTAATGCTAGAGCGAAGACCCACAAAGCAAAAAATCAATTAAGTCCCTTTCAGAAATATATAAATGAATGAAAGCATTGGCTTTTAATTTCTCTAAATCTTTTGAAAAAGTCGAGGACGGATTCATCACGCCCTTGCCTAACCGATGTAAGATGGGACAATCTAGTTTCTTGGACACCATTATAAAAGTGATTGTGAAATTTCTCTTCTAATTGAGCCCAAGAATTAATAGAACATGACGACAAAGAAGTAAACCATGAAAAAAGTTGTACCGTAAGAGACAAAGGAAAATTACGAATTTTCATAAAATCCATAGTACTAGTCTCACCTAATTGTGCACGATACATACTAATATGCTCTATGGTTGTTTTACCATCATTACCACTCAAATTTTGAAAATCAGGTACCTTCCATCCCGGAGGGTTTTTCATGAAATCAATGGAACATGGGTACGGCTTTTGGTAAGTACTTCTAGTGGACTTGTGATGGGCTCCTTGTATTGCATGATCTGATCGTGCTGATCCTTGATGCCACTTTGTAGAAAAGCGCGTGTATCGGCTTCAATCTTCTCTTGCAGCTTCTTGCATAGCTCTTTAGGCAGCTCATCCGCAGTCTGAGGGCGCTTGATGTTATTGTCGTGCATCTCAGCCTTGATGGTGTCGTCTCCGGCGTTGGTCTTGTCCGACATGTTGCTTGAAACCGTTTAGGAAACAACCGTTTAGGAAACCCCTTAGGAAACAAGTCCAATGCATAACCAATTCCAGAAATTACCAAAAACACGATTTACATCGAAATCGGTTCGAATCCACATGAACCGGCTTAGCCGGCCGTCAATCCGCTAAGCCAGTTTCCTCGGCACGGGTGCGGCGCTGAAGCCGGCCACGGCAAAGCCAGCCTAGCCGGCCTGGCAGTCGGCCAAGCCGACTTGGCTTATGAAACTGGCTAAGCCGGCCCAGTAGGAGGCCAGGCCAATTTGGCAAAGGGAGGCGGCTAAGCCGGCCTGCAGTGCAGGCGGCTAAGCCAGTTGTGCGGCTTGTCATGGCTCACTGTCTTATTGGCGTGATTTTGTGCTCCATTTGTGACGCCACTTGACCTCAGCTATGTCCATGGCCAATATAACTTGTTTGTTTTTGCCGAAAACCATGTCGGGCAATTTTGAGTGTCAACAACGTACACCAAAACGCAGGGTCCATTGAGCTAAATCGACGAATAGGATGTGTCCAAGACCAAACCAAGCTTATCGAGTGTCCTGCACGAGGCTGTAGGTCCTCTCTCTTTTACGTAAGCAAAATGTGTTGAGGTGGATCTTTCTAAGCTAGTTGAAATATCACTGTTGGAGCTATCCTTATGGTACGCTGTCATGTCCTCATCGTATCACTGTTGCAGCCTGCCACCTTATAAGGCCCATCCCATGTCCCCAATTAAACCAAACCCCCGCACCGGCGCCCTCCAGCAGGCTGCAACTCCAGCCTGTCCACTGTCCTGTCCTGGACTCCCTCACCATCTAGGCGCTGGCAGTAGAGGAAGGAACCTAGCTAGAAGAGAAGAGAGGGGATCCCGGGAGCAGCCACGCCACACCACGCCACACCACACCACGCCACGCACGATGAGGGGGACGACGCGGGCGATGTGGCACCTGAGGATCGCGGGAGGGGGCGGGGACCCTGGCTCGCACGAAAAAACGCCCACGTTGGCCGCCAGTTCGGGAGCTTGACGCCACGCCGACCCGACCGACCTCACCATCGACGCCGCCCCGCGCGCGCCAGCGCCAGCAGCAGGCGCTGCCTCCAGCACAGCGCCGACGCCCTCATGCACATCCAGGTGGGTGCCTACCGTCCCGCCAATCGCTAGCCGCTAATGCATGCCCCCCTCGCCCAGGCAAAACCGCAAAAAGTGTCACGGCGAGCAACCACAATGTTGTCCATAGAGTATTCCGTAGGATTAAAATATTTTGTATCGCCTATCCGAAACGTTGAGGGAGTCGTCCATAGCTATGGCTACCCATAGCACTATGGGCTGGCCATAAGGAATAAAAAATACTAAATTCTCTTTCCATCCCCTCTCTCCCACAACTCCTCCCCTCTCACAGCACTATGGGCTGGTTGCTTTTTTAATGTTTTTTACCAGGCAGGGTCCACACTAAAAGTCTCCACATTGTAGCAAAATCTATAGCTATTCACACCGACATGGGACCCATCCTTATGGACTACTTGGTCCATACACATTGTTGTTGCCCTAAAGCAGGGGCGCCAAGGAGGCTCTTCCATTGGTGTTGGCATATTGCAGCACGCGGGCGCTGGGCGGAGGCGGGTCCCGCCCTCGGGGTGGCGGCGGCGGCTACCGCCGCCGTGCCTGTGTCCCGATCAAGGGGCGAAGGCGGATCCCGGCCCGCAGTGCTTTCGGTCACGGGCGGGCGGGCGGGGCGGGGACCGGGTGTGGGCGCGGCCTGCGCAGGGGGCGGAGGCGGCGCCGCCCAGACGCGTGGTGTGGCGGGGTCGCCTGGCCGCTGGGCTCACCTGCGGCGCTTATTGACTGCTTTTTTGGTGGAGTCCCTGTTGCTGTGTTGCACGAAGGAGATTGCTTGGCTGAGAAAATTTCAGAAGGATTATCTCTCGGCATTGGTGTTGGGGTGATCTCTGAACGACTGATGGATTCCTATTTGCCGTAATGCTATTCAAATTTTACTAAGATGCTACTAAAATTTTCATTTTTTCAATATTAAATCTGATTTGAAATAATTGAAAATTGTGCCAAATAAAATAATCGCAAATTGTGCCAAATTTATTTGGCCAAATCTAACCATTTTTAATCAAAATACAATATAAATGTCTTATTCTAAATCAGGGGTAAAATCACAAATAGCTTTAGAAACCAAGGGCAAAATCACATTGGTATATATATTTGTCGGTTTGCATAAAAGATAACACCGTCAGGGAGAATGACAGAATAGAGGCAAAAGTAGTGCTTCGTTATGAAAAAACAGGGGTAATTCACAAATTAAAATAAACAGGGGCAAAATCACAATTTTGATACAAAACAGGTGTAAGAATGCAACAGCCCCACTATATTAAATGATCTATGCCGATTATGGAATTGTTTCTTTCTCTTTCGCTTTCTGCTCCTACAGTTTTGTATTAACAAAAAATGTCCTTCTGTTAGTGTCTTGACGTCTGGGATGGATTCCTCAGTCTTGAGTGTACATATTTCTGACTCTCGTTTTGCCACTTATTCCTCAGTCTTGAGTGTACTTATTGCTCCAACAGTTTTGTATTAACAAAAAAATTGATGATGTTCAGTTTATGCTCATAGGTTGTGAAACTTTTATCAGAAGTGGATACTGTGATTACAAGATTGGTATAATATTTCTTGATTATTTCTTAATATTGTTAAACTGATTGCCGCAAGAAATTCCATGCAGGTATTAAATATGCTTGCTTGCTGGATTGAAGATCCAAACTCAGAGGCCTTCAAACTCCACAACCCACGAGTCTGTGATTACTTGTGGCTTGCTGAAAATGGCATGAAGTTGCAGGTGAATATTGCTTGTTCTGTGGGATCTGGAGAAATCTTTGATAACAATAATGAAGCCTAGAGTAAAATAAAAGAAGCAATTAGCTATTTAAAAAATAATTATGAATTTATGATGTGTCAGACACTATATTGTCAAGATTGCTGGAACATGAATGTGAATGAACAAAGCTAAACTTTGTTAGCTACGTGAGCATGCGTGGGAAGATTTCGAGATGATGAAAGAACAAAGGATCCTAGATCTCAAAAGACAAAATTTTAATTTTCTAAAGTAAATTTCCTTATTGGTAATTCTGATGACCAAATTCACCTTTAGTCCTTCAGCAGTGCAATCAGATACAGGCCAACCATTATCCGCAGTTGAGAATGGCCATGCACCGCCACACACATCTAAAGGTGCATGGCCATTCTCAACTGCGGATAATGGTTCGCATGTATCCGATTGCACCGCTGAAGGACTAAAGGTGAATTTGGTCATTAGAATTACCAATAAGGAAATTTACTTTTAAAAAAATAAAAATTTTGTCTTTTGGGATCTAGGATCATTTGTTCTTTCAGCATCTCGAAATCTTCCCACGCATGCTCACATACCTAACAAAGTTTAGCTTTGTTCATTCACATTCATGTTCCAGCAATCTTGACAATATAGTGTCTGACACATCATAAATTCATAATAATTTTTAAATAGTTAATTGCTTCTTTTCTTTTAATCTAGGCTTCATTATTGTTATCAAAGATTTCTCCAGAAATTGTTGGTGAACCGTTGGAAGCTAATAGATTTTATGATGCTGTCAGTTGTCTGATGTCTTATATATGGTAAGCATCTTGAATTTCATTCTTTAACTTCTTGCAATTGTTGCTATTTAATCGATTTTTAAAGAAATGGTCGATGTAAATCTGTAAACATTGTGTTCGTTATGGAAAAGAAGACTCTTGAATTGGCAGCAACCCTCTTATTACACTGTGGTCATATATGATACATCTCATTTAAATTCTATGTAGTTTATCTTTGAGCCCATTGCTTATGTGTTTTGAATAAATCCGTTGGAGTGACTATGTCTCATTGGTTTGTGTTAACCTTTACAGAATGATAATGGTGGTTTCGCGACATATGAACTCACAAGATCTTATGCCTGGCTGGAGGTAGATGGATGAACTTGGTCTTGGAAACCCCCCACACACCGCATGAAGCAGACATCTTTGTCTGTGCATGTCTAAGCGTTGTAGTATTTTACGTTAATGATTGCATGCTCTCCTCTGAAATGGGAAGTTACCTGCCACTTTTCTACTTTATGAAGTATAGAACACTAATTGCTGAGTTGATCAGGCCATTGAGTAGAAATACATGCTAGATAAGACATTTGCTTTGTTTCAAAAAAGAAAAATTCATCAGCATTCCTTGAATCTTTAATGTTTCATATATATTGACATTCTTTCTTAAGTTATTCAGCTTATCAATCCTGTTGAGACCTTTGGGGATATTGTGGGTTGTCGTGGCTCCACGGTGCGGGCATGGGGATGGGCTGCCTCCGGGGTGCGGCTGCGGGGCTCACTACAGGAGGCTGGTTCTTCGCCGAGCGTACGGAACGTTCGGCAAAGGCCAGGGGGCCTTCGGCGAAGGCTTCGCCGAACACTTTTCCAGGGGGCCGTCGGCGAAGGTGCTACGGGGAATTTTTTAACGGCATAGGCCCTTTGCCGACAGCCGTCAGGGACCCCTTTCGGCGAAGCCTTCGCCGAGAACCGAAAACAACTGTCGGCGAAGAAAAGTAACCGTTAACGAACCGCGTGTTTGACGGCCGTTACTCCGGCTTCGCCGAGCACTTGTCGGTACGGTGCTCGGCAAAGAACCTTGTTTTTTTTTCGAAATTTTTTTTATATTTTCTTAAAAAAACCTTTGCCGAACACCTGTCAGTGTTGTGCTCGGCAAAGAAGTTTTTTTTTTTTTTAAACTTTGCCGAGTACCCTACAGCAAGGTACTTGGCAAAGATGGCTTCTTTGCCGAGTACGTGTCCACTGCATTGGAGGTTCTGTCACTATGACCTGGGCGTGACTCCTGGGTGCGGGCGCGGCCTTCCTCTAGGTGCGGGGAGGCCGCGACGTCCGCCTGCGGGTCAACATGTGCATGCCGGTGGCGGCACCCTACCGCGGGTCACAGGCGGCGTCCGCCTGCAGGTCCTGGCATCTGCCCACAAGTCATCTTCTTCTAGGCGCCCGGCTGCGTGTCTTCAGGGTGCATTCAGAGTGCCCCACTTTTACACAAATGATTTTGCGAGGCCTTTTGAAATTAGCGTCGGAGCTGGGCAGGCTTGTGAACCACCTCGGTTAATGCCTAGGATTAACCGAGGCCATCATTTTTTTATTAACCAAGGCGGTCACAGTCAACCGCCTCACAAAATCTATTAACCGAGGCAGACAACCTATTGCGACAGCCTCAGTTAATATTTATTTAACTGAAGCAGTCATCCTAATAGCAACCGCATCAATAAATCATTAACCGAGGCGGTATTCTAACCCAATCACCTTGGTAAATCAAGCCTAGCCCTCTAGCCTAAAAGGACCATTTCGAACACACATATATACCAAACTTTACGGTTTCGGTCTCCTCAGCCGCACTCCCTCCTCTGCCACATTGCTCTCTCCCTCTCTCTGGTCTCCTCCCGATGAGCCCCTCCCCTCCCGGCATCCCCTCCCTTCCTCCTAACGCGCCCCTCCCCCCCCCCCCTGCGACCCCCTCCCTTCCCTCCCCGCGTCCCGGCGCACCCCCTTCCCTTCCCCATGGCGCAGCCCTTCCCGGCATCGACCACGGCCCCCTCCCTTCCCACCCGATGCGCCCCTCCCTCTTCCGGGGACCTGGCTCCCAGCGGCGCGCGCGCACGAGCGAGGGCAGCGTGATGCCCTCCCCGACGGGTGGATCCGATGGTGGCGCCACCAGATCCGGCGAGGAGGAGGCGGATCCAGCGGCGGCGCGGCTCCTACCACCGGATCTGGCGAGGAGGAGCTGCTCTAGGTGGCGGCGAGCCGGATCTAGGTGGATCACGGCGGTCAAGGGTTCGAGCGTAGGCGGATCAGGCTGCGAGTGGCAGCGGCGCTCTTCCCCACCATCTCCCTCACAGGCCTCACCCGAGCGACGCCCCTCTCCCCCACCCTCTCCCCGGCGAAGCGGTGGCGGCAGCGCGTGGATGGGCTCACCGGGGGCTTGTCCACGGGCTTTGTTATTTTGTTGTTTTTTATTCGATTAACCAAGAGGCGGCCAGCCAACCGCCTCCATTAAAGGGCCACTTAACCGTGACCTTTGGACGGGTTCATGCTTTTTGCATGCCTCGGTTAACATTTTACTACCTTGCTGTGGTTTGTAGGCCAAATGACATAGGTTTATGGCTTGTTGTTAGAATTCGATCTTTTTTTAGCTTGCCAGACAATGCTCCAAAGTCAAGGCTGTAGGGTAAAACTTTGCCAACTAAGTTGCTGATGACATACATAGCTTTGGGCTGCTGCAGTTGATTGATTTCATAGCTGAGCATTGCATGTGGGGGTCTAAGCAATACATAACTGGCCATATGGCATGATATGGAAAATGAATCATTTGAGACGAAAACTGATGAACGACAAGGTGTTACGTTTGGAATGACAAGATTATAAGCTAGCCTCACCCTCCTTAATTACAAGGTAGTACTAATAAATTCACCAACCAAAACCGCACATGGGCCAACTATTACAAACTACTTGTATGCTACAGAAATAGAGAATATGACTCCCAACTCTGAGGTTTTTTGCTTTTCATTTTTTGCAAGTTGCAGTTGCTTTAGCACATGTTAAATAAGAGGTACTCTCTCCATTCTAAATTATACTAGATACGTAATGTCTGCTTTATATCTAGACATAATATATATTTAGGTGTGTAGAAAAGACTATGTGACTGGAAGAACCAAAACGACAAACAATTTGGAATAGAGGAAGCAGTAAGCATAACAAACCAACAACAAACTAGCACCACAGACGACAGTTAGCCTTATTTTGGTAGGTCTTATAACGATGTTTGACAAAATCTTCATTTGCGGATCTATAAGTTTGTCATTGTTTATTAGAGCAATAAGGGTTTGACCATCTCTCACACAGTTTGCCTAATTAATTGGCCCCCTCGAGGGTTTCACACTTCCGCTTGAGAGCACGGTTCTCCATTGTGGCTCACAAACTATCGTAGGGGTGAAAACGGACAGAAACGGATAGGAAATATCTTCAACCGTTTTCGTTACCGCATTTTAGCACCAGGAGCGGTGGCGAGAGCGAGATAAAAAAGTTACTCAAAAACAAATAAATACAAGTTTTTTTTTTTTTTTTTGAGGAGAACAAATAAATACAAGTGGCAATGCAACAGTAATGAGCAGTAGCATTTGCACTCCGGTGGTGGTTAGACCTGAGCAGAACGGGTCCGCCGGCCCAGCCCGAGCTAGGTTTTAGCCCGCCCACTGGATTTAGTGGATAGCAGGGGGGCTTGGGCAGAGGTGTCGCTGCCTATAAATTTTTTTCTTGGCACGAACCTGGCCCAAACTATTATTTTGATTTATTTTCTCAATGGAAAATAGCGAGCGGCTGACCCAGGCTCGACACCCATGGGACGGCCGTGGCGGGACTTTTTGGCCCGAAAGTAGCAGCATTTTTTAGCCTGGC
This sequence comes from Hyparrhenia diplandra, assembly GCA_015847255.1. Classification (NCBI taxonomy): domain Eukaryota; kingdom Viridiplantae; phylum Streptophyta; class Magnoliopsida; order Poales; family Poaceae; genus Hyparrhenia; species Hyparrhenia diplandra. Next base: position 70,775 of record JADLZK010012272.1, on the reverse strand, counting down.
CCCCCGAGATGCTCAGGTCTAGGGGTGGTTCACTGCAGTACATACACACCAGCAAGCAGAATGAGAACCGTGCTCCCAGATGATCAGGCAGGAAGAGTTTCTTGTGGAGCGCATATATACAGTGGTAGCTATGAGTCCCCTTCTAGAATAAAGTAGCTGAATGTTAGTATAACCCAACCCATGCTGTGATAGAAACATGGACGGAAAGAATGGATCACAATTATGTCAAGGCGTTAATTAATTGGTGGCGTAGATGACAGTGTGACACATGAAAGGTGGTTGGGCATTGGGCTCTATCAGTTCTCAGTTCATCCATCAATGCCTGTACTAATGCCAATGGCCAACTGTCAAGTGTACTTTGCACTTGGACTGTACTAATAATATCATGGTCTGGTTTTGAATGCGAACTGCCAAGTGTTGTCAATCGTCCCGAGGACATGACGTGTGACCTGTGACGTCGCCCCTGCGGGTGGTGGCAGTCGGCAGAGGCCTGGCCGCGACCCACGACGACGCTGCCATAGGCCATATCGGAGACCACCTTCAACAAGTAATTAACCTAGTGATAGCAGCATGTACTTGTACCAATACCAACAAGCCAAGAGCACTATACGCTGGTGGGACGATGGGGAGCTCTCCAGTGTCCACGGCAAGTTGCACAAGTTCTCCGCAGCACAATGTTAGCTGATGGTTTATGCTGCGTAGTATTAGGGCCTATTTGATCCATTAGCTAGCTAATTTTTAGTGGGGGTGTTTGGGCCATCTATAATTTTATTGATTTCCAAAATCAAGTAGATATCCTAATAAAAATCCGAATTCAGATTCTCTAGATAAGAATTCGCAATCAACAATATTTGTATCCATATTCGAGTTCGAATTCAAATTAAAATATAGTAAATAGTGTTATCCGAGTTCGAATCCATGCGAATACGATCTGAATCCATCCCTTTTCACATACTATTAGCATGTTAAAAAAGACTAAGTCCATCTTTGATCCTTCAACTCTTATATTTATCTAATTTAATCCTCCAACTGCCAAAATCGTCTAACTTTGGTACCTCAACCTTAAAACCCATTTGAATTTTGATCACAGAGCCTTCTAAAAACCACTGAAAACTAGCTCAGTGGTCAAAATTGAACGGTTTCGATAGTTGAGGTAAGTTAGACAAAAAAAGCAAGAGTTAAGAGCCAAAAATGGACTTAATCCAATAGTCTCGTTTTTATATTTATGAAAAGTTTTATATATTAAATTTACTTATTGATAAATAAATATATGTATTAAAATATTTCTCTACACTTTATTGGATTTTTATCATAAAAGGAGTTTTAAAATTATCATAAATTAAACTTTTGTACCAAAAATTTCTAAATATATAGTCTATCTCATGGAGATATACGACTTCAATTTGGGTTATGTCTCCATCGAAGTTTGTCGTTGTTTATTAGGGTAATAAGGGTTTGACCATCTCTATCACACAGTTTGCCTAATTAATTAGCCTCCTTGAAGAGTTCACACTTCTGCTTGAGAGCGTAGTTCTCCATTGATTGGGCCTACGGTTGTTTAGGGCTCACAAATTATCCACGAAAAAAATAGCGCGCTATTTTCGCGCTGTAGCGCCGCTATAGCGTGGCGAAGCAAGTGCTGCGACGCTATTGCTCGTTTTCACGCTATTGGCGCTATTGGCGCTGTCGCGCGCTATTGCGCTGTTAAACTCGAATAGCGCCATAGCGTCGCTATTTTCCCGCTATTGCTACCAGGCCTAAAATAGCGTGAGCAGCCCGTTACATCATAAAAAAAAAAAACCCGGCCCAATACTTGTCCATCCAGCATCACTTGACTAGTTCCTGGGTGAACCCTAGTTTTGCACTCCACTCCCATCGGGTTCAAGCAGCGGCCGGTGGCGGCGGTTTTTTGGCCAATGTGGGGTCGGCGACGGTTTTTGGGTGAGCGCGGGGGCGGCGGGCTCGCGAGGCTGCTGCGCGGGTGGCAGTGCTGAGGGCGGCGCGGGCGGGTCGGCACGCGGCGGCGGCAAACCTGCGGGCGGTGGCGGCGTTTCTCCCCTGTTCTTCACTTCTTCTCAAAATGTCAGAGCCAACGCAGCCAAATGAAAGCATTCCGACTCCAGATGGAACAACAGCAAAACTAGGCAAGTTTTCTCCCCTGTTCTTCACTTCTTCTCCAAATGAATTGCTGTAGGTTGTGATTTTCGAATGTCAGTTGCTAGTTGCTCAAGTAAATGGCATGGTTTAGGTAACTGATTGTCGGCAGTTGATTTGACATGGTTTAGGCAACTGATTTAACATGGCTTATTGGTAGAGTATCTGTATGACTATCTGTATGACAATGTAATGTTTTATCCAGTTAGTTGCATGGTACAGTGGTACTTCGTATTGCCTCTCACTTTTAATTTGGTGCTTAACAGTGATTCTTTATTTAATTAGTGTTTTGAATCTGTTACTTTCTACTTTGTAGGAATATCTAGCACTGCATCCACAGGCCAGGAATCAAATGAAGTATCAGACCCAGCTTGGAAGCACTGCACAATGCCAGATGTCAACAAGAAAAATTCTCTCAAGTGCAACTACTGTGACAAAATTTATCATGGTGGAATAACTAAAATGAAATACCACCTTGCTAAAGTTCCTAAATGTGGTGTTGCAAAGTGTGCAAAAGTTCCATCTGATGTCACAGAAGAAATGCTTAAGTTACTGGCAAAGAAGACGGATAACAAGCAAAGGAAGAAAAGGGAGAAAGAAGAGGATAGAGCTGAAGTCGATTTGAGCCATTCTGAAGGAGAGGAACACAGTGAAGCAGATGATAGCAACTCAGTTATTGTGTTGAAGAAGGTGACAAGCAAAGGTGCTTCTTGAGGTCCGATGGATAAGTTCTGTAAAGTGACACCAGAAGAAGTAGTGGCTGCAAGGAAGGGCAAATCTGTTGTTGTTGATTTTTGGCATGTTAGCAATTCTCTCCTGGAGTCATTTTTGTCTTTAAAGTTTAAAGAAAATGTACAGTACGGCTGTACCAGCCACTGCCATGTTGCTCATATGGTTTGTGTTTGTCCCATTTTTTGTAATCTAGCTAAATGGTGGTTGAATCATGGAAGTAGTGCACCAAACCTCAGAAAGTTAGTTGCGAGAATTCTAAGTTTGACATGCAGTTAATGTTGGTATAAATATATGCACGCAATAAAGATAAAGATATTTGCAAGCGCACAGATAGAAATATTGTTGTAGCACTTCACCAAAAGATAAACTCCCGGTTTGAAATATCGAACCCAAAGGAACAGTAGGTGAATATAACAAGTGTTTACCCAATCCACTTCACAATCACAGCACTTAAGAAACTAGCAAGACTAGGAGATAACTCCAGGCTTTCTAATTCTAATCTCTATAAACCTTGTTTTATTTATTCTTTCGTGGACGCTAGATGTTAATAAAGTAAGACAAAATTACTTTACTAAGAATAGGCAAAAGTCTACCGTTCGCCTATTGGCGGGAAGTGGGCTACAGAGGATTCAATAAAGCTATAAAGTCACCTTTATGATACTATCACTGATTCCAAGCCAATAGGGGGCATTCACAAGTAAACGTAATCTAGGCACCATGCTTAAATTAAGAATTACTCCTCTAATCTAGAGCAACCAGGACTAAAGTACTCAAACAAGAGTTGCAAACTTGAAGAATAAAATAAACCAAAACTTACTTTAATTATGAAGTCGAATACCAGATAATCTCAGAATACAAGCTCCTCTTGCGAAGAGAATGATCCCGCAGAATACAAGAGAGAAGATCCGACAGGGCCGAAATCCTCCGAAATACTCCTTACTAATCTCTCTATTTCTAATAAATTTGATTGCTAATCAAGATCTGTAGTAGCTAATCTAGAATTTGTCTAGCTCTAATCATGGAGATCTTGACTTCTCTAAACCTAATGAACTCTTCAGAATGAATTCTGCTAATGACTTAGGGTTTCAGGGGTAGCTCTGCCCCTGCTTATATAGCCTCCTAGGATGAATCTCAGCCCTTGTATCAAACCAACTTGATTGGATGGCTTAGATGTGATCTTAAGGTCGGTTGCGAGAAGGTTCCAAAAGCTTGACACGTGGATCCACGTGGCACGGCCGCCCGACCCCACATCCTGATAGGTGGGTCCTGGCTTGTGTGAGGTGTCTTCTTTTGTCATTTAGGTCCTTGGAATTTCTACTAATCCTTCTATTTTGATCTTTTTCTCCCGTTTCTCTATTTCTCCTCTTTTCTACTTTTTTCTGGATTTTTCCTACAAAATTGGGTATGCAACAAAATTCATGAAAATCATTAGAAATAATAATATTTTAGTAGTATTGGTCCCTTGATTGATAGCATATTTAATAAATAAATTTAGATGTTATCTACCATCAACAAGCTCCCCCACACTTAGGCTTTTACTCGTCTCGATAAAAGGATATTTTACTTTAGACTTAACTTTAGATCAAGACATCAAACATAAATGTTCCTTAATCCTTCCAAAGCTGCGGGATTCAAAGTGTCTACCACAAAACTTTAGGCGGTTGAGAAACGTAATAATAGCTGAAATAGATCACCTTCCTGTCTTTAGTCAAGTCAACTGGAGTTTTTGTAAAAGTTTTGAAAAGAAAACATAGCTTACCTTCTCCTGTAAGTGATATTCTCAATCACTCAATATATGTGGTATTTTCAGATCCTCACCAAGGCATTATAGTGCCTCTAATAATCTAATAAGCTTATATGCATTTTTAGGTATTTCAAGGAATAGCATACTTATCTTGCATATATCGTTAAATCAAAACTCAGATCTATGCAGGGTTCCTTCAAGAGGTGCAATGTATGTGGAAAATATAGTGGCTAATCCTAATTCCATTAAGCTCAAAGAAACTTGTCTCTCTTCTCGAGAATACTCAAAATATATAAGAACAAGGACCATGGGCTATCTTCCTTTTTTCTTCTCTTCTTCTTCTTCTTTTTTATATACGAGAGGGGGCATTTAAGTACCCATTGTTTTGAATTGCGGACACTTGTCCATTTTTTTCTCTCTTTTTTACATACTTTATTCTTTTGCATAGCCCATGCCTTTTCTTCTAATTGCATGTAACACTCGGTTTTAAGGACAAACCGAATGTACACCATATGTGAGCCCTGAAAGTCAAATCTCACATATAGTTACAAATAAATGGTAGTATCAATTCACAATGCTTGAAATATAACGAACATAATATAACCTCAGCTAGCAAACAGCGGAAAGACACTCCGAACTTCTGGTGGAGCCTCCACAGGGACCGACTGACTGGTTGATCACAAGCCTAACATCTTCAACACTCTAGCAACCATCCTGGTTTGGGTGGGAAATAGCAAGGGTGAGTCCATGTCGAACTCCGCAAGAATAGCTAGGTATTTACATACCTATGAACCATGATCATCATAACATAAGTAATGTAAAGCATAGAATGATAAACATGAATGATTAATAAACACAAGTCATCATCCTTAATGCTATGGTTCCAGGGCCGCCCGTGACCTTGGGCAAGGCTAGTATACCAGTTTATCAAACTCTGCGTAGAGGTGTACACTTTCACTATGAGTCGTGGTTCCTAAATGCACGGGTTCATGACTTCCCATACACCGAAACCACTAAGAAGCCCCCCAAAGGTTCGTCTAACAAGTTGGGGCGCTAAGTCGTCAGACATAGAACCCCCCTTCCAATATGGCACATTATCGCAGCCTATACACACATCTTCAGGACAGAGGCAGTCCTATACCCAATTCGGCACTTCCTCCAACAAGCTAGAAAAATGGTCTTTAAGGAACTAATGTCAGAGCCATATAACCCCCATAGCTGTACTGTAATACCCGGATTCGCTAAAGCAGACAAATCCCCATGTTACTAACAGTCATTTTAACGTTCATGGCATAAACATTCATTAAGTCATATGATCATGTTATAAAGTAAGCAATTCCCAAGCTATACTTGCCTCAAATATAGATATCCTTCTTCAAGCCCAGCCCAAAACTTCAAGAAACTCCTTGAATGTCAGCTTCTTTTAGATCACCACGTAAAGCTCACCGGCTACTTGACTCCAATTTGGAACACACAAACATATAGAGCCAATCATGCATAACAAACAAGGCTACAATTAGAACAGTACACCAACAGTGGAAAATCAATTTAAAAAGCTTATAAAACTAATCTATATGTCGCTACGAACACACAGACGCGAAAAGCACTCTCAACGGAGCATCGACGAAAGAGAAACGACTCCCAAAAGATTGGCTTTAAAAAGAAGACCATGAGCTTATTTATTTTAATTGCATAGAAACATGTATAAGATATTTCAGAGAAACATCTAAATTGAGCTAAATCAATTTTATATTTGATTTGGAAAACAAAGGTAGATCTAAAATTAATTTACTTAGAAAACACGATCGAAGTGCTAAACATAGGTAGTGTATTTCTATGGTAGTTTTGGATTTGTTTTCCTAAAGGAATACGGCCATGATGTGTGCATGACGTGATGATGGCATCATCAAGCAAACAAGAACAAACTGGACAGCTGCTATGCTTGCTGGTGATCTACGTATATGAGCAATTATCATGTATTTCCAGATTTATTTCTGTATTGGAAAACGGCAACAAACCGTATACATGATGTCATGTGATGTCATCAAGCTAGCAATAGGATTAGCTTGCAAGACGTGCATATGGATACCCGGCTATACTTAGCAACGTGGGCGATGACTACTGCAATCCGCACCGGCAAGAGCAGCTGGGTGCAGACCGCCGGTTCTGAGAATCAAAAGGAGATGATGCGTGGAGAACTCACCAAGGGAGATATTGCTGGCCTGGGGCGAACGGGGACAGCTAGTGGCTCGACAGGACGGACGAATAGGTCCCTCGAGAGCTTCCCGGCGACCAGCTTCGGACGTGGCAGGATAGCTGGTTCTTGACGTCCGATAGGCAGCGCCTGGCTTCAAAGATGCCGGCGGGCGGCTCTGGTGGTCGCCGACGGAAAGCAATACGCCAAGGGAAGAGCGATGATGAACCTGGGCGCTCTTGGCGGCAGTGAAGGCACGGTGAGGGCATTTGGCTTGCCGGGGCGATCGATAGCTGGCTTTCCTTGACGCGAAACTCGTCGGCGTTTTTAGGACGGCGGCAAGGCAGCAGACGGGCGGGTACAGTTGTGGCGGCTGCAGGTTTGAGCTCGGCGAGATCGTCGTGATGGTGACAGGCGCGTAGCTAGGGCAAAACCGGCGGCACATAGATGGAAAAGGAGGCGGCGAGGCTGCTGCTGTGCTGGATCGGCTTGCACACAGCAAGAGAAGAGGGAAGCAAGCCAGCTGCTTGGCCTCGGCTTGAACCGGGCCCAAGGAAAAGATATGGCCAGCGTTCCAAGGACGAGCGCCAGTACAGGCCAGAAACAAAGGAAGCAGGCCATCGGCCAGACTGAGAGAAACGAGAGAGATAAATGAAATTCCTTTTTCTTTTGTTTCAACTCATTTGCAAATGCTTTTCAAAAAGAATTTGAAATCCTTTTCAAATTTGACAAAAAACAGTCATCTCAAAAAATATAAATGCACCAGCATGAATGTTCAAACATGTTCCTACACCCTATGACAAATTTTAATTTAATGAAAAAAAATATTATTTTCCTATATTTCATGAGCACAAATATACCAAATAAATCATTTTCTTCACTATTTTCAAAAGTGCAAAATTTAGGGTGTTACATTGCAACAAACTTAATGACAAAGAGATATAAACAAAATGAGCATTTAATAAATCCTAATTATTTTTGTATCTATTCTCAGAGTAGGAACAGATTTTTGGATGGAAAGAAGCATGTTTTTGCATACTCTCAGTGTGAGAGCAGCACATATATATGGGTGTACGTGCTCTTGATGAACCACACTACATAGGTCATAAGATTTGAAAATAATTCAACACAAAACAAGCAGCTTTATGAGCTGGGCTCTTTAAATAATCAATAAGTATATAAAGCTCTGGTAGGATATAGCAATAATCACACAGGAGAAGTGTAGCTATTAATTTTAAGCATTTAAGAATAAAAATTCTCCAGTAACAAGATGTCAAGATTCAGGTTCTCATTATTCTTTTATATCATATTTCACAACAACTTAAGTAATATGAGGTCCCTAATAAATAACTTCCCAACAGCAACAAGATTTTCAGGAAACATTATGTGAGTCTATCACTTAAGTTATGACTAAAATAAATTAACATGTCTTAAATTTCATAAACTTTACAAGATAGATTAAAAAGAAACAGCCTAAGTATTAAGTAAACAGGATAAGACTAAACAGCAAAAAATCATTCAAAGCATAAATATTGTTCTAACAGCACAAGTATAAATCTAAATAATATTATTGTAGTAATTAATTATAAATATAAAGTAAAGAATATTTAGAATTTATAACCTGACTATAGGCTGTGCTGTTGCGTTTCTCCCCCACACTTGTCTCTTTTGTTCATCTAATTTTCCGCAAAATATGTGGAGACAAACGCAGATCCAAACAAACAAAAATAATAGAGAGATAAAGTAAACAATAACAATAACTTCATAATAAAATTAAAAACTTAAAAGAAAAATTTAAGACTCAAGAAAACTTTATTTATTATTTATTGACTGACACGATAACAAACTGACTCGAACTGAATTTAAAGACTTCTAGTCTAAGATTCTCTCTCACTCATTTATTCGCGGCTGCCGATAATCTAAGGCTTTTATTTGGTTAAGCCTAAGATATCACAAATCAACTTTACAAGCTGAGTAAGAGTTTTCACTTTATTAGTAACTTTCAGCAGCTGCTGATGAAGGGTATTAACTATCTCTGCCTGGGCAGTTCCGGTCTTGATGGCCATCTTGAGATTGTCATTGACCATGTCGACTCTCTCGTCGACCATAGCCACTGTCTTTCTGAAATGCTTAGGAGCTTCTGATGGACCTTCCTCTTGGGCTGCCCTCTTCTTGTTATTCTGAGCTGGACCTAATAAACGGGGAATGTACTGCACCTTGCCTGGAGGAGCGTACGTCCCTTCTAGAGCTGGTTGAGGGAGTGCCATCACGAATCTTGCACTGGACACCTCTTCAGGCGCCCTCCTTCTTGCAGCCTGAGCAGGCCTAGCAGCTAGCCTGGCTCCCTCTGAGATCACGATATTGCTCCTCCTCCGTTCAGGAATGCGAACTGGCTCATTGAGCCTAGCTTGGCGGAAGAACTCTCTTGCTTGCTCAAGATGCTCTAGGTCGAGTTGAAAACAAGGTTGCCTAGAACCACTGGGTTCCATGGCTGGGATAGCTAGAACAAGTCTCCTAGGAGCAGGCACAAGATCTGAGCTCCTCTCTCTTTGATCAGCCATGAATAAAATTTCAATTAGAGAGCCCCCTCAACAAAATGTCGAGCAGCCTCAAATGAGATGAGAATGAGATGGAGGGGGGGTGGTCTAGGGATGTATATATAGCCGGGAGGATGGCTCTGGCTTCCTAAAATAGGATCCCTACAAAGGAAATCGCGATCTGATCTCTAGTATAAATTCCCAAAATAAGAAAGATCGGATAAGGATACGAGAACAAGGTCGATGCGAATGGCCACGTGGCCTGGCCGCCCGGCCCCATAGGCGCGGCCGCCCGGCCCCACATGGGGTCCATTCACCTCGAGTCTTTTTCTGTTGCTTAGTTGGCCCATATATGTCCCATAAATTCATATTAGTAATTTTAATTCGTTTCAGAAAATAAATACTAAGCAATCATGGCAAAATGCAAAAATCCAGACTATCAACTACCGTAGAAGGAATATCAGGCTCAAGAAAAAATTTAAGGCAATGACCATTTACCTTAAATAACGTACCTTCACTGGTTTGTAGAGTTACCACTCCATGCGATGACGAATTTACCACCGTGGATGGTCCTTCCTATTTGCTTTGAAGCTTTCCATGCCCGAATAATTTCACCCTAGAATTAAAGAGTAATACCTTATCTCCAAGTGCAAACTCCTTCTTGATTCTCTTATCATGCCATCTCTTAGTTCTTTCTTTATAGATCTTTGAACTATGATAAGCCTTTTCTCTCCATTCTTCCAATTCTGAAAGTTGCATTTTTCTCTTTTCTCCTGCAGCTTCAAGATCCATGTTCCATCGCTTGATAGCCCAATGTGCCTTGAACTCTAGCTCCAAAGGTAGATGGCAAGTCTTTCCATAGACTAACTGATATGGTGACATACCCAAAGGTGTCTTGTAAGCTGTTCTATATGCCCAAAGTGCTTCGGGTAGTCGATTTCTCCACACAGTTCCCATCTCGTTTACTGTCTTCTGCAATATGTTCTTGATTTGTTTGTCCGACGTTTCTGCTTGGCCACTTGTCTGAGGATGGTACGGTGTAGCAATATTGTGTCGAATCCCATGCTTCCTTAGATACTGTTGATGGTCCTTATACTCTAATTATAACCATCAACTATTGCATGAAATGATATAAAAGAAATCATAAACACTAGTTGTAGGGTTTGATTCTAACAAGTTCCACGAGTTTGGTGTTCTCACTTGTCTTGCAGGTTTTCACTGAATAAAAGTATCTTGAATGATGGATTAGAGTGGATTGTGACAGAGCCGACCAATTTATAAGAAATCAAGTATAATTCGCAATTACCGAAGCAATCGCAGTCTACACTTGAGTCCATATAAACCCGGTATTCCGGAAATCTCCGAGTGATTTCAAACTCATCAACAATACAACCAAGATCATTGAGCTCAGTAGTTCAAATCCGCAGGTATCTTAAACCAAATTCAGATATATTATAATCAGAGTGCAATGTACACATTTGTTACAAAGTATTTCAGAGTGCGGAAGCAATAGTTTTCGAAAACCAAATAGTTGTACAGCGGAAATAAAAATAAAATAGTGCCAACATGAAGTCACCCCTGTAACAGCAAGAGACAGGGAAAAATATGGAGACTGCCATGCCCTAGGCATTATTCTTCAACCACAGCAACATCACAACGGCTAGAATCATGCGAGACGGAGTCACCTGCAACAGTGGGAATTAACCCGTGAGTACTCAATTGTACTCCGCAAGACTTACCCGTCTTAAACCAGAAAATAAGGAAAAGACTCCAAGGATTATGCATAGCTTTATCTGGAGCTGGCTGACTCACATTTATTTTAGAAATAAAGTTGATTAGTGCGCCTACACATACTACTCAGGTTCTTCCAAGTTAAAAGGTTATTATTATGTACATAAACCATAAGTCCTGTATAGTCAAGATTAAACATATGCTCAGCGATATACAAATAACAGTATAAGTAACTGGATCAATATTTTAACATCAGCAGCATGAATAAGAGTAACCATTATTGTAATATTAAGACTACAGTGCCGCGGAAGCAACTCGGGTTCTCACTGTCTAGGAGAGATGGCGATTCGAATCGATTACTAACCAGCTGGCGAATACCCTGTCATAAATTAGGTCTACCTGATCAACAGTAAACCTAATCACTTCCAAGATGTTAGGGGACGTAAAGTCGCGGGCCTGGCGGCAACCTCCTCATCAGGGGCCAACCGGGTGTGCGACCCGAAGACGACGCTTCGTCCGCTACTGCCCGTGCCCGAGCACATACTTCCTTCCTCCATGAGGAGCATTAAGCGGCCAAGTGCCGGCCCCTCAACAATCTCATAAGCTTCGTGGCTCACGACTCCGTGGAGCCTACTATATGAACAGGTACGTTCAACTTCCGACCGCCTTCCGACAAAGTACCAGTCCTTAATCGATCAGATGGAAAGACCACAATATCCATCCAACCTTAACATGTTTTATTAATCAAGTTCTCAGCAGCAGCTTGTTAGTCACCCATGTGACTAACCACAAACATCCTCTCAGTGACCGGAAATCACTGTCTACTGCAATCATTATAACTGAGCATTTAACCTAGACTCTGCTAATAGAATAGGGTAACAACTTCAACAAGGATATCTGTGCATCAACGGTTTCAACCATATCCTACACTTAATGCAACAATCATTAAAGGACTCAACAAGTTAATTCAGAAAGCATAGGGAAGTTCAGCATGCACCGGGGCTTGCCTTCAGAAAAGTAGTAGGAAGAAGTTAGGGCACTTTGGAAGCTTGATTAACGGTCCTCCTTCTCCTGTGGGGTCTTTTGGCTGCACTCCGAGATGAAGAAGGTTGGCCTCCTGCTCCTTGATCTCCTCCCGAACTAACTCCTCCGATCCTGATATGATGCATGCATATGCGAGACCGATTAATACCAATGTACAGAAATATACTTGTATATAAATAAGGTAAAATGATGGATGAATGCATTATGATGTATGATACTAGTAAGTGCATAACTCTTCTGTAGAAACACAAATATAACTACACAAGAAACCCTAGTAATCTACATCAAGCAAACACCCTATTTCACTAAACATTAAAAATGGCAGCAAGACGTGCTGTCAGTAAAATAGTCACACAGGGAGTTCTATAACTCCAAATGAAGCAAACAAATACTCGTTGGAAAGCTAACAAAATTATCTACAAATCATTCAATACACTCTCGACCAAATTCTAACATCTACAGCCTCAAAAACAGCAAAAACAGAGGCTCTGTTTTCAGGGGAACAAGCAACATGCAACTCCTATAACTCTCTAACCAAGCATGCAACTCTTACCAAACTTGACCAGCAAGTAAATTAGACTATAAAGCATCAAAATAACCTATTGATCAACCCAAAAGATAAACTAAATTACATGAAATGATATTCCCTAAATAAACACTACATATGCACACTCTTTAAATATAAAGCTAGAATTATACTAGTTTACCAAAAACACAAGACCAGCACACTACTCATTCCAACAGGTCCTATTCATGCTAGGAACAATTAGTATACCACCCAAAATATATTACCATAACATTAACATGCATTTATATGGTATTTTCTATGCAACATAAAGATGATAAACATGCAAACACCTTAGAAAACTCTACAAAAATTACAGGAGCATTCTACTGGTCTAACATGCCTACCATAAAAATTTCATAGCAAGAACATGCATATACTGCCCTACACAAAAATGGCATGCTAGCATAAAAGCAAGGCATGAAAATACTTTGTACTATGAAAAGTATGGAACTGCCTAACCATGAACATGAAAAGCTACATAACAGTAACAAATGCATGTACAAAAATTATCATGGCAAAAACCCTAGTAATTATTTTTCTATGAATTTCCTAAAAAGCACGGTAAATAGTACATAAATCAAAAATCACATTTCTACCATAGAACATAGCATGCATGATATTTTTCCTGCACTATACATCCAAAATGATGAACATTTTGTACAGGGACAACTATTTTATCATATACCAAAAAAATAAGATATGCATTTTTCTAGAAACATGGCATTTAAAGCAATAAATAAAACTATACAGAAAAGTATCATAAAAATGACATGCAAAATTTTTCTATAGTAGATCTAGTAACAAGAAACACAAAAAAACTGGTTTCACAATTTTCCCACATTCCTAGCTCGAGATATGGATTAAACAAGGCATGCATGTAATTACGGAAAAGAAAACACATAAAAGAAAAGCTCCCGACGGCCGGGCCCGCACGCCGATCTCACGGTAGGGGGGGGCGCCTGCGACGACGGATCTTCGCCGGCGTTGATCCTCCGGCGACACCGAGGGGCACCTACGGATCGCTCTTGAGGAGATCTATCGATCTAGGCACTTTCCCCAAGCTTTCGCGGGCGGCGGCGGTCGACGCGCGGAAGGTGGCGGCGGCGGCGGCGGTCATCGGCGCTCCGGCTGTTTTTTTCGAGGGCGAGGTCCGGCGAGAGCCGCCGCGAGCACCGGGGCACCTAGGCGATGAAGAACCCCTAGCTAAGCGGTAGATTTGGCGACCGGATGACGTTTAGACGGCGACGGCGTCGATCGGCGTTGCGGTCCGGCGTTGCGGTCCGCCGGGAGCACACGATTTGACGAATAACCCGAGAAAGAATGGAACACATCGAGGCGACCGAAACGCGAGTTAGTACAAGAAAAATGAGGTCGACGACGACGGCGATGAGCTCGCCGTGGCGGCGGACATGGCGGTGCGCGGGCGGCGTTCCGGCGAACCGGAGCTCTAAGCGGCGCAACGGAGTGGTGCTCTACCCGCGGTACCTTCAGGGCGAATGTTATGCGCTCAATGGCGTGGGAAGAAAACGACGGGAGCAAGATGGCCGCGGTGGATCGTGCGGTTGCCGGCGTTCAGGCGGACGGCGGCGAGGAAACGCGGCCGATTGGCCCTCCCTCTTGCTCGGTTGATGTTTCCAGTAGCGTTGGTGGGATGTGGGCGAGCCGGAGCTGGCCGACCGGGCGCGGGGATGCGGAGGTGACGGCGCTGCCTTGCGCAAACCCCGGCGATGGCGTCGGCGGCTCCCGGGTGGCGCGCTGCTGGCGTTCTTCTTGCCGCTTGCAAGAGAAGGAAGAGGGGCAGGGAGCAGGCTTGGCGTGGGCGACGCGGTGCCGTGTTCCCCTTTGAAGGCCCGGCGGCGGGGAGGAGGCGGGTGCATGCTCCACGCGGCGCGGGCAGGTCGCGGTGGCGGGCACGCGTGGCGGTGGCCGAACGGTGACAATAGAGACGGCGGGGAAACGGCGGCGTCACTAAAGACTAAATTTTAACCCTAATTCGATCGTTTTGCCCGGCGTCGAGATTCGTGCTGATTCAGCAAAAACTCCTATTGAACAAAATGTTCCTCATAAAAATCTAAGCATTTCATGTATAGAAAGTTTTGTCTAGTTTGGCTTCGATTCGAAACTACGAGCAGTCAAAGTCAAACCAGCCTCAAATTCAAATGAATTTCAAACTGTTTTCAACTTTTTGACCAAGCTCCAGCCATTTTCATGGATTGAGCTCCACACAACATAGCTTCTACAACAAATTTGCCACACTTCTCCTTTTGGGTGCACACACATGCAAGCATGTTAGCTAGGACTTTTCGAAGGGTTTACAAAATTACTCTCGAAGGTCAAACAAGATCAAACAAAGTCAAGCTACTTTTATAAAACCTAATTAGTTGACATGACCAACATGACTCATGCTCGAAAACATCCTATGAACATAATTAAGAATGATTAAAGGCTAAACAACTAATTATGCAAGCATTTCATACATAAAATGACATGACAAAGCATAGCAAGCAAATTCAATGCATTTAAACATGAAAAGGACAAGTATCATTTTATGTGCATAAATGCATATGGCTAAATGATGATTATGCTCATGAAATGCACATCCACCGGGGTGTTACAAAACTACCCCCCTTAAGAAAATCTCATCCTGAGATTTGGTAGTACTGACCGTTTGCTAAGAAACATAGGATAGACTTCGCGAAGATACTCCTTGTTCTCCCATGTAGAGTCATTCTCTCCATGATTACTCCATACAATCTTGTATAACTTCACAACCTTGTTACGAGTCACTCTTTCTTTGGTGTCTAAGATTTTGACTGGCTCTTCAAAATATGTCTGGTCGGTATCTACTTCAGCATTTCTGACTAGAATGTGTTCTTCAAGCATTCTCAAACATTTCTTCAATTGAGATACATGAATGACACTAAAGACTGATCTCAACTCTTGAGGTAATTGTAGTTGATAAGAACTTTTCCTTTTCTTGCAACAATACGATAAGGACCTACAAATCTAGGTGCTAACTTTCTTTTAACTCCAAAGCGTTGCACTCTCTTCATTGGTGACACCTTAAGATACACAAAATCACCAACTCTGAATTCCAAAAGTTTCTCTTGCTTGTCAGCATAGCTTTTCTGACGGGAATGAGCTGCAGCCATATGTTGTTGTACAGTCCTAACCTTCTGTTCTGCTTCATAAATGAAGTCGATGCCGTAATAGGTTCTATCTCTAGTTTCTACCCAATTCAAAGGTGTTCTACACTTTCTACCATACAAAGCCTCAAATGGTGCCATCTTGATACTTGCTTGATAACTGTTATTATAAGAGAACTCTACAAGTGGTAACCACTTATCCCATGGGTCTTTAGCAGATAAAACACATGCTCTCAACATGTCCTCTAGAATTTGATTCACCCGTTCGGTTTGTCCAGTTGTTTGCGGGTGGTATGCTGGGCTACAAACTAGTTTTGTGTCTAAGGCTTTTTGTAAACACTCCAAAAATCTATCGGTCCATTGAGATCCTCGGTCAGACACTATGCTTTTGGGTACACCATGCAGACGAACTAACTGAGAAATGTAGATCTCTGCATACTGATGAGGTTCATAGCTAATGTTGATTGGGATAAAATGTGCTACTTTGGTCAGTCTATCCACAATTACCCAAATAGTATCAAATCCTTGCGGGGTACGTGGAAGTCCAACAATGAGATCCATAGTGATGTGATCCCATTTCCAATTAGAGATTGGCAATGGTTGTAGCAGTTCAGCAGGTTTCATGTGAATGGCCTTGACTCTACAACAGTCGTCACACTTTGCTACATGAGCTGCAATTTCTTTCCTCATCTTGGTCCACCAAAAGCGTGATCTCAAATCTCTATACATCTTGTTACTACCTGGATGGATAGATAGGGTAGAAGAATGTGCTTCTGTCAAGATTTGATCTCTAACTTCCTCATCCTTGGGCATAACTAAACGGTTGTCATACCATAGGACATCATTCTCATCAATCCTAAAATGTTTGCTTGGTTCTGTATTGAGTTTCTTCTTGATGAAGGAAATGCCTTTATCTGATTTCTGCCCTTTAATTATCCTCTCCTCTAGAGAACTTTGCACTTGTATATTATGCAAGACTGCGGGGTGCATTAAACTAAGCTTCTCTTCCAACAACGGTTGCTCAATAGTATAATGTGCCTTCCGGCTTAAGGCGTCTGCAACAACATTCGCCTTGCCCGGATGGTAATATACTTCCAAATTGTAATCCTTGATTAACTCCAACAATCTTCGTTGTCTCATATTCAGCTGATCTTGAGTAAAGATATACTTCAGACTCTTGTGATCCGTGCAGATATGACACACATTTCCAAGCAGATAATGGCACCAAATCTTCAAAGCGTGCCCTACGGCTGCTAACTCCAAATCATGTGTCGGATAATTCACTTCGTGTTTGCGTAATTGTCGTGATGCATAGGCAATCACTCTTCCTTCTTGCATGAGTACACATCCAAGACCGGTACCACATGCGTCGCAAAACACGTCAAATGGCTTCTCTATATCTGGCTGTGCAAGCACGGGAGCGGTTGTTAACAACTCTCGTAGTGTACGAAAAGCTGTCTCACACTCCTGTGTCCACACAAACTTCTCATCCTTCTGCAACAACCTTGTCATGGGTTTGGCGATCTTAGAAAAGTCAGGTATGAATCGACGATAATACTCGGCTAAACCAAGAAAACTCCGAATCTCTGTAAGAGAGGTCGGCGCCTTCCAATCCATGACTTCTTGAACTTTACTTGGATCTACTAAAATTCCATCTTTTGATAAAACATGTCCAATAAATTGTACCTTCTTTAACCAAAATTCACATTTGCTAAATTTAGCATAAAGTTTGTGATCCCTGAGCCTGGTTAACACTATTCTTAGATGTTCTGCATGATCTTCTTCATTTTCTGAATATACCAAAATGTCATCGATAAACACGACCGCGAATTTGTCTAACTCGGGCATGAATACCGAATTCATTAGGCACATAAAATGAGCTGGAGCATTTGTCAAGCCGAAGGACATGACAAGATACTCATACAGCCCATATCTTGTAGAAAAAGCGGTCTTCGGGATATCTTGTGGTCTGATCTTGATTTGATGACAGCCCGAACGAAGATCGATCTTGGAGAAAACCTTGGCCTTGGACAACTGATCAAAGAGAATGTCAATGCGTGGCAAAGGATACTTGTTCTTAACTATCACCGCATTGAGTGGTCGGTAATCCACACACATCCTCAAAGATTGGTCCTTCTTCTTCACAAAAAGAGCAGGACATCCCCATGGTGAAGAGCTTGGTCTAATCAAACCTTTATTTAGCAACTCTTGAATCTGAACCTTCAACTCGGCCAACTCATTCGGTGGCATCCTATAAGGTCTTCTGGATATCGGTGCTGTTCCTGGTAACAACTCTATGGCAAACTCTACATCTCTATCTAGCGGTAAACCTGGTAAGTCTTCCGGGAAAACATCCGGAAACTCACATACCACTGGTATATCTGAGATGCGGGTAACTTGTAGAGCAGCTGAGACACGATTTAGATTAGGTGATTTGGGAAGAATTATTTGGTGTTCCTGTCCATCACGGGGATCTTTCAAAAGGATTACCCTATTCAGGGTGTCTATAATTACTCCCCAAGTCTTCATCCAATTCATTCCTAAAATGACATCCAAACTCAACCCGGGTAATACTATTAGAGAGGTCACGATCTCTAAGTTACCAATTCTAATCTGCACATCTCTGGCAATCTTCTTGGTAAGTTGATCAGCTCCTGCTGAGCTAATACAATAACCATAACCCAATTCCGATATCTTCTCATTATGTTCTTCTGCAAAAGCTTGGCTCATAAAAGAATGAGATGATCCAGAGTCAAACAATACCACAGCATTGTGATTGTTGACTAGGCAAGTGCCAGCAGTTACAGTCTCTCCTTCTGGACTTTCTTCAGCTTTGGTAAGATAGGCTTGTCCAACATTCTGCCTAAAGGGTTGGTTCCTTTTGGGTTGCGGGCAAGACCTGGAGAAATGTCCGGGCTTCCCACAATTATGGCAGTTGTTACTGGGAGGGGTTCTGATTCCAGCACGAGCGGTCTTTGCTTTCGGGGTAGGTGCAACATGGGCCTTCCTAGAGCGAGAATTTCCACACTGTGACTTCTCCTACGGTGGTGCATCTGGTTGGGGATAGCTTGGAGGATAAACTAATAGAACCTTATTCTGACTTGAGCTGGTTTCAACTGGTCTCTTCTTGTTCTTGGTAGCAGCATATGCATTGTTGCTCTCCTCCTGTAATAAACAGTCACTAACGAATGCATTGAAGGACTTTCTGAATGGGGCTCCAATAGTCTTCTGCATCTTGGGATTAAGCCCTCTTCTAAAACTGGCTATCTTCTTCTCTTCAGTGTCCACCATATCTGGTGCATATCGGGACAAACGATTGAAATCTTCGAGGTATTCCATGATGGTCTTGTCACCTTGCGCAAGCTTGATAAATTCACCCAACTTCATAGCAATCACACTAGGATGAATATAAGCTTCATGGAAAGCTGCCGTGAACATATCCCAGGTAATAAGAGTATTAGCTGGGTAGGTGGCACGATGATTTTTCCACCAAATTCCTGCGGGTCCTTCAAGCAAATGAGCAGCATACTCAGCCTTCTGCACCTCAGTCAAGTCCAACAACCTAAACTTTTCCTCCACTGAGCTCATCCATTCTTCGGCTTTGGTTGGTTCACTTGAATGTGTGAACTTAGGTGGGTCGGTTCCCTTGAATTCCTTGTATGAGTGGAGCCTATCTTCTGCACCATTGTTTCGACCTCCTCCTAGTGCAGTGTTGCGCGAAATGTTGCGCAACTCACCCAGAAACTCGTCAAAGAACTGTTCCTGGTTGACAGGAGGTGGTGGTGGAGGTTGGTTGCTCCCTCCAGCACCTGAGCGTGTTTTAACCATCTGCATAATCCAACCAATAATAATTCTCAGATGATGTTGCCATAGTGTAAATGCATCGAATTTAAAGTTACGCAAAATTTATTGCGATAATGAATTCATTCAACAAATACAGGTAACAATAATTCCAATAGCATCACACCCATCATCGCCATAATTATACCGATACGGATTATGCAGCAAATCAACTTCTTCGTCCAATTTACGCATAATCCAAGGTTTGATATAGTCGTCATGACCATAATATCGAAATCGCGCACATTGCTCCACAAAATCGAACTCTTCCATTAAACTCATCAAAGGCTCAATTGACATCTGTAGAGTCTGGTTGCTTCAAGGTCTTGGTGTCGATATTCTCTTGCCAAACTAGGAACACTAAGGGTAGGATTAGGTGTCTGGCGACTGATGATAAGCTCTTACTTCCTACGATAGGACATACTAGTTAATACTAGTGGAATCTATGGAGACGGTTTGCAACGACGAAACTCCTAGGGACAATAGGGCATCACTAACGTCCTTGTTGTTGTTGTCATCTCCAAATTTTGAGCTTCATCTCCGACTTCTTTCTATTGGCAAGTGGTGAACAAAGGTCCATTCTAGAAAACAGAAAGTAGCTGCCTCAAGCAAAACAGCGGGTGTTCCACCATCCAAACTTATTAGGATACGGACTATAGCATTGTTGGCAACTTCTTCAGGTGATAGCTCTTATTCGGTGATATTCCAACTTCTCTAAACAGAGCTACAAGGTAGGGCAGGGATGGAAAGTCAAAGTCTAAGGAGGATCTTATCTTCCTAGGTACGGTCACCTACGTGTGGAGGGGGTCTCTGCATTGTCTGTCTGCTTAAACACCTACAATACCGTGGGTATGCGAAACAACGTGTCTGTACTGGTACTATGGTCTATCTTGTATGCGGGAGCCATTTGTAACAAGATTTGGAAGATTGTGTGAGATTGAGAATGAGATGGGTCAGTTTCAACAAAAGGGACAAGTACTCACTAAGGGGGAGAGACGGAAATAAAGGTAAGAAAGAAATGCTTTTTATTTCGTTTTATTGATGCGGATGCATGAATGACATGATGCATGAGCGTATCTTACGTCCTCGCAGAATAGGAAAGATAAGATACTACTCGTATAAATGGTGGCACATTTAACGTTCTCTCAAAAGAAAATAAATCGCATCTAGTCGATCTACATGTTTTGTGTGGTTAGTGTACTTGCAGTTTCATTTCAGCCCCCACATATATATTTATGCAATGCATGAATTTAAATTGCATATACCTTCTTCGTCTACCAGACGGCATCGCACAACGGGTGGAACAACACATTTTACACCCGGCACACCTATGTACCCATACACAAGTCTACAGGGGCACTACCCGACATGGAGCTCTCAAAACATTTTATTTTTACCCCCTAGACCGGCGGTTGTCCGATCATGCTCTCACAGCTCACATCTTACCTTGGGCATAGAGGCATTGAACATCATTTACCTAGGGTGTAGAGGTATTTCGATCCATACATAACTACTCAAGTGAGTAGCCCGTACTTCGCCCGCACGGCAACCCAAAGACAAACAACAAAATATGATGCAATAACCCATCCCAAGTTAGTAAAGCCACCCGACCGTCCTTAATTGGGCATAAGGGTATGACCATGGCACTATTAATTTTGCAAATCTTTTACTCACACCACTGAAAAGATTTTGTTTCGTAAAAATTTTCACAAAAGATTAGTGGTTCATTTTAACTTAAATACCAGATCGGATTGTTAAGTACTTGAACGAAGCTCGATGCCAGTGATGACGAGCCGACCAATTTATAAGAAATCAAGTATAATTCGCAATTACCGAAGCAATCGCGATCTACACTTGAGTCCATATAAACCCGGTATTCGGAAATCTCCGAAAGTGATTTCAAACTTATCAACAATACAACCAAGATCATTGAGCTCAGTAGTTCAAATCCATGGGGCATCTTAAACCAAATTCAGATATATTATAATCGAGTGCAATGTACACATTTGTTACAAAGTATTTCAGAGTGCGGAAGCAATAGTTTTCGAAAACCAAATAGTTGTACAAATGGAAATAAAAATAAAATAGTGCCAACATGAAGTCACCCCCAGAATAAAGAAGAGACGGGGGAAAAATATGGAGACTGCCATGCCCTAGGCATTATTCTTCAACCACAGCAACATCACAACGGCTAGAATCATGCGAGATGGAGTCACCTGCAACAGTGGGAATTAACCCGTGAGTACTCAATTGTACTCCGACAAGACTCCAAGGATTATCCTTGGCTTTATCTGGAGCTGGCTGACTCACATTTATTTTAGAAATAAAGTTGATTAGTGCGCCTACACATACTACTCAGGTTCTTCCAAGTTAAAAGTTTATTATTATGTACATAAACCATAAGTCCTGTATAGTCAAGATTAAACATATGCTCAGCGATATATAAATAACAGTATAAGTAACTGGATCAATATTTTAACATCAGCAGCATGAATAAGAGTAACCATTATTGTAATATTAAGACTACAGTGCCACGAAAGCAACTTGGGTTCTCACTGTCCAGGAGAGATGGCGATTCGAATCGATTACTATCCAAATGGCGAATACCCTGTCATAAATTAGGTCTACCTGATCAACAGTAAACCTAATCACTTCCAAGATGTTAGGGGACGTAAAGTCGCGGGCCTGGCGGCAACCTCCTCATCAGGGGCCAACCGGGTGTGCGACCCAAAGACGACGCATCGTCCGCTACTGCCCGTGCCCGAGCACATACTTCCTTCCTCCATGAGGAGCGTTAAGCAGCCAAGTGCCGGCCCCTCAACAATCTCATAAGCTTCGTGGCTCACGACTCCGCGGAGCCTACTATATGAACAGGTACGTTCAACTTTCGACCGCCTTCCGACAAAGTACCAGTCCTTAATCGATCAGATGGAAAGACCACAATATCCATCCAACCTTAACATGTTTTATTAATCAAGTTCTCAGTAGCAGCTTGTGACTAACCACAAACATCCTCTCAGTGACCGGAAATCATTGTCTACTGCAATCATTATAACTGAGCATTTAACCTAGACTCTGCTAATAGGATAGGGTAACAACTTCAACAAGGATATCTGTGCATCAACGGTTTCAACCATATCCTACACTTAATGCAACAATCATTAAAGGACTCAACAAGTTAATTCAGAAAGCATAGGGAAGTTCAGCATGCACCGGGGCTTGCCTTCAGAAAAGTAGTAGGATGAAGTTAGGGCACTTTGGAAGCTTGATTAACGGTCCTCCTTCTCCTGTGGGGTCTTTTGGCTGCACTCTGAGATGAAGAAGGTTGTCCTCCTGCTCCTTGATCTCCTCCCGAACTAACTCCTCCGATCCTGATATGATGCATGCATATGCGAGACCGATTAATACCAATGCACAAAAATATACTTGTATATAAATAAGGTAAAATGATGGATGAATGCATTATGATGTATGATACTAGTAAGTGCATAACTCTTCTGTAGAAACACAAATATAACTACACAAGAAACCCTAGTAATCTACATCAAGCAAACACCCTATTTCACTAAACATTAAAAATGGCAGCAAGACGTGCTGTCAGTAAAATAGTCACACAGGGAGTTCTATAACTCCAAATGCAGCAAACAAATACTCGTTGGAAAGCTAACAAAATTATCTACAAATCATTCAATACACTCTCGACCAAATTCTAACATCTACAGCCTCAAAAACAGCAAAAACAGAGGCTCTGTTTTCAGGGGAACAAGCAACATGCAACTCCTATAACTCTCTAACCAAGCATGCAACTCTTACCAAACTTGACCAGCAAGCAAATTAGACTATAAAGCATCAAAATAACCTATTGATCAACCCAAAAGATAAACTAAATTACATGAAATGATATTCCCTAAATAAACACTACATATGCACACTCTTTAAATATAAAGCTAGAATTATACTAGTTTACCAAAAACACAAGACCAGCACACTACTCATTCCAACAGGTCCTATTCATGCTAGGAACAATTAGTATACCACCCAAAATATATTACCATAACATTAAAATGCATTCATAAGGTATTTTCTATGCAACATAAAGATGATAAACATGCAAACACCTTAGAAAACTCTACAAAAATTATAGGAGCATTCTACTGGTCTAACATGCCTACCATAAAAATTTCATAGCAAGAACATGCATATACTGCCCTACACAAAAATGGCATGCTAGCATAAAAGCAAGGCATGAAAATACTTTGTACTATGAAAAGTATGGAACTGCCTAACCATGAACATGAAAAGCTACATAACAGTAACAAATGCATGTACAAAAATTATCATGGCAAAAACCCTAGTAATTATTTTTCTATGAATTTCCTAAAAAGCACGGTAAATAGTACATAAATCAAAAATCACATTTCTACCATAGAACATAGCATGCATGATATTTTTCCTGCACTATACATCCAAAATGATGAACATTTTGTACAGGGACAACTATTTTATCATATACCAAAAATAAGATATGCATTTATCTAGAAACATGGCATTTAAAGCAATAAATAAAACTATACAGAAAAGTATCATAAAAATGACATGCAAAATTTTTCTATAGTAGATCTAGTAACAAGAAACACAAAAACTGGTTTCACAATTTTCCCACATTCCTAGCTCGAGATATGGATTAAACAAGGCATGCATGTAATTCTGGAAAAAGAAAAACATAAAAGAAAAGCTCCTGACGGCTAGGGCCCGCACGTCAGTCTCACAGGGCAGGGGAGCGGCGCTGCGACGACGGATCTTCGCCGGCGTTGATCCTCCGGCGACACTAAGGGCACCTACGGACCGCTCTTGAGGAGATCTATCGATCCGGGCACTTTCCCCAAGCTTTCGCGGCGGCGGCGAGGTCGACGGGCGGAAGGCGGCGAAGCGGCGGCGGCGGTCGCCGGCGCTCCCGGCTGTTTCGGGCGAGGGCGAGGTCCGGCGAGGCACGCACGAGCACCGGGGCACCTAGGCGATGAAGAACCCCTAGCTAAGCGATAGATTTGGCGACCGGATGACGTTTGACGGCGACGTGGTCGGCTCATCGCGCCACGGCACGGCGGGCGGCGGCGGCGTTGCGGTCCGGCCGACTGGGAGCACGATTCGACGAATAACCCCGAGAAAGAATGGAACACATCGAGGCGACCGGGCGCGAGTTAGTACAAGAAAAACGAGGTCGACGACGACGGCGATGAGCTCGCCGGGCGGCGAACATGGCGGTCGCGCGGCGGGCGTTCGGCGAATCGGAGCTCTAAGCGGCGCAACGGAGTGGTGCTCTACCGCCGCACCTTCAGCGAATGTTATGCGCTCAATGGCGTGGGAAGAAAACGACGGAGCAAGATGGCCGCGGTGGATCGTGGCGGTTCCGGGCGTTCAGCGGACGGCGCGGCGACGAAACGCGGCCGATTGGCCCTCCCTCTTGCTCGGTTGATGTTTCCAGCGCCGGGTTGGTGGGGTGGCGCAGGATGTGGGCGAGCTTCGAGCTGACTGGCACGGGCGGGGATGCGGTGGTGACGGCATCGCGCGCTGCAAACTCCGGCGATGGCATCGGGCGGCTCCCCGTGGCGCTGGCCGTTGTTGCCGCTTCTTGCCGCTTGCAAGAGAAGGAAGAGGGCGGGGAGCGAGCTTGGCGTGGGTGACGCGCGGTGCCGTGTTCCCTTTGAAGGCCCGGGCGCGGCGCAGGAGGCAGGGTGCATGCTCCACGCACGCGCGGGTCGCGTCGCGTGGCAGGCGCGTGGCGGTGGCCGGCCACGGTGACAATAGAGACGGCGAAACGGCGGCGTCACTAAAGACTAAATTTTAACCCTAATTCGATCTGTTTTGCCCTGTGCGTCGAGATTCGTGCTGATTCAGCAAAAACTCCTATTGAACAAAATGTTCCTCATAAAAATCTAAGCATTTCATGTATAGAAAGTTTTGTCTAGTTTGGCTTGGATTCGAAACTACTGGCGATCAAAGTCAAACCAAACCTCAAATTCAAATGAATTTCAAACTGTTTTCAACTTTTGACCAAGCTCCAGCCATTTTCATGGATTGAGCTCCACACAACATAGCTTCTACAACAAATTTGCCACACTTCTCCTTTTTGGGTGCACACACATGCAAGCATGTTAGCTAGGACTTTTGAAGGGTTTACAAAATTACTCTCGAAGGTCAAACAAGATCAAACAAAGTCAAGCTACTTTTATAAAACCTAATTAGATGACATGACCAACATGACTCATGCTCGAAAACATCCTATGAACATAACTAAGAATGATTAAAGGCTAAACAACTAATTATGCAAGCATTTCATACATAAAATGACATGACAAAGCATAGCAAGCAAATTCAATGCATTTAAACATGAAAAGGACAAGTATCATTTTATGTGCATAAATGCATATGGCTAAATGATGATTATGCTCATGAAATGCAAATGCTAATGACATGCTTAACACCAAGGTGTTACATGGACCATTGTGAAGAGCTCGCCGAGACGATCGAAATGCAGATATTGTTTGCCACATTTGGAGTCCAGAATCAAAAGATACGAATCATGACCATTAGCATAAATCTAAGGACCTAAAGGACACCAAAAGACGGCTCGCCAAAGGTGGGACCCACCTACCATAGGCGGAGGCCGCCTGGCCCCACCCTCACGGCTGCCCGCCGCTTATTTTCACAAAATGCCACCATCTTCTGGAAACTTCCTCCACCGACCTATGGGATCATGAGAATCAGATCTATCCGTTGATTTATGTCAGTTTAAGGTCGGTTTGATCCAACGGCTCGGATTCATCCCTCAGGACTATAAATAAAGATGCAGACCTCACCCCTGAAACCCTAATTTCATTATTCATTATTCTTTTCATTAGATCAAGAGAGGGGTCCCTTGTATGGATCTATCTCCTAGGTTTAGATATCTAGAAAAGATTAGTTCTCATTAGATCTAATCTAGAAAATAAGGAGAGAGGAGAGGTGAGAGATCTGATGAGAAGCTAGGATTGTTAGCTTCTCCTCAACTTTGTACCTTTACGGATCTAATTCTTCATCGAGTTATATCCAGGTTCTTCATTTACTATTTTTATGTTTTCTTTTAATTAAGTTCAGTTCTTATTATATTTTGCTTGCTTGATCTTTGCTCGTATTGAGTGCGCTAGTCTAGGAACAAGATTAGAGTAGTGAACATTAGTGTAGACGTGGTGTCTAGGCTATAGTTTACCAGAGTCTGCGCCCAATCTTCCGGTTAGTTGTGGTAGCCCCAGAGATGACAGCTCTGTCAGGCCTTTGTAATCCACCACGTTAAGGTTGGTGTTTCGTAGAGCTTTTTGGCAGCCTTCCCCCGATCACTTCTTCCTAGTCTTTATCGAGGATCGGAAAGGTACTGTTGCTCCATAGTAAGTGAAGTTAAGTATCCTGAGTTTGGTTAGATAGAACAACTTAGAATACCTTAGATATTTCCTCTCTACTACCAAAATATTTATCATTAGTTATCCTTTAGTGATCTTGTTTCTTGCTAGTCCACTTCACGTTCCCCGTGGAAATCGATACCTTGGAATACTCTTAGGTGAAAGCTACATCGGTATCTGTGCACTTGCGGATTTTTCTGTGTGCGTTAATTTATACCAACAGATACTCATGGAATTTCTTATCAGTGAAATTTGTTCCTCCATCACTTATTACCATCCTTGGGACTCCAAATCTTGGGAACATTACTTCTTTAAACATCTTTCTTGAACTTTTTGAATTGGCCTTCTTGCATGGTATAGCTTCAACCTATTTGGAGACATAATCAACTGCCACCAAAATGTGCTCACAATTCTTTGACGGTGGGAAAGGTCCCATATAGTCAATTTCCCATACGTCAAAGAGCTCTATTTGTAGGTTGTTGGTGAGAGGCATGGCATCTCTTGCATTGATGTTACCGTCCCTCTGGCAAGAATTGCATCTTCTTATAAAGCTCTTGGTATCTTCATACATCGTTGGCCAAAAGAATCCACTTTGCCAAATCTTAGCATGGGTTCTGAATGCTCCATAGTGTCCTCCATATGGTGCTGAGTGACATCTTTCAATGGTTTGAATTCCTTCCTCTACCGGCACACATCTTCTGAGTAAACCATCAGCGCAGACTCTGAAGAGGTATGGCGGGATCCCATATGTGTAGACGACTCTCATATATAAGTTTCTTCTTGTTCTCCCCTGGAGGTACATATCCTGCAACCATAAAATTAACAATATTTGCATACCAGGGTTCTGATCTGGTGATCTTGAAGAGCATATCATCCCTGAGTGCATCATTGATCGGCAATTCCTGCGAATTCTCAAAATACATTCTAGACAAGTGATCTGCAACAGAATTTTCTACTCCCTTTTTATCTTTTATTTCTAAATCAAACTCTTGGAGCAACAAAATCCATCTAATTAAACATGGTTTAGCATCTTTCTTAGCGAACAAATATTTTAAAGCAGCATGATCAGTATAAACAATAACTTTTGCTCCCACTAAATAAAATCTAAATTTATCTATAGCAAAAACAACAGGAAGGAGTTCTTTTTCAGTAGTTGCATAATTAAGCTGAGCTCCTAATAAAGTTTTACTAGCATAAACAATAGCATGATGCTTCTTATCTTTAGTTTGTCCTAAGACTGCTCCGTCCTACAGCATAATCACTAGCATCACACATAATTTTAAAAGGTAAAGACCAATCAGGGGGTTGAATGATTGGTGCAGAAATAAGTGCTTCTTTAAGAATATTAAAAGATTTCATGCAAGCATCATTAAAATCAAAAGGAACATCCTTAGCTAACAAATTAGTCAAAGGTCTAGCAATAAATGAAAAATCTTTAATAAAGCGACGATAAAAACCACAATGACCAAGAAAGCTACGAATACCTTTGATATTAACAGGAGGAGGTAATTGTTCAATCACTTTGATTTTAGCTTTGTCTACCTCTATCCCTCTTTCGGACACTAAATGTCCTAATACTATCCCTTCCCGAACCATAAAATAACACTTTTCCTAATTAAGGACCAAGTGTTTTTCTTCATATCTTTGTAAAACCTTATCTAAATTTTCAAGACAATCATCAAAAGTTTTTCCATAAACAGAAAAATCATCCATGAAAACCTCCATAATTTCTTCAATCATTCTCCATAATTTCTTCAATCATATCGAGAAAATATAGACATCATGCAACTTTGAAAAGAAGCTGGAGCATTACATAGCCCAAAAGACATTCTACGATAAGCATAAGTACCATAACGACATGTAAAAGTGGTCTTACTTTGATCATTAGGATGGATGGGTATTTGATAATATCCAGGATATCCATCAAGGAAACAAAAGAAAGAATAATTGGCTAACCTTTCTAACATTTCATCAATAAAGGGCAAAGGAAAATGATCTTTCTTGGTTGCCTTGTTGAGTTTTCTATAATAAATACACATCCTCCAACCAGTAACGGTTCTTTGGGGAATTAATTCATTTTTATCATTTCTAACAACAGTCATACCTCTTTTTGTAACACCCGGTTTTAAAGACAAAACTAGGTGATGCCATATATGAGCCCCGAAGTCAAATCTCACATATAGTTTACAAATGAAGGGTAGTATCAAATCAACAATGCTTAAATTATAACGAACATAATATAAAGAATATAACCTCAGCTAGCAACAGCGAAAACACTCTGATCTTCTTGTGCAGACGCCACAGGGACCAATTGACTGGTTGATCACAAGCCTAAACTCCACCTGGGGTGTGGGGGAAATAGCAAGAGTGAGTCCATGTCAAACTCCGCAAATATAACACGGGGTTATGAGGCTCAAAAGGTAGACACTGGTTTAACTGCGGTAAGCATTTTAATGAGTCACAATTTTAGCATTAATTAAGCAAGTAGTTGTGCTTAAGCCCCAAATATTCCCACATCATAATTAAAAGCAACATCTGCCATCAAGTCTCCATCATCATCATCATCAACATCATCATCGTAGTCACCATCAACATTCTCTCAAAATCCATGTTCTCATCTTCATGCAGATCATCCAGTGAACCACTATTCCAGATCGGTTTTCTGGGCCGCTCGTGACCGTGAGCACGGCTGTTATAACCATTTATACTCATGCTTACAGAGGTGTACACTTTCACTGTGAATCATGCTTTCTAAATGCATGGGTTAATTAGGCCCAAACACAAGAAACCACTATGAAGCCTTTCAAAGGTTTGTCTATACTGTTAAGGCCGCTACGGATTCCTCTTAGACTGGCAGGATCCCTCCTCCAAGGTGTGACTAACAAAATACCAACATGCACCCCCTTGGCAGGCCATGGATCAAACCAAATCAGAGCCTCACTTGCGCCTTTCGGGAACCTCAACAAGATAGAGAAGGTCCTTTGACTGACTAAAGCCAGAGCCATATAGCCCTGACAGCTGTACTATAAGTCCTACCTTTTGCCAAAGGATAAGTCCTTATGGAGAGCCAAGAGCATCATGTAAAAGCATGAGCTCTCGCTCTATGGTCCAGTTGGTGAACATCATCTCATACCAATCATTGTTTATATCATAGTCATCATTAGATCATGTTTATTTAAAGTTGAGCACTAGCAAAATACTACCCATATGCAAACATTCCCATAGGCAACAAGGTACAAGATAACAATAACTATGTTATAATCTCTAAGTTTGTCAAGGTGGACACATGCATATGAATCATGATTATAAAGTGTATAGGTAACAAGGATAGTCCCATGCTATACTTGCCTTAAACTCAAATTCCTTCTTCTTATTTAATTCTTCAAAGAACTCCTGAGGATCCTGACATTCAAAGAATTCCTGATCTTCCACAAACTGCTCACCGTCTACTTTATCACCAACTTCTTCTTCTAGGCCACCAACGTAAAACTCACCGACTGGACATCGTCACAAAGCACCACACAAGCATCCGAGAAATCATACACGAAGCAACAATAGAACTATATTAGAACATTACACCAACAGTATGAAAACAAGATAAAAGGTTTATAGAACAAATCTACGTCTCACTACGATCACACAGACGCGAAGATCATGAAAATCAGAGCTAGAACATGAAAGATATGAATTAAACAAGATTTCCTTTAGTAAAATAAATTAAACCAAACTTTAAATTTGAAAAGTTCAAAACACGGTTAACATCACTGCTAATGCGTAGTTTACGTCGTTACGAACCTAACGCAACTTGAACAGGCCAAAACAGAGCTAAAACGCGCAAGTTATGGCTAATACAAGGTTTTGAGGACCTACCCGCGAGGAACCAGGGGCTAGACCGCGATTAAACATAGCCAACGGGGTCTAATGCACAAAACAGCCGCGGTAGGGACCTAAATCTAATTTCTTTTGAACTGGGTTGGGCTTTTTCATAAAATAGAGAAACTACAGGGGCCTAACTGCAAAATTGCTAGGGCTGACCGTGCCTTGACCAGGTTGACTGGTCAGCGCATGCGTGGTGCTGACGTGGCGCGCATGTGGCAGCCACGTGGTAGGTGACTGGGTTCTATTGACCCTAGGGTTGACCGGCATCCAGATCTAATCTGGGCCGTTGCTCGGGATCGGACGGCTGGGGTTCTCTGGTGGGGTTTGGGTCGCCGGGGCGGTGCGGGTCACGGCGGCGGGTCGCCGGAGTATGGCGGCGGGTCGCTGTAGTTCGCTGGGTTGGTGTTCCGAGGCTCGGCTACCTACATGGGGGCAATAGGACTCGGAGCGCGGCCTCGCGGATGCGATTGACCGGACGGGAGAGGCTATCGCGGCCGGAGGCGGTGAATCGCCGCCAGCGGCGGTGGGGGCCTCGCGGGCGTCGCGTGGCACGGCGGGCTGCAGCGCAAGGCGGCAACGCGAATCGCGGGCGTGTAGCGCATGGCGAGCGGCGCGCGGCGCGCACCGCGTAGCGCGGAAGGCGCCGGAAACGGTGGCGCCGCGGGCGCCGCGGATCGGGCATGGCGGCGCTTACGACGGCGAGGTGGTTCCGCATGATAGAGAGGGATAGGGACGGGGAGACCGCTACGGCGGCTTCCTCACCTTCTAGCGAGCACGGGGGACGGGTCCTCGCCGGTGGGGTCACGCCGGTGAGGGAGATCGACGGCGGGGCGCGTCGAGCTCGAGCGGCGCGCTCTGCTGCTAGGGTTAGGGTTAGGGTGGATGGTGGTGGCGGCTCATCCTAGGGTTCAAAGGAGGGCGCAGCGCGGTGCGGCTCGCGCTTTAAAGGCCGCCGGGCATCCTCGGGTCGCCTGCCGAGGCGGGATCGGGCGGCGGTGGAGTCGCCCATGCGATCGCGGGAGCTAGGGATGATTCCCACCTCGGGCCGGGCGGGTGGGGCCCGCCGAAGCCGGTCTTGGGCCGCGGCTGCTGTGGCTAGCCGGGCCAAGGCCGCCCGGCAGCGCCAAGACGAATGGGAGTAGGCCGAAAACGAGTACAGAGAGAAAGGGAGAGAGAAAAGCCTTTTCTATTTTCCGTTTAGGCATTTGAATTCCTTTCCAAACAAATTTGAAATCCTTTTCTGTTTCAAGCAAAACCAGTCACCACAAAAATGAGTATGCACCAGCATGAATGCTCCATCAAAGTTTCTAGCCCTTATGATAAATTTTAATTTGATGAAAATTATTTATTTCTCTATGTTTCATGAGCATAAAATTCAAAATTAAACAATTCAGCTCTATTTTCAGAAGAGGCAAAATTTGGGGTGTTACACTTTTCTTAGGTACAACTTGGATAGGCTTACCCACTCACTATGCGGCACAGGGTAAATAATCCCGGCGTGCAAAAGTTTTAAAACTTCCTTCTTTACTATCTCTCTTATCGTATTATTAATCCTACATTGGGGCTCTCTAGAAGGTGTTATATCTAGATCTGTGGGAATGCGATGGGTGCAAAGAACTGGACTAATTCCTTTAAGATCTTGGAGTGAATAACCAAAAGCAGCTCGATGTTTCTCTAGGACAGCTAGAAGGCGTAAAGATTCTTCTGGAGATAACTTATTGCTTATAATGACAGGATATTCCTCATCATTATTTAGAAAAGCATATCTAAGACCATAAGGTAAAGGTTTAAGCTCTATAGGAGGTCTGGGAGTTTCTAGCAACTCATCTAGGGGTCTAGGATCAATTGGATCCTCATCCTCTTCAATGAACAACTGGGGTATCTTCTTCTAATTCTAATGGATCATCAAAAGATATATCTATTACTTCTTCTAAAGGCTCTAACTGAGGGGAAGACTCAAACTTTGAATTTCAAGTATGAGCATATGGTATAGAAAACTTAAGGTCTTTCCCAAAGCTAATGTCTAATTTCCCAGGTTCCCCTTCAAAAATAAACTTTTCTATAGGCTGACCTATCAAAATATCAAACTTCCTAATATAAAAACATAAAAACTTAATTGGACCTATATTCCATTAACAATCATAGGCATAACATGCAAAATTCCCAAACTTGGAACAATGTGTCTAAAAAGGTTTTTCAAACGTTTGTTAGTAGGAGATAAAATTATATTTTCAATATAATCTTGCATGAAAAGAGCAGAAATAATATTGTCTCCTACCATAGGGTTATAAAGGGCTGTTGGCGGTCGTTATCAACCATTTTATACCACCAATTTTTATCCAAATCCGGGGAAACAAGCATACTTATGACACATATTCATATGCTATGACCCAGTTCCACTTGTTTCTCGAGAAAACATGTTTTGCAGAACAAACAACAGAGACAAGCAGAAATGCACGAAGTGAAGAACAAAGCACAAAGCAGAACACACATTCTAGAAATGCGCATTCAAAGGGAAATGGAGAAAGCCCACTTCAACAAACAAGTTGACCGAAGCACCGCCGGATCCTTGATCTAGGCCCACTAGAGAACCACCACACCAAAGTCGGTCGCAAACGGAGCCAGGCCCGGTTTGGCCGGACCCCCAACACCGCCGTTCGGGCCCATCTTTCGCGGGCCACCTCCAACCGACGTTGCCAAGGTGGTTTCGCGGGTGCTTCGGTGATTATTATATTCAAATCGCCTATAGGAGGTCGGTTTGGGCTCTTTCCATGTGGGGAGGGTCATCTTCCAAAGAGCCCCCTCTCCTCCACCTATAAAAGGAGATGCTCTCCCCCTCATTCAAACACACACCACACAAGAGCCTCTCTCCTCCACTTGTATCTTTTACTTTTTATTGGTTAGTCTTAGGAGCTTGGCAAGGCTTGATGTAGAACATCAAGAACATCTTGAAGGTACTTGGTAAATCAATACAATGTTCTTCATGTTGATCAATGTCATGTTCTTCATTCTTGTTCTTGTTCTTTACTTATCATTATAGTTGTGCTATAGAACTAGAGTATAGTTTTCATGACATAATCATTGCATATGAACTAGACTATAGTTTTTATGTTATGATTCCGTCATATAGAACTTGTGCTTAATCATTCATACAATATATAACATGGACTTTGGATGGCAGTCTGTCGTACCTTCGGGTTTGCCCATGTTCTAGCTCGGTGATCCGTAGGGTCAGAGTCCTATGGGGATGTGGGTAGTTCCTTAGTACACGGGCATGGAGCCCGGGTGCACGGGGACCTTCTTGGATATGTCGGTGCCCTACGGTAGTGAGGTAGGCGGCAGGTGGTGACAGCCCTGTCCGTCCCTTGTACTCCTCCATGTCCAGGTATTGAGTAGGAGTTTTAAAGTGTCTATCGGCTGGTAGACCAGCTGCCGGCATCTCCCTGTCCATCTTACTCTGTCCGTATATCTTGCATGATCATTAACTTGTTCTTTGCACAACTATATAGGATATGACTGCTCCAGCTTAGGTTATTCTTTTATTCTTTATTCTCTCTGTTACCTCCATCCATGAGATTGCTCGAGTATGTGTGTCAAGTTATCCTTTACTTATCCTGTTTCATCCCTGTTATGAACTTTGGTCTATTATACAGTCATGTTATCTTGTCCATATTCATGTTAGAGACTTTTACACCATGCCTTCCCTGTGGAAATACGATACCCTGAATACTTCTGGGTGAAAGCTACGACGGCATTTCCGTGCACTTGTGGAACTCTTTCTGTTTGCGTTAGGAAACGCCAACAAGCTTTCTGGCGCCATTGCCGGGGAAGGCGTTCGTTAAAAGAATCTACTAGAACATGTTCATAATAATATGCATGTGTAGTGACCATTGTTTATAACAGGGATTTATCATAAAAACAAAAAAAAGTATATGATGAAAATTAAATGTCCTCCCTTGAAAGCTTCAATAAAATTTTGAAAAAAAACAACTAGCTCAAATTGCTTCTTCCTGCATATGTTTTCCAATGAGGTAATCACAAGGGATGGTAAGTCCGCTCGTGATCTACCATATCATAACCATGTAGGAAAAGCCAAAAAGCACGGGGGTACAACCCTGATTCGATGGGCTTTGAGCTAGCTTGGGGGAGGACAACAACAAGGTAACATGTATCTTGCACTCTCATCTCCTTTTGTTACCTTGCAAAAAAAAAAAAAAAAAAAGTAAAATAAATAAGGAAATAAAAAAAATCACCTTGTTCTCTTTACAATGTTTTCAACTCTGTTGGATAAATCTTGTTATCTTTCACGCTTCCTCTCTTTATGCTGGCATATTTTGGCTTGGAAGTATTGGTCATACAGCTGGTGACCATACTCCCATAGGCTTGCTAAATTAAGCATGGTGCTTAGGTTAGCTATGTCTGCCTTAGTCAAATTAGGCATGGAGTCAAGTTTGATTTTTGAACCAAAGTTGCTAGTACAAAGTTTGGTCGATCATATGGACTAACCCCCCTGAGGAATATATCAACTTCATAAGGGTAAGTCCTTAAGATGACAATGGAGATGAAAACTTGTTGAGTGAACCAAAAAAAACTATAATAAAATAATGATAATAATAAACCTTTCAACCCAAGCATGTTTCTCTTGCTATCTTAATGTCATCAAAAAGACAAGCTTGGGGAGAGTCTCCTAGCGTGCTCAAGAGAGGCCACAAACCACAAAACAGGCCATGGCGGGCACCAACTAGCTACATTCCCTGCTGAATCATGGAAGGTAAGCCATGAGCTAGCTTGGGGGAGGACTCCCACGAAGGTAACATGTATCTCACATTTTTAATTATCTTTCCTATCTTATAAATGATGAGATATGATGAAAACATAATAATAATAATATTTATTCCACTCTCATATGTGTTAAGGAATGTTAGTTTCTCGATGTTGAAATGATGAATAGTTGCTCTGTCTATAATTCACTTGTGCCTAGTTTATAACTTTGTATTCCCCAATGTTTAAGTTTGTTGGCTAAAAATGTCTCATCCTAAGAAACTTGATAAATTGTGGGTTTGCAAATACATGATCCTTTTCTAAGTAGTTGCCTGATATGATATGGTACAAATGGATTCTACTATGAATTTGTTCTAAGAGAAACTTGACCATCAATACCTACCAGAGCCATATGACATGCTTTACATATTCAAAACCCTTGTCATATGCTGCTTGTTGAACTTTGAGCTCTGTCAAATTGTTGAGACCTATGTTGAGATACTTGTCATTGTCATATCCAATTTATAGAACAAATTGAACAATAGATTATATGTGCACCCTAGGATCAATCGCACACATATAATGACAAAATTAAAGGAAATAGTATCATCCAAGTGCCTTATTACATCACGAACTGTATCTCAAACATAAATATCATAAATGTCTTAACAATAATATAGAAACTAGATAAGCTTCAGGGCGCCTTCATCTCCACAGGGAAGATTGACTGGTTGACACTCAAGCCTAGTAGTCATCTTCATAAGGTTGATAACCATGGCCATCTGTACCCATCCGGGATTTTCCCAAAAATGAAATATAAAGCAAGTGTGAGTACACAACGTACTCAACAAGTATAGCATGGATAAATGAGGCTCAAAAGTCGACCTTTGGTTAAACTGCGGTAAGCTTTTAATAAGTCAAAGTTTTATTCATTCCAATCATTCTAAGTTCTGCTTAGGCACCATTTATTCCCCAACAAATTAATTAAGATCACCATGGTTCAAGTCTCACCATTCACATCTCAACATCATTATCACCATTAATTCACCATTATCATGTTACTTATTCCGTCAAGTTTTCCGGGCCGCTCATAACCGTGAGCACGGTACATTTATAACAGATTTTACTACTCAAGCGAGAGGTGTACACTTTCACTATGAGTTATGACTTTCAATTGAGTAGGTTAATTAGGCCTAAACAACGAAAATCATACATAGCCTTTCGAAAGATTATCTAACAGTTCGGAGCCGCTATAGGTTTCAGAAGGCGACAGATATAGGACCAACCTTCCCGATGGCACAATGACACGCAGCCTATACACAAGGGGACAGGGACCGCACTATACCCAACCGACAACCCCCTTTTGCGCCACAAGGGTAACCCCCAACAAATTAGACACGAGCTTTCTAATCAACTACAGTCAGAGCCATATGACCCTCCCAGCTGTACGGTTTTCCTAGCTTTTGCCAACGGATCAGTCCTTATGGAGGGCCAAGAGCATCAAAAGAGCTCTCTCGCCCTGTTGTTCCATTATCATGTTCACCATCATCTCAAAGCATCATTAATCATCATTGGGTTCATTTACATTATTGTTGAGCGCTAGCAAAACTACCCAATGCATATATCCCAAGGTAACAAGGAATAGATAACAAAACTAGGACAATCCTTAGAGCAAATTAATTAAACTCATGCACATGAAGTAATGGTTAAAGGTGAATAGGTCAACAAGGTAAAGCCCAAGCTATACTTGCCTTCAGCAGGTGGCTGGTGCTGGTCTTGCTGATCCTCGTAGTACTCCTCGTCACCGTAGTACTGATCACCAGCAAACTGATCACCTTCTACTCAAACACCACACAACAACACGCAATCCGGAATCATTCATGCAAAGCAAACAAGCCTATCATTAGAACATTGCACCAACAGTACAGAAGTAAATTGAAAAGTTTCATAAATCAATCTACGATTTACTACGATCACACAGATATAAAGATCACGCGAATCGGAGCTAAATCGAACGAGTTACTGAATAAAACAAGGCTAATTAAAGCGGGGTAATTAATTAAATCTAACTACGAAAATTAACAGTAGAAAACTGAACTAACCATGGCATAAACATCTAGGAAATTTAACTACGATCCTAACGCAACTTGAACGGATCGATTTGGATTTAAAACGTGAAAGTTATAAGCATTTGAATTCAATGGCAAATCTGTAAATAGACGAAAACCGATTTCGGAAAAAAAACAAATAGAATTTCTTTTTATAAATCGAGCCAGGGGCGTATACGTAATTAAAGGTAGACGGCAGGGGCTCTTAAACAAAAGCGACACCGAAGGGGTATCTCCGATCTGAGGCCGTTGGATCTTGACTAGATGGCCACCGTTGGCGGTCACCAACGACATATTTTTAACGTCAACATTCTACCAATAAGGGGTGAAACTATACCTTACTACACACATATACATTTATCACTAATAAATTCCACTTGTAGTGCCTTGTACTTTATTTTGCAGATTTATAATAAAAGCAAGTGGAAAATCGACCAAAATGTACGCCATCCGGGGAAGCGCATTATTGCGAAACACAAGCCCGAGGAGCAAATCGACCCAAAACATCAGAATTGGGCCGAGCAAAGCCCGCCCACAACTTTTCAAGACGAGGGAAGACACCCCACCGAGGCCCGGGCGGGGCCGAGCCCGGGGGGTGCGCTTGGCACCACCGGTGCGGCCGCGCACCCTCCCGAGGCGGTTTCGCCCAACCTCGGGGAGGCGGTTCGTGCACCTTACAAACGGGGTTTCCGCCCGTGGGATGGTCGGTTTAGCAAATTAGGCAGGTGTACCAAGGTCGGTTTTGTACCTTCCATGTGGGGATGGACATTTTCCAATGAGCCCCCTCTCCTCTACCTATAAAAGGAGGCCATCTCCCACCATTGTAACACACACCTCACAAGAAGAGCCACTCTCTCCCTCTCTATTCTTCTTCTTCCTCCTCCTAGTAGGATTAGTAGTTTAGGATGTGGAGCTAGGCAAAGCTACCAAGGAGGGCTTGGCTCCTTGGAAGATGGATTCCGGGAATTAATCTTTCTATGGTATTCTTCCAAAGCCTTGCTCTTATCTTATCTTGGTTGTGCATTAGGATTAGAGTCTTCATGTTATTTCTATACCTCATGATTTATCTTATGATCTAACATGTTGTTCTTGACATGATCATGACACATGAACTAGTCTATAGTTTCTATGTTGTGATATCGTCATATAGAACTTTATGCTTAAACCATTCATGCAATATAATTGGGTAGTGTCGGGATTGTCTTTGAATGGCGGTTCGTTGTGTCCTTCGGGGCTTGCTCGTGTCCTATTCCGACCATCCGTAGGGTGGGGGCCATGGGGACATGAGTAGTGTCCTAGTATGCGGGGCGTGGTGTCCGGATGCCGTATCCTTCGAATATGAGTGCATGCCACGGTTGAGGGGGTAGGCGGCTTGGTCGTGACAAGCCTTGACCGTCCCCCTTGAAATCCCCCCCACGTTCGTGTGTCTTTGTAGGAGTTAAGTAAATGCCTTCCTTCGGGCGGATGCTCCGGAGGTCTCCCGTCCATTTCATTCTCACTCGACCTCCTGCCCATGCGTGTTGCACGACTATCAACGGTTCTATGCACAACCATGACTAGAATCAGTATGCTCCACTTAGGTCTTTCTTTATTCCTTATTTATCTTTATCCTTGAGTTTGGCTTGAGTGAGTGTGTCAAGTTATCCCTTTACCGTTCCTTTATATCCCCTGTTATGAGCATTGGTCCATTACATAGTCATGTTATCCTGTTCATGTCTCTATTAGATCCTTTTCCACCATGCCTTCCTTTGGGAAAATATAAATAACGATACCACGAATACTTCCGGGTGAAATGCTACAATGATAGATCCGTGCGCTTGCGGATGAATATCTTCTTAGGCAAGATCTATCACCGTTGATGTGCCTAGTGTTATCACCGACACGGTGGTTTCACTTAGGCATGTCAACGGCGCATTTCTGGCGCCGTTATTAGAGATGGGTTCTAAACCTGTTTCTAGTGATTGCGCTTAAGAAATGCAACAAGCATTTCTGGCGCCGTTGTTAGAGATGGGTTCTAAACCTGTTTCTAGTGATTGCGCTTAAGAAATGCAACAAGCATTTCTCGGCCGTTGCTTGGGGAAGGCATTGGTTTTTATAAGGCATCTTTTTAGAACATGTTCATCATGATAATATGCATGTGTAGTGACCTTTGTTTATAACAGGTTTATCTAAAAACAAAAAAAAATCTTTTATAAAAAAAAAAAAAATCTTTTATATACAAAAAAAAATCTCTTATAAAAAAAAAAAAAATCTTATAAATAAAAAGCAAGGAATTGTTATCAAGTTAGTATGCACCTTCGGGTATTCTTGTCACTAACCATTTCAGGTGGAGACTAAGAAGAACAAAGGGGCATGCGGCGCTTGAAAACATGGAGGCTACATCAACAAGAAAACTTTGATACTCTTGGGCGGAGGAACACACTCAAAAAGGAGACCACGACTTTGCAAACTTGACTTTTTCACGAAAAGTCCAAGTGTGTGAGGGAAGATGGTGAGAATATCAAGTTCCAAGTGCACGAAGGGGATTAAAAAAAAAAAAGCTCAAGTGGAAAAAAAAAAAAGAAGAAAAAAAAAAAAAATATGATGAAAAAAAAAAAGAGAGAAAAAAAAAATGAAAAAAAAAGAGAGATGATTAAGAGATTAGCCTCCCCTTGGTATAAAAAAAAAAGAGAGAGTTTAAAAAAAAGAGATATAAAAAGAAATAAGAGGAGAGAGGAGCAGGTTGGCCCCATATGGTCAAAGTAAAACAATGAAGACACGACTCCACCCTTCATTGCTTCCATGTAAGCAAGAAGGGATCTTTCTCTCCCAAGACCTTGTTGCACTGGGTGAGTTTGGTCCGCCTCCCTCTACTCCGGTGTGAGGAAGTCATTACCAAATCAAGATCATCACGCTACCGATGCAGCAGTTATGAACTCTATCCCCAAGCTGCCGGTTAAGTACACTTTCAGTGCGCAAAGGTCCAATAAAAAAAAAAAAAAAAAAAAAAAAAAAAAAAAAAAAGAAGAAGGTAAAGGAAAGGAGGAACATCCTCCTTTACACCTTTGTGACCACTAAGGCCCATGGTCCATATACACTACCTGTGTGTATCACCTAAGCCTTGTGGTCCGCCTGAGATGGATCATCAAGCTACCACCGCGGGAGTTTCAACATCTTGCCTTCATGCGTGGTTGGTACACACACACTTTCAGTACGCAAAAGGTAATAATTCACCAATTCTTTTTACTCATACTTATCTCCATGTATATAAAAAAATATATTTCATGATGGAGATAAAGCAAGGCTAGACTTATCATTGCATCTTTCTTAGCCTTGTTTGAGTTTGAAAAGTTTGGTGAAGCTCTTTTGTCCTCCCTTTATAATAAATTTCAAAAAGAATATATATATAATAATAATAATAATTCTTGAACACCTAGCTCGCTCGAAATGCTCCTTCCCGCATATGCTTTGAATTTTGGTAATCACGGAGGATGGTAAGTCCACTCGTGAAACTACCATATACTAACCATGCAAGAAAAGTCAAAGTGCACGGGGCGAAACCCCGATCCGATGAGCATTGAGCTAGCTTGGGGAGGACCCTAACAAGGTAATGAGAAACCTACACTCTCATCCTCTGTCCATTACCTTCCAAAAAAAAAAAAGTGTTTTATAAAATATTTTATTATCAAAATAAACCAAAATATTTACTACACAAAAGATTTATAAGTAAATATTTTTTTAAAAAAACTAAAATAAAAATCTTTATAAATAAAATAAATTCTTCTATGA
This sequence comes from Hyparrhenia diplandra, assembly GCA_015847255.1. Taxonomy (NCBI): domain Eukaryota; kingdom Viridiplantae; phylum Streptophyta; class Magnoliopsida; order Poales; family Poaceae; genus Hyparrhenia; species Hyparrhenia diplandra. The sequence continues at coordinate 29,136 of JADLZK010012272.1, read as the reverse complement.
AAAAAACTAAGAAAAATATTTTTTTAATAAAACATATTTTATAAACAAATTTTTAGTATATATATATAAAAAAAAAACTATAATCATTACATTAAGCCTTGCAAAGCCTTTATCTCCATTGGATGAATCTTGTTTTCATTTCATGCGTCCTTTTTCTATGTTGGCATGTTTTGGTTTGGAAGATTTGGTTACTCGAGTGATCATACTTCCATAGGTGTTTTTGAATTAAGCATGGTGCTTAGGTCAAAAAAGTCTACCCTAATCGATTAGACATGGAGTCGAGTTTGATTATTGAATCGAGCCTGCGAGTGTAGAATTTGGTCGACCATATGGACTAACCCCCTGTAGGAATTTATCAACATCATGAGGGTAAGTCCGAGAGATGACAATGGAGATCGAGAAGTTGTTTGGTGAACCAAAAAAATAAAAATAATGATAATGATAAAATAAAAATAAATAAATAAATAAAAACCTTTGAAACCCCAAGAATGGTTGTCCCGCTCTTCCAAGATCATCACAAGACAAGCTTGGGGGGGGGAGTCCCTGGCACGCTCAAAATACGATGTTAATCAAAGATGCATTCATAGCGTTCACAAGCTAGCAACGTTCATAAACCGAAGGTAAGTCAAAAGCTAGCTTGGGGAGGACTCCCACAAAAAGGTAACTCGTATCTCACATTCCATTCGTTTATTTTCTTGTCTTATATAAATGATGAGGTATGAGAATAATAATAATAAAAAAAAAAAGGGAAGAAGAAAGAGAGAGAGGAGATAGTTTCCACTCCATATATATGTGTTGTAGAGATGTTTAGTTCTACCCCTGTTGAAATGATGAATAGTTGCTCTGTCTTATGTTTTGCCTGTGCCTAGTTTATAATTTGAATTTCTCTAAAGTTTGGGTTTAGTGGCTAAGTCTAAAAACTCATCCTGAAAAAAAAAAAACCTGATTCATGTGGGTTGCATAGGCTCTATCTAGTCTAAGTTGTTGCCAAGTATGATATGGTACAAATGGATTTGCTATGATTTCGTCCAAAAAGAGAAACTTGACATCCGGGAATCTAATTTGAAAGAAAAGAGAAATGATATGGGCTATGCTAAAAAAAAGAAGAAAAAAAAAGAAAAAAAAAGAGATAAAAAATGGACATGTGTCCGAGGGCGAGTAGAGCCCACATCTCCAAAAAAAAAAAAAAAAAAAGAAAAGAGGGAAATAAAAGACAAAAGTCTAGGGCGGCAGAGCCCACCTCTCCAAAAAAAAATGATATAGCAATAAAGCCCATGCTTTCTCGAAAAAAATAAAATAAAATATTATCCAAATAAAAACCCGGATAAAAAGTTGATCGAAAGGATGAATGATAAGCACCTCTGTTATAACCGTTCTATCGGCAACCGCCTAAGGCTTTGAGAAAAGCCGAAAGCCCCGCTGATGAAAGGTAATAAAGGGTGGGAAAAAAGATGTGCCATTTTATTCAAACTCTAGTAGAAAAACTTATTATAACCCCGGCACCTGCACAACGTAATCAACATAGTAGCAACTTCTGATCAACAACCAAGTACTTATCTTTGCTCGAGGACGCGCAAAGGGGTAAGCTTAGGGGAGTTTGTTGACGGTCACCAATGACATATTTTTAACGTCAACATTCTACCAATAAGGGGTGAAACTATACCTTACTACACACATATACATTTATCACTAATAAATTCCACTTGTAGTGCCTTGTACTTTATTTTGTAGATTTATAATAAAAGCAAGTGGAAAATCGACCAAAAATACGCCATCCGGGGAAGCGCATTATTGCGAAACACAAGCCCGAGGAGCAAATCGACCCAAAACATCGAGAATTGGGCCGAGCAAACCCCGCCCACAACTTTTCAAGACGAGGGAAGACACCCCACCGAGGCCCGGGCGGCCGAGCCTGGGGGGCGCGTCGCACCACACAGTGCGGCCGCACCCTCCCCGAGGCGGTTTCGCCCAACCTCGGGAGGCGGTTCGTGCACCTTCCAAACGGGGTTTCCCGCCGTGGGATGGTCGGTTTAGCAAATTAGGCAGTGTACCAAGGTCGGTTTTGTACCTTCCATGTGGGGATGGACATTTTCCAATGAGCCCCCTCTCCTCTACCTATAAAAGGAGGCCATCTCCCACCATTGTAACACACACCTCACAAGAAGAGCCACTCTCTCCCTCTCTATTCTTCTTCTTCCTCCTCCTAGTAGGATTAGTAGTTTAGGATGTGGAGCTAGGCAAAGCTACCAAGGAGGGCTTGGCTCCTTGGAAGATGGATTCCGGGAATAAATCTTTCTATGGTATTCTTCCAAAGCCTTGCTCTTATCTTATCTTGGTTGTGCATTAGGATTAGAGTCTTCATGTTATTTCTATACCTCATGATTTATCTTATGATCTAACATGTTGTTCTTGACATGATCATGACACATGAACTAGTCTATAGTTTCTATGTTGTGATATCGTCATATAGAACTTTATGCTTAAACCATTCATGCAATATAATTGGGTAGTGTCGGGATTGTCTTTGAATGGCGGTTCGTTGTGTCCTTCCTTCGGCTTGCTCGTGTCCTATTCCGACCATCCGTAGGGTGGGGGCCATGGGGGACATGAGTAGTGTCCTAGTATCTTGGGCGTGGTGTTCGGATGCCGTATCCTTCGAATATGAGTGCATGCCACGGTTGAGGGGGTAGGCGGCTTGGTCGTGACAAGCCTTGACCGTCCCTTGAAATCCCCCCACGTTCGTGTGTCTTTGTAGGAGTTAAGTAAATGCCTTCCTTCGGGCGGATGCTCGGGAGGTCTCCCCATCCATTTCATTCTCAGCTCCGACCTCCACGCCCATGCGTGTTGCCCGACTATCAACCGGTTCTATGCACAACCATGACTAGAATCAGTATGCTCCACTTAGGTCTTTCTTTATTCCTTATTTATCTTTATCCTTGAGTTTGGCTTGAGTGAGTGTGTCAAGTTATCCCTTTACCGTTCCTTTATATCCCTGTTATGAGCATTGGTCCATTACATAGTCATGTTATCCTGTTCATGTCTCTATTAGATCCTTTTCCACCATGCCTTCCTTTGGGAAAATATAAATAACGATACCCTGAATACTTCCGGGTGAAATGCTACAATGATAGATCCGTGCGCTTGCGGATGAATATCTTCTTAGGCAAGATCTATCACCGTTGATGTGCCTAGTGTTATCACCGACACGGTGGTTTCACTTAGGCATGTCAACGGCGCATTCTGGCGCCGTTATTAGAGATGGGTTCTAAACCTGGTTCTAGTGATTGCGCTTAAGAAATGCAACAAGCATTTCTTGGCGCCGTTGTTAGAGATGGGTTCTAAACCTGTTTCTAGTGATTGCGCTTAAGAAATGCAACAGCCACAATTAGATCGGGCTGATGAGGTTTGTCCACGCTGGCCAGGAACAGTGTCCGGTGGCGGCGCAGCCACGATCCATGGCGGCGTGGGTCGCCGGAGTGCGCGTATCCGCCATGCGGACCGCGTCCAGTCGACCTGACGGTTCAAGGACGAAGCCGACGCGAACGCGACCTCATCCGGTGCAAGCGCCAGCGGCGGAACGCGCGAGTGCGCGGTGCTTTCGGCCATGGCGGGCGGCGGCAAACTTCGCCGGCCAGCGAGATGGACTCGGCCCTAGCGGCCCTAATCCGATAAACTGATGACTCGGAAGATGCATAGGGTCAAGGCGGGCTCACACGACGCGCGTGAATCGGACGGAGTTCGATGGGACGACGGCGAACGGCGAAGGTTGGCGGGCGGACGGGCGGAGCTCTGCAAAACCGACGTCGCGGCGTGAGAGATCCGTGAGCAAAACGAGAAGAAAGGGGGCTACCGGCCGCGAACGGGCGACGCGCACCTCGACGATGTTGGCGGCGGCGGAGAACGGCGACGAGGCGGTCCTCCCGAGCGCTGCAGCCTGGACGGCAAGGCGGCGGCGAGAGCTCGGTGGCTGTGTGATTGCGAGCGCAGATGGGGAAACACGATGCGGCGCTTCGCACTCGGCTTTTAAAGAGGAGCACCGGCACCTAGAAGGAAGGAGGCGCGGCACTGGAAAGAGCGCGGCATCGCGGCGCCGAGGAGAAAAAGTGGAGTCGGCTCGCCCGACTCGTGCGGAAGGAAAGGAAGGGGATGACCCTCAGTAGCGACGGGGTCCCACAGTCGATGGCAGCGGTTCAAGGAGAGAAGAAGGGCAGCGCTGCTTTTTGCCTTTGCTTTGGCAAAGTGGGCCGGCCTAGGAAGAATCAAAGCGTGGGCTCGGTCCAAATTGAAAGAAACAAGGGAGAGAAGAGGTAGGCGGCTGGGCCTACTGGGCTGAAATGAGGAAGCAGTGAAGGGAGGGAAAAGAATTCCTTTTCATTTTCTCAACTCATTTCAAAATGCTTTTGAAAGGGGATTTGAACTCAATTCAAATTTCTACTGAAATCCAGTCACATCAATGAGAAATATGCAGCAGCATGAGTGCATCAATCATGAGTCTAGCCTTATATTGGATTTTATTTCATAAAAAAATTATTATCCTACATTCCAATGCCCATAAAAATTGCTTAAATAAATCAAATTGCCTATTTCAAAAACATGCAAAATTTAGGGTGTTACAAATATACTCCCATGATCAAGATACACGTACACCCACCAAATAAAGCCAACTCTTACACTGAGAGTTGCGCACAACATGCACCTCTTTCATCCACCAAAAAAATAGTTACTCCATTGCATCGTTATCATGATATCTCTCCATTCTTATAAATGTTTCATATGCCAAAAAAAAAAGATATGGGCTATGCTAAAAAAAGAGAGAAAAAGAAATTCCATGCCAAGGGGCATGAGAAAAAAAATGGACACGTGTCCAAATTAAATAAAAGATGACGTGCCAAAGAAGCCCGTCCAAAAGAAAAAAAAAAAAAGAAATAGAAAAGATAGCCCATACTTTTTCCAAAAGCATTGCCACCTCAAAAGAGAATCATGTAGCAAGGAGTACCAAAAATATTTACACTCAAATATTCCACACACTTGCACATCTTGATCAAAGTTTATGACTTGCATCTCCGTGTGGTCCGATTTTTTGACCTAGCAATATAAGTGACACAAGTATGCCCCACTTTTTACCTACCCAAAACTCCACTCAAAAGCTTTGTAGTGGTAGGCCACCAAAAGTGAGGCTATGCTCAGAAGAGCTCCATACACTTGAGTGATCGAGAGAAATCATTTGAGGAACTTGTTGTATTTCTAAAAACTGTATAAAAACTCCGGATGAATGGTTGATCAAGGAATGAATGACTAGTGTTTCTGTTATAACCATTCTTTCTTGCAACCACCCAAGAACTTGGAAAAGTTATAAGCCCCACATGATTCAAGGAACAAAGGGTGGATAAAAGTGCTGACTTATTTAAACAACGGAAGAATACTTTGTTATAAGCATGGTACTTTTCGAATTATATCATCATAGAAGCAACTCCTGATCAACAACCAAGTACGTAGCTATTTGCTCGGGACGAGCAAAGGTTAAGCTTGGGGGACTTGTTAGCGGTCGTTACCGACCATTTTATACTGCCAATTTTTATCCAAATCCAGGGAAACAAGCATACTTATGACACATATTCATATGCTATGACCCAGTTCCACTTGTTTCTCGAGAAAACATGTTTTGCAGAACAAACAACGGAGACAAGCAGAAATGCACGAAGTGAAGAACAAAGCGCAAAGCAGAACACACATTCTAGAAATGCGCAATCAAAGGGTAATGGAGAAAGCCCACTTCAACAAACATGTGGACCGAAGCACCGCCGGATCCTTGATCTAGGCCCACTAGAGAACCACCACACCAAAAGTCGGTCGCGAAACAAAGCCCGGGCCGGTCCGGGGTCCGGTCTGGTGGGTCAACCGACCCCCCAACACCGCCGTTCGGGCCCATCTTTCGCGGGCCGCCTCCAACCGACGTTGACAAGGCAGTTTCGCGGGTGCTTCGGTGATTATTATAGTTGTCATGTTCTTCATTCTTGTTCTTGTTCTTTACTTATCATTATAGTTGTGCTATAGAACTAGAGTATAGTTTTCATGACATAATCATTGCATATGAACTAGACTATAGTTTCTATGTTATGATTCTGTCATATAGAACTTGTGCTTAATCATTCATACAATATATAACATGGAGTTTGGATGGCAGTCTGTCGTACCTTCGGGTTTGCCCATGTTCTAGCTCGGTGATCCATAGGGTCAGAGTCCTAGGGGGATGTGGGTAGTTCCTTAGTACACGGGCATGGAGCCCGGGTGCACGGGGACCTTCTTGGATATGTCGGTGCCCTACGGTAGTGAGGTAGGCGGCAGGTGGTGATAGCCCTGTCCGTCCCTTGTACTCCTCCACGTCCGGGTATTGAGTAGGAGTTTTAAAGTGTCTATCGGCTGGCAGACCAGCTGCGGGCATCTCCCTGTCCATCTTACTCTGTCCGTATATCTTGCATGATCATTAACTTGTTCTTTGCACAACTATATAGGATATGCCTGCTCCAGCTTAGGTTATTCTTTTATTCTTTATTCTCTCTGTTACCTCCATCCATGAGATTGCTTGAGTATGTGTGTCAAGTTATCCTTTACTTATCCTGTTTCATCCCTGTTATGAACTTTGGTCTATTATACAGTCATGTTATCTTGTCCATATTCATGTTAGAGACTTTTACACCATGCCTTCCCTGTGGAAATATGACACCCTGAATACTTCCGGGTGAAACCTATGACGGCATTTCCGTGGGCTTGCGGAACTCTTTTTGTTTGTGTTAGGAAACGCCAACAAGGGCATCAAAAGGTCCTCTATTAAACTGGCATTTAATGGGTATAGAAGGTGTGTCTAAATGAATTATATTAGGTGAAAGCTCTGACTCTTCTACCCATTCATAACTTATAACAGAAATTAATTCTTTCATAGTCTCTTTTAAGAATTTCTCTTCAGAAATTTCTACGATTAGAGACTGCCCATAAGGTTTTCTTTCTACTTGGTGTTTTGAAGTGTTTCCAAAATCAGCAAAAAGTTCATCTTCAAAATCAAGCATAAAATCAGAAAAAGGAGTGTCCTCCGTCTCTTCTGGAGCTCAGTGCAGTATAGAATTTTTTTTCACTACTTCCGGTTGATAAGGAAAGGCATACATATCATACGCGAATTAGTATAATTTAGGATACTACTCTATTTTTATGATGATACTACCCTCATCTTAACTTCCTATTCGACTGTTATGAAATAGAGTACCGGTATTTCTTTTTTTTTCGCACCGATCTTGGTCAAAAGTTTTAAGGCCTGTCATGAAACATAGAATTAGAATCCAATGCGATAAAATAAAGCGACATCGTGTCTATTTTTCTTTGCTAAGTTCAGGTTCAAAAACAGATATAGGTTGAGATGATTCTAGTAAAGGATCAACTATTTCTGGTTCTTCTTACAACCTCTCTTTCTCTACAGGAAGACATTCTAAGATTTGTATAAGAATGGCTTTAGCATCTTCTGGAGTTTTATGCATAAATGAACCTCCAGAGGCCATGTTTAGATAGTGCATTGTGCTATTATTAAGGCCTATAAAAAAGTGTTGTAGAACCATAGGTTCAGATAAAGAAAGATTGGGACCAGAATTTAGAATCAACTCCAGTCTCTCCCAAGCTTTACCTAAGGATTCATAGTCTAATTGTTTAAATTTCAAAATTTCTAGACGAAGTTTGACAACCCTGCGGATTGTGAAATATTGTAAACAAAAACTAGAATGTAAGGCTTCCCAATCCTCTTGACTATCCCCTGTATGAGGAGCATGCCACCGTTTGGCTTCTCCTATCAAAGAGGAAAGAGCTTCCACTTGAGGATTTCATCAGACATACCCTCTAAGTGTAGGCTAGCACAAACTTGTTCAAACTCAAGCAAATAAGAATAGGGATTCTCGTATTCATCACCAAAGAAAATATTATCCTGAACTAATTTAATCAAATCTGGACTTAACACATAACCAGGAGATAAAATAGATCTATTAGACTCACTTGGTTTATGGTATGAGTCCGAAGGTGCTCCAAAGCGATATAAATATTTTTGTTCTATTTTTTAAAATTTAAAAAGACAAGAAATAAAAACTAAAAATAAAGACTGAAAATAAATGCTAAAAGTACGAGACAATAAATAAATGCAAAAAGATAAATGCGAGAAAGTAAATACTTGAAAGTAAATGCAATAAAGTAAACAAACAATAAAAAATAAATAATAAATATATATGATACAAGATTAAGGTAATACTCTAAGTTACTATCCAGCAAAACCACCGTTCCTCGGCAACGACGCCAGAAATGCTTGTTGGTATAAATTATGTGCACACAATAAAGATAAAGATACCTACGAGCCAACAGATAGAAATATTGTTGTAGCACTTCACCAAAATATGAACTCCTGGTTTTAAATATCGAACCCAAAGGAACAAAGTAGGTGAATATAACTAGTGTTTACCCAGTTCACTTCACAATCATAGCACTTAAGAAACTAGCAACACTAGGAGATAACTTCAGGCTTTCTAATTCTATTCTCTATAAACCTTGTTTTATTTATTCTATCGTGGATGCTAGATCTTAATAAAGTAAGACAAAATTACTTTACTAATAACAGGCAAAAGTCTACAGTTCGCCTATTAGCGGGAAGTGGGCTATAGAGGATTCAATAAAGCTATAAAGGCACCTTTATGATACTACCACTGATTCCAAGCCAATAGGGGGCATTCACAAGTAAACATAATCTAAGCACCATGCTTAAATTAAGAACTACTCCTCTAATCTAGAGCAACCAAGACTAAAGTACTCAAACAAGAGTTGCAAACTTGAAGAATAAAATAAACCAAGACTCACTTTAATTATAAAGTCGAATACCAGATAATCTCGTAATACAAGCTCCTCTTGTGAAGAGAATGATCCCTTGAGAATACAAAAGAGAAGATCCGACATGCCGAAATCCTCCAAAATACTCCTTACTAATCTCTCTATTTCTAAAAAACTTGATTGCTAATCAAGATCTATAGTAGCTAATCTAGAATTTGTCTAGCTCTAATCATGGAGATCTTGACTTCTCTAAACCTAATGAATTCTTTAGAACGAATTCTGCTAATGAATTAGGGTTTTAGGGGTAGCTCTGCCCCTATTTATATAGCCTCCTAGGATGAATCTCAGCCCTTGGATCAAACCAACTTGATTGGATGATTTAGATGTGATCTTAAGGTCAGTTGTGAGAAGGTTCCGGAAGCTTGACACGTGGATCCACGTGGCACGGCCGCCCGCCCCCACATCCCGACAGTGGGTCCCGACTTATGCTAGGTGTCTTCTTTTGCCATTTAGGTCCTTAGAATTTCTACTAATCCTTCTATTTCGATCTTTTTTTTCTCCCGTTTCTCTATTTCTCCTCTTTTCTACTCTTTTCCGGATTTTTCTTACAAAACTAGGTATGCAACAAAACTCGTGGAAATCATTAAAAATAATAATATTTTAGTAGTATTGGTCCCATGATTGATAGCATATTTAATAAATAAATTTAGATGTTATCTACCATCAACAGTTCATTAGATTTTGAGAGATCTTTGGAGTTCATTTGAACAAGTATGAATTTGACTTACTGATTTCTCATTTCAGCAGTTCTTTATTCCTCTTTTGTTAGACTTGTTGAAAATAATGAAACCTATGCAGTCCCACACAAAGAGATGCAACAGGCTCCTTCATGACGAGAATGAAAGATCATGTGTTTATCAAGTTTAACTCAAGACTATGGCAAAAGAAGGACAACAAGGATAAAGATCCCATTGAGAAACCTGTCCATGATGTTGTTTTAGAAGATGAAGACAACGAGTGGATCACTGGCATTGAGCCAATAGAAGGAGATGAAGAGCAAGAAGAAGAAACTGGAGCATTATCACAAGGAGTTGCAGCTGCACCTCAAAGAGAAGAGAGAACTAAAAGAGCTAACCAACAAAAATTAAGAAGCAGGAAGAGAAAGTGGTTGATCCCAACATTTGAGGAAGAGGAGTCATATCCATCTTCTGATGGGGAAGATGAAAATGATCTTGATAAGTTTTCTCCTTCTGATTACGAGGGTGAATGTTGATGGTGGATAACATCAACTTTTTACCATAAATAAATAGAATAAATAAGAACAAGAACACCGGAAGGTAGGGTTTATACTAATGAATTCTACGAGTTTTGTTGCATATCTAGTTTTGCAGGATAATTCTAGAAAATAGAAGAAAAGAAGAGAAATAGAGAAACAGGAGAAAAGGACCGAAACAAGATGATTAGTATAAATTCCAGAAGCCTAAAGGACAAAAGAAGACAGCACGAGGAAAATAGGGCCCACATGCTGACATGTGGGGTCAGGCAGCCAGGCCTGTGGGGCCGACCGGCCATCTCCTGTTGTGCCACGTGTCCTACTTCTGGAAGCTTCTCCAAACCGACCTAGAGATCCAATCTAAGCCGTCCAATCAAGTCGGTTTGATCCGAGGGCTAAGATTCATCCTATGGGGCTATATAAGCAAGGGCGGACCTCACCCCTAAAACCCTAATTTAGTACCGATATTCGAGATCATCATCCGAGTTCCGAGATCAAGTCATCTAGAGCCACAAACCCTAGTCTTGAGTAGTTCTAGTTCTAGAGAGATTAGCTACATAGTAGTAGATTAGAAGGAGATTCAAGTCTAAGAAGGCTTGGACTTCAGATTCTATCAAGGTGTTCTATAGGTACATTTATATCTTTGATATATTACTCAAGTTTATCTATGACATTGTTCTTCATCTTTATTATATTATCTATTGCAATGTTTATTGTTTGCTTTAATATGTCTAGTAGAGTTAGATATTTGTTATGGATTGCATACTTAGGATTGTATAGCCCTCATCTTGTAACGTGTAAGATAGGTGTTATAACTTATGTAAGTGTGGTGCTTATATATGTTATATCTACAAATGCCCGCTATATTCTAAGTCATGTGGTAGATCGTTGGGGTAATGACCCTATTGAGTCCTCTCGTAATCCTCCCTCCGCATATAGTGAACGGTAGGACGTGTGTCGCATCGAAGGTGAAGATATCTTTATTGAATCCTTCTTAGTTGATGTTCCCTGAGTATGATATGAAGTAGTAATGCTAACAATGATAGCTAGATGTTTGCACTAATTAGAGTTAGACAATAGCTTATGATGATAGTTACTCATTAGTAAGTTTTCCTTATATTATTCCATGTGAGTCCTTAGACTAGAATACTCTGTTGAATCTTTATCTTATATTTATGATGCTTGATCCCTGCATTATCTTTATTATCATTTATCATATATATCTTTATCATATTTATTATTTATCTTTATTGTGACATTAACCCTCAAGTATTGAGTAGAAGCATTATTCATTTTTGGTTTATTACTATTTTATAGTATAAAGAGGTTATCAATACTACGCATTCTAGATATAGATACTTTCCCAGTGGTAGAATATAAATGACAACCTGGTAATACTCTAGGTAAAATGCTACAATGGTATAATTATCTGTCCGCTTGTAGAACCTATTTTATCTCTTTATTTATATTATTCTTTATATTATTTTCTGCCTAGTCTTATTTTATTTATGCCATGATATATATTTCTAGTTCATAGTCGGGGATGACAACCTAGTCTCGTAGCTAGAAGTATAGGTCTTTCTTCATGACTAGTTTATTAGTGGCAAAGTAATTTTCATATACCATCACCGCTTTGGTGCCATTGCTCTTATAGCATTTTTGGCGCCGTTATTATTTTAGTGATGTCGCTAAGCGGTGTCAACAACAGTGAACCATACTAGATCATGCTCTTGGACTTGATGCCTTTATGGTCGCTTTGCTGTTTCCTTTGAATTGTGAACTTTAGGCTTTTTTGAATTGTGAACTTTATGGTTGTTTGCTTATGTACTTGACTTGATGCCTTCATGGCTGTTTGCTTTGAGGTTGAGAACCTTTTTATGCATTTATGGTTATCACTTATCACTTATCAGATTATGTTGGCTGTGGCTTTAATTATATTAAGGTTGTCATTGTCATGTTGTTCCCGTAACATTTGAAACAAATAGCGCTATATAGCGGCAACAAAGAAGCTACCGCCCGGTGCGCTATAGCGGCGCTTATAGCGCCGCGAGCGAGCGCCGAAAAGCACTACGCCAGATCAGTACATCGGTGTAGGGTCCCCATCCCCCTTCACTGCCGAAAAATGAACCGGCAGAACCAAAGCGGTAGTGATGTGGGGTTCAAATCACTGTCGGGTCAAAACACTGGTGGTGATTTGAAGAGAGACTACCGGTTCACTATCCAACCAGCAGCGCACTATGAATGAACACCGTTGGGTGCTCCTTCGATGGCAGCATTTCAGATCCAAGCAATGCTGGTTCCGAAGCCAAACGGCAAATAAGTTGATATTGGGAACACCGTCGGGCTTCAAAGAACCGACCGTATTAAGGAAATCACACCGTCGGGTTAGATTGTGCCGACAAGTGTAGTGAAGTGACAACACCGCCGGTTTATGTTGAACCCGACAAAGTGTTATTTTTGTTAACATTATCGGTTAATTTTTAACCCGACAAATAAGTATTTCAGGTGACACCGCCGGGTTGGTTAATGCAGCCCGATAGTGTTGTTTGTGTCATCGATGTCGGCCCGAATTCAAACCGACAGTGTGAGGAGTAGTAACACTACCGGTTTGTTTGTCATTCACCTGTCGGGCCCATGCTAACTGGCATTTTTGTTTAAATTTTTTTTTGTAATTTTAAATTTATTCATGGAATTCCTTTTTAAATCCCTAAATGCACCATACATTAATATCGACAAAACATTACATGGTTTAACGGTTACATACAACAAACTCCACCTAATGTTCTAACCTTCTTGGAAACTAAGGCTACGACATCAACTTCCAAATTAGAAAAATAATGACAATAGACATAAATGAAAGCATGACATCTTTCAAAGGCCAACGGGCAATTCTCCTAATCTTCATATCTATGTGGGGTGGCTGGTCTTCAATCTCTAGGGCTGGCTAGTTTGCATCATTGTAGGCGATGATACCTTCACCTTCAGTGTTGTATTTTCTATAACAATTACGAGGGTAGCCATTGACTTGAGCATAGCATTCTTCCCAGGTTCGATAGATCCCCGGCACGCGACCAGCAAACACTACGTACCACGCCATGGTTGCCTATACATGTAACCAAATTAGGATGATAATGCTATGTCATTCAGAAATGTTTTACAGTAAGCAAAGACTTATACTTAAATATCCAAACTCGATTTTGAACACCACGAACTCATGAATTTTAATATCTATCTCATTTCAATCACAATTCGAGCACTAGTATGTCTTCAATCATGCTGTAAATGACCATAATGTTTTAAGCTCATTTGTTAACCATAGAAAAAATAACCTTTGCTACTAAGGATCCAGAACTGTTTGAAAGCAAAATCTAAATATAAAAGGGAAATAACAGGTTATAGTTATCAACATGGGCATTTCAACGAACACCTCAAGGGCAATGACCGATGCACTCACCAAGCTTTCATGCAGTCCATGCGCTCCTATCTTGTCTCGGCGGTGTGAGATGTAGGCGTCGAAGAAGGAAGATGAGGGTACGGATGGGGCGGTGCTCCGGCGGATTCGAGGAGGACGAGGTCATGGTAGGTACGGCGTCGGGCGTTGAAGAGGAGGACGGCATGAGGCTGCGGATGGCAGTGCGGTGTGGTGGCGATCCTCCATCGTCGTGGAGGAAGACCAAGCGGACGAGGCGAGGCTAGGATAGCGGCGAATTAGTTCTCGTTCTCATAGGCAAAAAATCGAACACCTAAAGGGCTAATTAGGTCTCACCGTGTAGGGGCGCAGGACGCCGGCGCGGTGTTGGGGACGTCGGAGTGGTGGAGCGCAGCGTGGGAGAACGCCGTCAAGCCTCGATTCCGCTGGCGCGGAACGACCGGGGATGCACGAACGTCGGAGATGAAGAAGAGAATGGCGGGGGCGGTGTAGGGCTGCGGCGTGGGTGGCGGTGGTGCTTCTTCGACGGTGCTGGTGGGGAACAAATGGCGCGGGGTTAAAATGACTTGGGAAAATTTCACCCCACGCCATCCTATATATATCGTCAAGGCTGGTGCTCTTTCGGTGCTGGTGGGGACGAATGGCGCGGGGTTCAAATAACCTGGGAAAATTTCACCCCGCGCCCATATCTATAGTTAATCACTACCGGTTGCCCAGTAGCACCGGCAGTGTTATAGTAAGGTTCACTGCCGGGTCTTCATTTCAGCCAACAGTGATAAGACACTGTTGCCACCTACCACGGCATACGGTGGACACTAAATCCACCTACCACCGCACACGGTGGCCACTCAATCCACCTACCACCGCCTATAAAAATAGCCCCATGCCGGGAGCATCGATGGAGCTACATGTATGGCCAACCGTGCGCCGACTGATCTCTTTTGTTATTTGCCCATTTTCCTATACACATATATGGCCTCTATTTGGGAGAAAGCCCTCCACATACACATTTTATTATGGGTAGACAGTGTATACAGCAGGTACTAGAAGGGTGTTTTTGAAGATTAAGCTACAACGTTGCTTACAGAAGCTGGGTGTGATGCTCATGCAACGCCATTGTTGCACGGACTTCCAGAAGATGGAAAGCAGGAGCCGAGTAGCATGAATTCTTGTGCTTTCTCGCTGGGAGATGAGAGGCAGGATGTCTCTCCCATCTGTCGTCTCCTGACCGGGGCCTCTGCCGACACGGAGAGGCATCGGATCTTCACAGAGGTCTCCCATCGGCCGTGCCGAGAAAAGCATAACGGGTAGCACTAAAACCACCTCGGCATAGGTGCTAGAAGGGTGTTTTTGAGGTGGTTATTTCATAATGTGTTTGTACACTTTGCTTATTGTACCGTGTTGAACTAGCAATTAATTGTAATCCCTTTGTGAAGCATGTGTAATCCCACAATGTTGAAATGGCTTGAATTTTTTTTACAACCAAGTACACCCAAATTATGACCCCACACAAGATCTTAGGTTTTTTGAACAATATTTTTATTATTATATTTTCCTAGGTGCTAAACGTGATAGAAGAAGGTTTGTTACACCTTGAAAACACAAGAATTTTGCAGCAACCTACATGGTGATTTGCCTCCTAGGGCACATGAGACCATGTGGAAAAATTTGGCACCATTTCGCCTCTGTTCGTGGGTAACCCTAGTTCAACCTATAATTACTCGGTGGCATCGCGTAGAAATTCAATTTAACTGAAAAAAAGTACCAAACCTAAACCAAAAATCTAAAACTTCGTGGTTTCTTCACACATGCCATGTGCATGCCTCAAAAAAAAAAGTTTGAGACCGATACGACATAGGAAGGAAGATGACCCACACAAAGCTTATGAATCTAGGTGTGTAGTCATGGTTCGATGAAAGGGGTCATGTACCTTTGTGAACCATGTGTAATCCCACAATGTCGAAATGGCTTGAATTTTTTTTTACAAGCAAGTACACCCAAATTATGACCCCACACAAGATCTTAGGTTTTTTGAACAATATTTTTATTATTATATTTTCCTAGGTGCTAAACGTGATAGAAGAAGGTTTGTTACACCTTGAAAACACAAGAATTTTGCAGCAACCTACACGGTGATTTGCCTCCTAGGGCACATGAGACCATGTGGAAAAATTTGGCACCATTCCGCCTCGTTCGTGGGTAACCCCAGTTCAACCTATAATTACTCGGTGGCATCGCGTAGAAATTCAATTTAACTAAAAAAAGTACCAAACCTAAACCAAAAAATCTAAAACTTCGTGGTTCCTTCACACATGCCATGTGCATGCCTCAGAAAAAGTTTGAGACCGATACGACACCGGAAGGAAGATGACCCACACAAAGCTTATGAATCTAGGTGTGTAGTCATGGTTCGATGAAAGGGGTCATGTACCTTTGTGAACCATGTGTAATCCCACAATGTCGAAATGGCTTGAATTTTTTTTACAACCATGTACGCCCAAATTATGACCCCACACAAGTTCTTAGGTTTTTCTGATCAATATTTTTATTATTATATTTTCCTAGGTGCTAAACACGATAGAAGAAGGTTAGTTACACCTTGAAAACACAAGAATTTTACACCAACCTACACAGTGATTTGCCTCCTAGGGCACATTAATTCCGGGATATATATTGTGATTTTGAGAATGTAGTGTCGTGGCTGCTGTCAGTATGTGGTGATGTTTCTTTTGACTGAGTTGTTTTGTGTAATTGTCTTCTGACGATGGATCATAAATGCGACTACGGATCATATATAAATGCAAATGCAAACATCCATTCGAAAAGTACGATATTCTTTTATTATATAGAGGAGCAACTAGAAATATATATAGATCCGATTACATATATGATAACAAAGACCTTAAAAAAAGTTACATATATGATAACAAAGACCTTTCCTCGAATAGACCAATGTTATCATCAAAGTGTACAAACACATTTAAATTGAAAACACTAAAGGTTATGGCATTATTTGCTAATGCACTGCTGCTGTGATCTTGAACGCCCAACGGTGCCCGTTGAGGTCCCATCGGTGCTCGATCTAATGGGGAGGGCAATGACTCTAGATTTACAGTTACCACAATAAGACTCTGGAGGAGATAGACAAGCAAACCAAAGCTTATCTTTGGCCTAACAGTGGAGAGCAAAGCTGAGCTCTAAAGCTTATCTTTGCCCAAATAGAGTAAACCTGTGGATCCACAAGAGACACAGCATGACTGGACTCCAGAGCCCATTTCATAGATGGCTATGATCTTCTCTGGAGGATGCCATGTCTCTTATGAGCTGTAAATCCAGAGTCCACACTCCAGAGCACATAGGATTGGATGGCTCTGTGAACCTCACAGCAGTTCTAACCTTCAGCGCTGCTCAATCTTCAGTAAGACTCTTCTAGCACCTCTTGTGTGAACCATTTTGGTGGACTAAGATGCATAAGAATGATATCTATACGTGTAGGGCTTTCTCCCACAGAGAGGCCATATGTATGTGGAGAGTAGCAAAGAAGATCGAGGACGAAGACCAGGGCAACTAAATCAAGAGTAATGTATGAGGAGAGTATCAAGAAAGAGGACCAAGAGAACTGGGCAAATAAGCTACGACTGAGGTCCAAAACTAAGCGCTGCACTAGCCGTTTTTATAGGCTAGATGCCGTGGTCGAGGTCGTGGCCGTGGTAAGCACTGATCATTGTCGGGTTCCAGTTGTACCCTGGCAGTGATATGGATGATCACTGCCGGATAGTTGGCACCGGCAAAACAAAGCACCGTGGCCGTGGTACGGAGAATGTGGCAGCAGTGCTCCTGCATTGGTGCAGTGGTCAGGCCATCAGGGGGGGACTGTTCGCCACGTTGATAATGTGAAATCAGTGCCGGGTCTCAGTTGTAACCCGGCAGTGATATTTCATACCACTGCTGGATAGCTAGCACCGGCAGTGATCTCCAAGATCACTGCAGGGTGTGAAACTACACCCGGCAGTGTTATTCCTAACATTAATATAACCCGTCGATGCTGCAGCAGGTGCACAGCCTTTTCTCATCGGAAGCAGAGACACTGTCGGTTGGTTTAAGCGAACCGACAGTGAATATTAGAGCAACGCGATTCTCCATGAGCGTCGCAGCCATGACCTATCACTAAGCTCTCACAGGCCATGACCTACCACTGAACACAGAACAGCAGCACTGTGCCTATACCTACGTATTAACCATGACAGCTATATGTTGTATCCGTTGGGCGGTGCATTTTATATGATAAAATGAAAATTGATATTGTGTTGAAGTTCAAATTTGTCAAAAAGTCTAAAACGGCTTGGCAGGCGGGGCATCGAACGGGGTTGGTTGAACTCTAATGCCTTAACACTGAGATAAAGGAGTGATTTCAATAAAGGAGTGATTTTAACTTATATATTTATTTTTTCACTATATTGTTAATCACTGTCGGTTCATGTGTGGGCCGGACAGTGATCAATGAAGGTGGAGACTGATGTCGCCCGCCATGGAAACGTAGCCCAGGAATTTGAAGCGCAACCGTCCCTAGGGAAACGTAGTGCCAGCCGAGGAATTCGAAGGGGCCATTGGAAACGCAGTGCCAGCCGGTGGTCGTGCGAATTCCAAGCGGTTGCGTTGATGGCGCCGTTCGTGGGGAAGTGAACCACCGGCGCGCTAACTCACTATTTAAGCACGCCCTCTGTTGGCATTTCTAAACGTTGTCGCTAAAGGTAGAAATAAAACCTATCCTCGCAACGGCGCCTAGAAATACTTGGTATAAAATAAATCAACACTCACTAAACAAATATAATAAAACATTGATATACGCAAGCGCACAAATATAACTCTAAAAATTAACTCTATACCATTATAGCATTTCACCTAGAGCACTTCAGTATCGTAATTTATATTTTCCCAAAGGAAGGACGTGAGGCAACATTCATATGGCTCATAATAAATCAATATTGTACCTACTTATAATAAATCAATCATTCCAATACTTTAGTAGGGGTAAATAAATAATAAAGATAAATAAAGGATAATAAATAAGATAAATGATAATAATAATAAAGCAATGATAACTAAAGTAAAGATAACTAACAAAGATAATAAAGATAACTATGATAATTAAGATAATTATGATAACTAATATAACTAAGATAATGGTATTCCGAGAGATAGAAAGATATAGAGACTCGACTAATGTGGTAAAAACAATCATAACTACTCTATGAGTAAAAGACCTCTAAATAACTACCAATGATTAAGTCTAAGCATAGCAGATAAAATATTCTCATCTATAGCATAACTAAATCATAATTATATAGCATAAGGAACATCAACTATGGAGGATTTATAATGAAATAAACTAGCCTCCGACGCGACCACGTTCTACCGTTTTCTATACACGGGGGGGGGGGGGGGAGGATTATAG
Source organism: Hyparrhenia diplandra (assembly GCA_015847255.1). Taxonomy (NCBI): domain Eukaryota; kingdom Viridiplantae; phylum Streptophyta; class Magnoliopsida; order Poales; family Poaceae; genus Hyparrhenia; species Hyparrhenia diplandra. The sequence goes on along the minus strand of JADLZK010012272.1, from coordinate 10,128 downwards.
AAGACTCAATCAGTCATCACCCTCACGGACTACCCCACGATCCAAATATAGATGGCATCCGCAAATAACTCATATCTAAGCACCATGCTTACATACGACTTATGACTTAACTCCCTCGAGAATAAAGCGAAGTTGTCCACAATCTCATGCATATAATAATCAATAACCAAAACTATATCAAATATCAAACTAGAATATACTAAGAACATAATAAAAAGATAATATAATAAAATAAAGCATAATCATAATGAGAACTCAAATAAATTTATTACCGAATCTACATGCATTTTCTAAGCGCAACCACCAAAAAAGCAATCACGCTAGAAATGCTTGTTGGCACATCATAACAGCATCACTAGAAATGGGCAGAATGTCCATTCTCAGCAATGTCACTATGATAGCTGGTCAGTACTCCGTACCCCTACACTTAGGAGTGGAATGTGATTCCACTCCTAACCATAGCGATAGGAGCACTGTACCGTCATCCGACAACATCATTACTAGGATCAAAGATCCCAATAGTGACCATGTTGGATGGCGGTTGATAGATCTTGCCATAGTAGATGTTTATCTGCAAGCGCACGGATCTATCATTGTAGCATTTCACCCGGAAGTATCATCAGGGTATCGTTATTTATATTTTCCCAAAGGAAGGCATGTATGTAAGAAGCTAGCATGGCATATGAATACAAGAATATACGTACACAATGGACCAACTTGATCATACAGGGGTAAACATATGATTTATAGATAGTGTGACACACACTCATAGAGCTACCTCAAAGGATAAAGAAAATTGATAAAGAATAAATAAATATTCCTAAGTGGAGTAGATCAATTCTAGTCATAGCCAATACAAATGAATATAGTTAGAGTCACATGAAAACATGATCTAAGCAAGGTTAGGTCTAGGATAATAGGGAGACCCCCTAGGTAGTCTGCTACCCACTGAGGCATTTACGAACTCCTACACAACATACACACGTGGGGGATTACAAGGGACGGACAGGGCTGTCACTACCCTGCCGCCTGCCACCTCAACCGTGGCATGCCGTCATATTCGAAGGCTCCTAGGTATCCGGGCATCACGCCCGCATATAAGGAAACTACTCATATCCCCCAGGATCCCCACCCTACGGATGGACGGACTAGAACATGAGCACACCCGAAGGAACAACGAACCGTTATCCCACCTCTAATCATGTAAACAATATGAACTATAAAGAACAAGTATGAACATGTTATAAGCAAGACACACAAACTATACTCTAGTTCATATATTAAGAATATAACATGAACAAGACTATACTCTAAATCAAATGTATGGCTATTGTAAGAGAGTAAGGACTTGCAACAAGAAGAATTCTCCATAAGAGGGATATATTACCAAGTAGCACTCTTCTTAGGAGACAAGCCCTCCTTATAGCTCTTCTACTCCAAAAGACAAAGTAAGAAGAAGAAGAAGAAGTAGAGAGGAAGTAGAGAGGTAGAGGTAGGAGGTAGAGTGTGGAGTGTGAGGTAGGACTCCAAGAGAGGTGTGTGTTGAGAGAGGAGGAGAGGGGGGGCTACTTATACATGGAGGAGAGAGGCCTAAGTGCTAAAATCCCCTAAACCGACCATCTCTCGGGCGTCCAGGTGCGGTGAACCTGCCACGACGACGTGCACCACCCTCCTCTGCATTGATGGCACCGCCTCCCAATGGATGGACCCGAGCAACGCCGGCTCGGCGTGGGCTGCACCGGGCCGGTGCGACGCGCCAAAGCTGGCTCGTCTTGGGGCCCGCCTTCGCGCGGGGTCGTGGTGTCAGGAGAAGCTGTTGGGCGTCGGTGGTTGGCCCAGTTTGGCGTCATGTTGGGCCTTTCTTCCATGGGTTGACTGGATGGCTGAAATACGCTTTCCAGGAAGGCGCCTTTTCTTGTATTTTCCACTTGTATTCATATAATTCCTGCAAAATAGATATTTCTCCAATATAAGTGGAAATATGTCAATAATAAATGTATATGAGTATGAGAATGTGTAGTTTCACCCCTTAATGGTAGAAAGTTGACGATAAAAATGTGTCATTAGTGACCGTCAACAAACTCCCCAAGCTTACCCTTTGCGCGTTCTCGAGCAAAAAGATAAGTACTTGGTTATTGATCGGAGTTGCTTCAATGCCGATTATGTTTCATAGGTGCCATGTTTATAACAAAAATTTTCTAATAGAATTTGAATGAAATGGCATGTTTATTCACCCTTTATTACCTTTAAATCGTTTATGAGCTTTTTGAGTCGTCTCTCTGAATCTTGAGTGGTTGCAAGTTAGAACAGTTCGATGGACTTGCTTATCTTTCATTGTTTTGAACGACTGTCAATCCAGAGGTTTTGAAATATTTTGCAAAGAAAGTAGTTCTTCAAATGATCTCTCGATCGCTCAATATTTTTATGTGGTTGTTCCTCACCAAAGGCTTAGATTGCCTTTCTTTTGCCTACCAACTATATAAGGCTTTTTGTGGAGTTTTGGGTATGTCAAAGATTGGCATACTTGTGTCATGTCATGTTGCCTAGTCAAAGACTGAACCACATGGAGGGACTCGTCATAGGCCTAGATGAAGATGTGCAAGTGTGTGGTATTTTGTATTTTTGTACTCCAAGTATCATGACTCTCTTTTTTTTTGGTGGAATTTGAAGGAAGTATGGGCTACCTTTATTTCTTTCTTTTCTTTCCTTTTTCTTTTTGGACGAGTACTTGACTTCCTCGTCTTTTTATTTGGGACATTTGTCCATCTTTCTCTCTTTTTTTAGCATAGCCCATACTTCTCCTTTTTGTAACAGGAATTTTTGTGAGAGGTCATGGCACAAATGAATGAAGTTTATTTGTGGTGGATGGAAGGGTGCATGTTGTGCGCAACTCTCGAGATAAGAGTCGGCGATTTATTTCTGGGTGTACGTGAATCTTGATCTTGAGCATATGAAAAGACTCTCGACATAGGTCACAAACAATTTGACATAGGCTCGCCATGAAAACAAGTAGCATATGACTAAGATTTTGCATGTGTAAATATATCATTATGTCATATGGCTTTGGTGGGAATTGCTTATCATTGAGGAACTTTTGAATTTTGATTTTGAAAATAAAACTACGGATATCAGGTCATTCTCAAAATAATGTTATAGCAAAGTCCATGTCACCATATCATAACTTGCAACTACCTAGATCGATAAGCTTATGTAACCCACATGATTGAGGTTTTTTTCAAGGTGAAATAAAACTAACCACTAAACTCAAATCTTAGAGAAATTTAGGTTATAAACTAGGCATAGATAAAACATAAGACAGAGCAACAATTCATTATTTCAACAAGGGATTTAACTAAACATTTTCACAGCTCATATATATAGGAATGGAATTCTTTATTCAGAGCTACTTATTGCATTTTTTTTACAATGCAAAGTTGCTCGAATTTAAACATGGTAAAATAAAACAATTACTTATTGAAAATAAATATGGAATGCAATGATACCTGCGGGGGTCCTCCCCCAAGCTATCTAGAGGCCTACTGATCAGGGTTGAAGCCTTGGTGCCTCCAGAATGCTTCCTATCATACGTTCTGCTGTGTCATGTTGGCTTAGAACTGGTCCCATCTCTGCTGGCTTTGGAACTGCCAGTTCTGCTGCCACTAGTGGGTGTTCTACACATGGGTGTTGAGTGTCTACTCGATATTTTCTGTGCGAACATCCAGGTTCTGCAGCTGCATGTTGATAGCCTCTAGCCCAAATACTGAGTGTCGTGGTGGAATTGGTGGAGGCATGTAATCTAAACTACTGAAGGAATATGGGATCGCTACGCTAGCTAGAAAACAAAACTTTTCTACCCATAAACCAGGAACTACTGCTAGTTATAGATCACGGGATTACCACTAGACGCCAGCGGTGCAGCAGATCTGTCGACCCTCGATGTAGATGTACGCTGTCGTAGCAGTGCCGTGCTTGTTGCTCACGTCCGTCCTCCACGTGCAGTTCGTCCTTGTGTTCCAGATGCAGCACCTCCGAGGTATCCCACACGTACAGGGAGGAAGCGATGCGCCCCCCGGACTGCTAGGTCCGCGAGGAGCAAGAGGCGAGGGCGTGGGCGGTGGCGGCTGCCAAATTGGCGTCACTTAACCTAGCCCCGCGCCCACCTCTCATATATATAGGCGTCCCTAACAGGCTCCCGAGCTGGGGTCCATTAGTAACCCTAAGCCTCGTCTAATTGGATCAGATCCGAATTAGGTCTCCTTCCCCTTAAGCGTGCGACCCTATGGGCTCACGCACACATAGACATGGCCCGAGTACTCCTACTCGACCAATAGCTGATAGCGGCCTCTAGCAAGACGTGTCAACTCCGATGTGTACGCAATGATCATATCAGACGAACCACCACAAACTCACATACATGTTATTCCCTTGCCACACGATATTTGGTCCACGTCGTGGGTTAACACTTAACCCAAGCACGGCCATGCATTTCTTGATCCAATCATTCGAGTGGTCCAGTGATATCTCTCTCTCATATAGAGGGGCAATTCCATCTTGATTGACTATGCCTCATAGCATGCTTCCTGACAAACCCGAAGACCACCTTTATAGCTACCCAATTACGGAGTAACGTTTGATAGTCCCTAAGTAGGTCGTTTCACATCTTGAGTACATACGACAATCTCAGGTCTAAGGACATAACGTACATGATGTGTAAAGAGACAATAATAATAACATCTCATGTCGGGTCAATCCAGCCCCATGTCATACATGTGCCCACACTATTAGTTTGACATCTCCATGTCTATGACTTGTGAAACATAGTCATCAACCAATATGTGTGCTGATCTAATATTCATGTGTGTCCTCACACGAACTCCGACCAGGGACAATTACAGAATAACCATACAAGTAAAGAGTCTCACAAAAAATTTACATAATTGCTAATTGATACAAGTTGTCTTTAATGGATATTCATGAACACATAATATATCATGGATACAATGAAGGAATACAAATCATCTCTATGATTAGCTCTAGGGCATATTCCCAACAATCTCCCACTTGCACTAGAGTTAATCTTTAAGATATCTAATACCCATATCTCTCATGTGCGCCTCATGCTTAGGCTGTGGAAGAGCCTTTGTCAAAGGATCTGCAACATTCAAATCTGTATGTATCTTGCATATCTTGATCTCACCCCGTTTGATGAACTCTCGAATGAGGTGAAATTTTCGCAGTACATGTTTGTTCTTATGGTGATCCCTCGGCTCCTTAGCCTGTGCAATTGCGCCACTATTGTCACAATGAAGGTTCAATGGGCCACTTGCATTCGGAAACACACCAAGCTCAATGAGGAACTTCCTTATCCAAACACCTTCTTTCGCAGCTTCAGAAGCTGCTATGTACTCGGTTTTTCGCCAGAATTGGTCACCATTTCCTCGCTTGGAACTTTTCCAACCGACAAAGACCACCATTTATTGTGAACAAATATCCTGATTGAGATTGTGAATCATTTGTGTCGGTTTGGAAGCTAGCGTCGGTGTAACAATTTACAACGAGCTCCTCCCCGTTGGGTGAATGCTCAACACAACATGTTATTGATGATGATATGGTTTACAAAGTGGCCATTCAACATGGCGAATACAAAGGATGTCAGGGGGTATTTATAGCCCCCCCTGACTTCGTAGTTGCACCAATGTTAAGAATTCCGAAGTGAACTTCTATGACGCAACTATTCCAGCGAAGATATCTCTCTTGTCTTCGCTACGCCTTGTTCATGGTCTTCATCTTCGCCAAGTTCTTTATTCTTCTGGAAACGACTTTTAACTTCGTAGCGAAGCCGATTCGACCGTCTTCGCCTGATACATTTGGACCCGATCTTCTTGATTTCATCTTTATTGTTAGATCGCGAAGCCAACTCTTCGCGAAGTCACCTTCGGTCTTCATAATCTGTTCTCCACTTGTTAATATTTCATGCACCCTGAAATCATCAAAGTCTGGGGCGAAAGTTTAAAATCAGAAATCAAAGTTAGAACCCAACAAAGAAATCGGGTGTAAGGCCGACTTCAAAGGCATGAAACCCACGAATCATAAGTTTTATTAAAACTTTGTTTCGATCCGAAAACGTCGTCCCAGACTTTGAAGTTGGACTTTTTATTTGAATTGTGACTTCGCGAATATCTTCGCTAGACTTTGAAGTTGGACTCTTTTTTTTTTTTTTTAAACGGCTAGTTTGACCGTTTGACCGAAGAGGTCTATAAATAGCGGCACCCCCCCTTTTTTTCTTCATCTTTTCGGAGAGGGGTCACCTTTTTGAAATTTTTTTCGGTGACGCCGGCTAATTTAGCGAAGACGAATCTTCTCGAAGTTTGAAGCGAATTCTGCAATTCTTCTAAGTCGGGTATATTTTTATCGAAGTCTAAGAATTTTGTATCTTCCAAGCTTTTTGCGCCAAGTTTATTGTGATTTTGTTAGGTGATCAAGTTATCTTTTTCTTTTTGTTTAGAATGGCACTTGTCGAAGATGCTCCGACTGATTCGCATGAGCAAGAAGTAGATGAAGAAGCGAATTCTCAACAGGACAGTTCGGATGCAGGCCTTTCGGATGTTTCTGCTTCAGAATCCGAGTTGTTATCAGACGATAGGATTTCTCTCACCTTTGGTCGTAGTAAAATGACCGAAGAAGATTTGAAACAAATGGTTAAGGATGGAGTCCTCGAGAGGGGACAAGATAAAAGCCAGCGGAGCGGATGAGAAGGTTCCCAAACCTAAACCTGATGAATGCATAGTTTTTAAGGATCTGTTTACTGCGGGTCTTCGCATGCCCCCTCAGAATTTTCTTGAAGAAGTTTTCAAGAAATTCAACATTGAAATGCATCACTTGACTCCTAATGCAATAGTCAAGTTGTCTGTTTTCTTATGGGCTGTGCGGAGTCAAAATGTGAAACCGGATATTGATGCTTTCTGTTCTTTGTACGAGCTTCATACTCAATTTAAGTCGAAGAAAATTGAGCAGCGTCTGATAAAATCGTACTTTGGATGTTGCGCCAAGACCGCCGGGGGCCAAAAGCAAATTTCTCCCGCTATGAAAAAATAAGTGGGCGTGACGGGTGGACCAACTATTGGTTTTACCATAAGGTTCCTTTAGTTGAAGAGAACAAGGGTAAGAAGGGAGTTGTTAAGACTTATCCCTTGTCTTCGCGCATGCATCGAGAACGTTTTGAGTGCAAGCCTGAGCCTTCGAAGTCCAAGTCTTGTTCCGAGTGTTTGAAAGCTTTCAAGAGGGTTATTTCCCAACAATCGACTCGAGACCTTGTTGAAGAGTATCTAGCACCGTATCCGCCATTGAGGCTTGGTTGGGATTTCCTTCGGTACCACACGAAGAAGATAAGGGAGAAGGATTACATTTTTCCTGACAGGGATACCGTGATGCCTTCACGGTTTAAGAATGAAGAAGATTTTGTTGCTGATGTCGAAAGCAGGTGTAGACTTGCTTTGGGAAGTACCTTCATACTGAAAAGAAAGCGGATGGACGAGATTATTGGTAAGGACTATGTTAGGCTAAATCGTATTTTTGATTTAGCTAACATAATTTATAAGGTTCGACCACCCCCTGCCTATGCTCGCAAGAAGGATAAGAAAGACAAGGTTGATGGTTGTAAAGATTCGAAAAGAAAAAGAGACAACACCACGAAGCCGTCTTCCTCAGCGAAGACACCTTCTAAGGTTGTCAACCGAAGCCTCGAAGAAGAAGGCTAAGAAGGCGGTTCCTTCTTTACTTGAAAATTTAGATTTGACCGACGGTGAGGTCGATGCTCCGGGATTTGGAGGCTCCGCAGCTTGGTACTTCGCCGGGACTTAGAGGTGAGGAAGATTTATAAGACTTTTTGCTCCTACCGGACCGACTCGATCTACTTACTCCGCTAGCCGCATATTTACAAAATTTTGGGTCTTCGCAGAAATTGAGGCCTTCGTGTTGTGCTAGCCAGATGCCGATGTAGATATGACCCCTAGCTTCTCCTATCGGGTACCGCATCTCCTTCTTCTCCTAGACTTAGGGATTCAACTCCTCGAGTTTCCAAATGAAGTTGATTTCCACTTCGCCCGATGATTGCGATCGCCCGTAACTATTTAATTTAGCCAAAGATATTCACATGAGTCGCTTTGTTAGTGAATCCAGAAAAAAACCTTCCGCGAGCCGGAAATTGTTGATAGAAATGAAGATGCTTTTCTTTGCGGCAAAGTTAGCTAATCAAGGCCCGTCTTGGAACCTCCTAAGGTTTCTGAGGTTGTTGTTGGTAAGACATGCGAAGCACATGGCGAAGCTGTTGCCGGTACGTGTCTTTGTACTTTGTTGTTGTTTTTAGATGCCTTGTCTTATTTTTCTTTACCCCCTTTTTTGTAGTAAAATCTTCGAAGGAGAGGGCTAAGGAGGCTGTTGAAGTTGTGAAGCGTAAACTAAAAAGGACAGAGACCAGGACTATTGGTGTTTCTTTCGATGATTTATCCGATGTTGAGGATGAAGAGGCCGAGCTCGATCGGCGAATGGGCCGGTTATCCGAATCAATGGTGAATGTTGAAGCACGTGAGAAGATTCCTTGTCCTTTGAAGGATGGTGAAAAGTTTGTAAGTGATTTTAACTTCGATATGTTTTTATGATTTTATTAAAAACCTTCTTTTCCTAACTCGCTTGTTTTTCAGCTCAATTTTTTCCCCGATGTCGCTACTTCTTCCAAAGAAAAGATTATTGATGTTGGAGCTATGAAGGATGTGATTGGAGATCATCCGACTCATGGTTGGTCGTTGATATCGCCGGAGCTTACTTCAGGTTATATATCGAAGTCTATTGACAATACTCAAATTTTGTTTTGAGAGTGGTATTAATTTGGATTCTTATAAGTTTGTTGGAGTTGGAGTTGGAGTAGACAAGCTTCGCGTCCTCCCGGCGAAGACAGAGGCGCTTAACCAAGTGTATTGATGATGCGTTCTCGGTTCACGATGCCGAGGCCGAGCTTGCGAAGATGAATCCTTTGGAGTTGGCGATGCTTGGAATCAATTTGATGTATAAGGTAAAACTTCTTATTTTTGAATGTACTTTTTTGCCGATGCAAAGTTTGATTATTTATAAATTGTTTCTAATTAGTTTGTTTTGTTTGTACAGGGTGCTCTTGTGAACCGTGGGCTTAGAAAATCCCTTTGAAGACAAGTACGCGGCTTTTGCTATTCGTGAGAAATCATTATTGGTGGAGATTGAATCTCTAAAATCACAATTAGCAACTAAGGAAAAAGCGAGAGGTGATGCCGTTGATGAATGGCATAGGTTGGATCGATTGTATCATGGAGCCTCCGATGTTATCAAGGAGAAGGATCGGCAACTCGAAGCCGCTAAGACTACTATTGAAAATCTTAAGAGAGAGAGGGCATCCAAGAAGTCTCGAGACCGATGAACTCATGCCGCTTGGGTTTAACAGGACTTGGGAACTTTGCAAGCGTGCTTATGAGAAGTGGGGGCTGTACCGTAAGATGCTTGTTGGGATCTCGGAGAGTATGACCCGTTTTTTTTAGGCGGCTTTGCGGCGATGAAGATCTTGGGGTTATGATTCAAGCCGCCGCATTAATGACGAGTGTTATGTATTCTACTCGCACTTCTCCATCTTATGAAGGAAGCCAAGGATCCCTTGTATGATACCTTTGCAAATGAGGGCTTTAAGTTTCCTCGGGGATGTTTGTTAGCAAGATCTCTCTCGCATCACAACCGCTTTTTGCCGAGAAGTTCTTTGAGCAATATTGGTGCAATTGTGGGCGGGAGCATTGTCTTGAGAAAGTAAAAGAAAAATTAAGAAGGGTAATACTCTTCCTCTATTTCATTGTTTTCTTTGTTCACTTTTTATTATTTTTTTTTGTTTTCTCGACTTTGTCTTTTAACAGCTTGAACTTGACATCTTACAGAGGAAGAGAAGTTTAGGAAGCTTAAGGAAGAGGAGGAGAGGATCGCCGCGGGGTTGAAGAAAAGAAAAGAACAATGTTAGTGAGCATAGGGGCTAGGATAAAATTTGTGGTTTAACTTTTGGAGTTTGAGAGAAGGGAAACTTTTGTTTGACAGATTTGTTGTAAATGTTGATAAGTTAAA